>CM060179.1:12925000-13425000 GCA_030549775.1 Tamarix chinensis | reverse complement strand
ATACCTTTTATCCCTTTTGGGAACTTGACTATGTAACTCGTTTTCGGTTGTGATAACTTTTATCGCATACTCTTATTTCGTGTTATGAACACTTTGATTTCTATGAACCTTTGTTTAAGTTTGTATAATGTCTTGTGGAAACTTTTCTTTAGCCTTGTGGTTAGTACGAGATTGGCCAGGGCCAGGCTTATATTGATCACAACAGTAGCACCCTCATGTTTGTATTTGTTTGTTAAAAAAAAAATTTCAATCATGATTTTTGGGGGTGTTGTACTCGAGTCCAGCTAAGACAAATTGATGAGGTGACCATTGTATGTGCCGTTCTTGGATACACTATGGCAATGAGAGATCTATTGGTAGATTATTGAACGGATCTTCATCAGTATAGTTTACAGCTCCACTAGTATCACCACCTTTTGCTAGTACCAACACCAGCACTTCTGCTTTTGAGAAAAAAATTGGCAAGCTAACTAAAAGTGATAAAAAAAATACAGTAAAGTGGTAAAATGTCAAAAAGAAACTTTTTAGTTGCAAAATATTGTAGCATAATACCTTAGACATATATTCATGGATTCAGGGGAGGAGGTAGAGGAAGATGAGGAAGATATAGTTGTTTACAGTAGATAACAAAACTGTAATAGCAATTTTAAATTATGAATAATAGTTGTATTTTGAATTTTTTTATTGAATATTATCAATTAAATATTAATATTAATTTAAAAATAAAATATATTCAAATTTTATAGCGTTGTAATAAAAATTTAGGAAAAAACTACATTTATCTTTTAGTGACGGCAAGAGTCATTGTACTAGACCCTTTAGTCATCACAATAGGCTACTACATTTTTTTTTTAAATTGGGCATTTAGTGACAACGGGTCGTTGTTGTATACCCATTAGTTGTTGACACGTTCCTACCCGCAAGTGCACGGGGTCAGAGTAGTAGTCAAGGTCGATCCCACAAGGATTGGTGAATGACCACTAGGACAATGATAGAACTTAACTATGTCTAAACTACGAGATGATATGAAATAATAAATTGTAAGCTAAAATAACTAAATAAGCTAAAAAGAAAGGAAAATAGCACTCAAGTCACTCAAATAAATAGAAGAGCTAAGGTTCCGGTTCATCGCCCCCGATCCTCGCATGTAATTGAAGATCACATCACAAAATAATTCAACAATCATAATCAATCATGCCAACAAGGATAGAAAGTGTTGTGCTTTCTCAAGCCACAACCACCCTATTACATATCTATGGCCCTAACTATCTCTAGCTTAGAGTCTAATAGAATGTAATGCATTAAAGTCTATAAAGTTTCCTCCTTTATTGTTGAAGAGGTCAAATCGATCGTCTCTCGACCTACAATTTAATCTCCCGTTGTGCTATTGGGTCTAATACTGGATTATCTCTCGATCTCACCAGTATTTCCCACACCGAAAATCAGAACCTGGCCGTGGTTCAAAAATTCGACAATCAATCAATAACACAACACATACATTATGAATTGAATAAAAAAAAGATGCAATAATTCAACACATTAGGATCGGGAAAATTCCCCTTCACCTTAGCACAAGATCTAGCCCATCAAATTCATAGCAAGAATATTAAAAACAATAAGAGATTCCATAGATAAAGAAATATACATTCATTAGATAATACCCTTGATATTCACAAATTCTTGCAAAAATTAACTTCTTGAATCTCCGTCTCTAATTTACAAGAGAGATCTTGATGAATTGGGGAAGAGGATAGAGAAGAGAGAAAAGAGAGGGAGTGGAGGCTGCCTCGAGCTATTAGAATAAGAGTTTTTTACACTACCGCCTCGTGGATCGCTAGGGTTTCCGTAACAATGGGCTTCCCGTGTCAGCTTTGACCATAATTCGTATTTTTACCATAACTTTTTCATCTTAACTCCGATTAAGCTGATTTTGGATGCGTTGGAAAGCTATTAAAAATATCTAAAACTTTGATGTTGAAAGCTTCACCAAATTCAGACCTTTTCTTGGTCTAAATTTCACTTCTTTCAGGCCCATATACTTTAAATATGCATTCTTTCTTTTTCCACTTTAACTTTTGCTCCTCTTTGCTCCTTTTTTTCTCCTTTCTTCTCCCTTTAAGGTTATTCTTGTTCTTCATCCTTCATGATTATTTTTGTTGCTTGAGACCCTGCAATTTTCACAACACAAAGGAAGTAACAAGAACAAAAAGGAGAATTCTGACTGAAATTAAAGGTAAAAACTCTTATAAACCTTAGGAATAAGATGTAAAAGTCACACTTATCAACTCCCCCATGCTTAAACATTTGCTTGTCCCCAAGTAAAGTAATACAAGAAACCCACCATGTGGTAAAAGAAAAGTAGTAGGATCCCTTTCTCAGAAAAGTGTGTTTAGCCCTTTAATAGCACAAGAGTCAAGTAAGGAGCAATAAGACCCAAAAAATATAACAATTAAAAGCTCAAAATCCTTTTTCAAAAGATATTTAGGTTGCCCCCACATGTGAGAAATGTAACCGTGCTATCGAGCTCTAGGGACATGCCATGCAACAAAGGACATCCAATTGTGGACAGTAGGCAGCCATATACCAACTCACTCTTCCCTCAAAGTTTCAAATTAGAATTCTCACTTTAGGTCTTGTGGACACACCTCTCATGTGTTTTATTTTATTTGAAGGTTCTGCTCTAGTCCTCTCACTCATGATCAAGATCATCCATATGCTTGGAATGCTTTTCGATTCTCCACCACTAGAAAGACTTAGAACACACAACAATCAAGAGGTCTTATTAGGGTTGTAATGGGGCCATAGGTTAAAAGGTTAGGACGGAATTTTTTTTTTTTGGAAGTAGATTTAAAAGTCTAGTACCAATGAGATATTTTTTTTTAATAACATATATTTTACCATCCCAACTTTTCATCACGAAACACAAGCACCCAAAACTTCTTATTGATTCTTCTTATTCTTCTCCTTTTTTTTTTTGAGAGAGATATATCGATTTGCTCTTCATCATACACAACCATTTACTCTTTCACACCTCCCTCATGCTTAGATTACATCATACTCCCAACTTTCTCTTCTTCTTTTTTTGAAATTGCGCAACAACCATTGATTCTAGACTTAGGGAGGGATAAAGGAAATTGGGTTACATGTGTGTTTAGATCAAGAAAATGGCCATAAGCACAACGGGGTTAGCAAAGGATAAAATGTGAAGGTCAGGCTATTTGGCTAATGTAGGTTATGACAAAAAAACAAGTGCCTCTATCATTTTAATGCACGTCTAAGTCATATGTGGCTTTGAAGAAAACCATTACAAGTTCTAGTTTCCCAAGTCATGGTGGGAGACACACACAAAAGAAAAAATAAGAGACTGTAGTGATGTATCAGTCTAAAGGCTCAAAGTCTCACTAGGTCCAAAATTCTCTAAATCTAACACCTTTTGGCAAAGAGTAAATCAGCATAAGTCAAACTACAATACCACAAGAATGTTAAGGCATATATAACCCTAAAGTTCTCAAACACAATTATACTTTTCTCATAACAATGCAACCAAAACATTTAAGCACATAGAAATCCATTTTCAAAAGATGATTTAAAGGGTCTTATCACACCAAACTAAACACTCATGCCATTGCAAGACAAAACACACTCTTTAATATCAAAATGAAGGGTCATTTCCTTTTCTTTTCTTTATTTGTTTTGATTTTTTTTTTAGATAAAAATCTGAAAGAAATGACCAAGGAAAAAGATAGCAACACTCATCAAATAAAATAGGGAAGAATAGAATACTAACCAAATGACAAGGATAGGCCATCTTCTCCCCCATGCTTATGTATCACATTGTCCTCAATGTGAAATAAGAAGCACAAAAGAAAAGAGGAAAAAAAAATCCATAAGGAAACAAAGAGCAAACAAACCAAGAAAACCAAAATAAGAAAAATAAAAAAAATTAAATAGAATAAAAAAAAAATATTGGGTTGCCTCCCAAGAAGCGCTTGTTTATAGTCATTAGCTTGACTTTCTCACTTCACTTAGGATCATCCAGAAGAATGGTGGTTTTGAGGGCTGCAACCTCACCACCTTCATACACCTTCAACCTTTGCCCATTCACTTTGAATGGCTCTTTATTGAGGCTAGAGATTTTGACTGCTCCGGATGGAAATACTTGTCTGATTGTGAATGGTCCTGACCATCGGGATCTAAGCTTTCCAGGGAACAATCGCAAACGAGAATTAAATATAAGCACTTGTTGCCCCACTTCAAATGCTCGTTTGGTGATGCGTTGATCATGAATCCTTTTCGTGCGCTCTTTGTATAGCCTAGCACTCTCATATGCCTTAAGCCGGAATTCATCGAGTTCATTCAATTGAAGGAGCCTCTTCTCACCTGCAGCTTGCATATCAAAGTTAAGGAGACGGGTAGCCCAAAATGATTTATGCTCAAGTTCTACAGGGAGATGACAAGATTTTCCAAAAACTAGATTATAAGGGGACATTCCAATAGGAGTTTTAAAAGCAGTTCGGTAAGCCCATAGAGCATCGTCAAGTTTCAAGGACCAATCCGTTCTAAAAGAGCTAACCATTTTCTCAAGAATTCTCTTAAGCTCACGGTTTGACACCTCCACTTGGCCGCTAGTTTGAGGATGGTATGGGGTAGAAACCTTATGGTTAACTCCATACTTACTCAAAAGAGCATTAAATGCTCTATTGCAAAAATGAGAACCCCCATCACTAATGATAGTCTTAGGTGTCCCAAACCTTGAAAAGATATTCTTTTTCAAAAATTTAGTGACGACTTTTGCATCATTTGTGGGAGTGGCTATAGCCTCTACCCACTTAGATACATAATCAACTGCCACAAGAATATATTCATTCACCATAGACTTAGGAAATGGTCCCATAAAATCGATTCCCCAAACATCAAATAACTCCACTACAAGAATGTTTGTGAGGGGCATCTCTTGTTTTCTAGAAATATTTCCCATTCTTTGACACCTATCACAAGTCTTAGCAAAGGAGTATGCATCATGAAATAAGGTAGGCCAATAGAATCCACATTGCAAGACTTTTGCTGCAGTTTTGGTGGGGCCAAAATGGCCACCACACTCTTTACTATGACAATGAGATAGTATAGAATGCATTTCATGCTCAGGGATGCATCTTCTAATGACATGATCAGCACAAATCCTATAGAGGTAAGGATCATCCCAAAAGTAATACCTCAGATCATGTAAGAACTTCTTCCTTTGATGAAAGGAAAGATCATTGGGTAAGATTCCACTTACAAGATAGTTTGCAATATCAGCATACCAAGGATGATTTGTAATAGCGTAGAGTGTTTCATCGGGAAATGCATCTTGAATAGGTGTAGCTTCCTGATTAATCACGTAGGTAGAGGGTAAACGAGAAAGATGATCAGCTACTTGATTCTCACTTCCCTTCTTATCCCTGATTTCCAAGTCGAACTCTTGCAACAATAAAATCCACCGAATGATTCTGGGCTTTGCATCCTGCTTACTAAAAAGATACTTCACAAGGCCGCATGGTCAGTATAGACAATGACCTTGTTAAGCAATAGATAAGAACGGAACTTGTCAAAGGAGAAAACCACAGCTAGCAATTCTTTTTCAGTTGTTGCATAATTCATTTGTGCAGAATTCAAAGTCTTGCTAGCATAATAGATAGTATGAAATTTTTTTTCCTTACGCTGCCCCAAGACTGCTCCTATAGCAACATCACTAGCATCACACACAATATCTCGAAAGGTAAATTCCAGTCAGGAGTAACAATAATCGGAGCATCTACCAGTTTTTCCTTTAAAGTGTTAAAGGCAGCCAGACATGCATCAGAAAAGTGAAAGGGCACATCTTTAGCCAACAGATCACAAAGAGGCTTTGAAATTTTTGAAAAATCTTTAATGAAGCGTCTATAGAAACCTGCATGACCAAGGAAACTACTACGTATATCTTTAACACATGTGGGGGGTGACAATTTCTCAATGACTTCAATTTTAGCTTTGTCTACCTCTATCCCTTTGCATGAAATCTTATGCCCTAAAACTATTCCTTCCTGGACCATTAAATGACACTTTTCCCAATTTAAAACCAAATTTGTATCCTCACAACGCTTAAGAACAAGTTCAAGATTATTTAAGCATGCATCAAATGACGACCCAAAAACCGAAAAATCATCCATAAAAATTTTCATAAATTTTTCAATCATATCATGAAATAAAGCCATCATACATCTTTGAAAAGTGGCGGGGGCATTACAAAGACCAAATGGCATCCGTCTAAATGCGAAGGTGCCATAAGGACAAGTAAAGGTTGTCTTCTCTTGGTCCTCAGGGGAAATAGGTATTTGCATATAACCAGAATACCCATCAAGAAAGCAATAATAGTCATGCCCCGCCAAGTGTTCAAGCATTTGGTCAATGAAGGGAAGGGGGAAGTGGTCTTTTCTAGTGGCATCATTCAACTTTCTAAAATCAATGCAGACACGCCAACCTGTAACAGTTCTAGTAGGCACCAATTCGTTATTATCATTCTTGACTACCGTGATTCCCCCTTTCTTGGGAACCACTTGGACAGGACTAACCCAAGAGCTATCAGAGATTGGATAGATCATACCTGCATCTAATAGCTTAATTACCTCCTTCTTCACCACCTCTTGCATTGTTGGGTTCAATCGCCTTTGAGGTTGGATCACTTTCTTGTGGTTGTCTTCCATGAGAATTTTGTGCATGCACATGGAAGGGCTAATCCCATCAGCAATGGTCCATCCGAAAGCCTTCTGTCGTTCCTTAAGCACTCTCATCAATTTTTCTTCCTGCAAATTAGTCAAAGATGAAGAAATAATGATGGGAAGTGTATCATTATGACCAAGAAATGCATATTTCAAATGCTGAGGTAGTGGCTTAAGCTCTAGTGTGGAAGGTTCCTCAATAGATGACTTCAATTTTGGAATCTGGGCCCTCTCTAGCCCTTGTAAGGGGACCATAGTGTGACGACCATATGGTGGATGCGCATTCAAGTACCGGACAACCTCTTCTTCTTTCTCTTCATTCTCCCACTCTCTTTGTTGAACCAAACACCTTTCCAGGGGATCCTGCACAACACTTGCTTGAAAACAATCATCAATTACATTATCTAAGATATCAATACAATAGCAAGTGTTATCATCTAAGGGGTATTTCATGCTCTTAAATACATTAAAAGTGACTTCTTCGCCTTGGAAACGAAGAATGAGCTTACCCTCTTGGACATCTATAAGAGTACGTCCTGTTGCTAAGAAAGGCCTACCAAGAATTAGGGGGACTTTGTGGTCTTCCTCCATATCTAGCACAACAAAGTCAACAGGGAAGATAAATTTGTCCACTTTAACTAAAACATCTTCAATAATTCCCCTCGGATATTTGATAGATCGATCAGCCAACTGAAGGGACATATTGGTGGGTTTTGGTTCCCCTAGACCTAGACGCTTGAAAACAGAGAAGGGCATCAAATTAATGCTAGCACCAAGATCACATAATACCTTCTCGAATTTTAAATCCCCAATTACACATGGGATAGTGAAACTTCCTGGATCCTTAAGCTTAGGAGGAAGTTTGTTCAGCAAGATTGCAGAGCATTCCTCATTCAAACTTACTGTTTCAAAATCATCCAGTTTCCTCTTGTGAGTGATTATGTCCTTTAGAAACTTCCCATAACTGGGCATCTGTCTCACAATGTCAAGCAACGGCAAGTTAATGTGCACTTTCTTAAGTATATCAAGAAATTTTACAAATTGAACATCTAACTTGCGTTGTACAATCCTACCTGGAAACGGAGGAGGAGGAACATATGCATTTACCTCTTGAGGTGAAGAGTGGATTGTCTCAGGTTGTGATTCAGGCACTTTCTCTTCAGGAGCTTTTTCTTTATCTTCCTTGGGTTCTTGAGGGTATGGTTCAAGTAGTGGTTTCCCACTCCTCAAGGCTATTGCATTAATTTGCTCTTTGGGGTTGATGATTGTATTACTAGGCAAAGTGTTAGGTGCTCTCGCTGAAATGGCATTAGCAAGTTGTCCAATCTGTGCCTCTAGGTTCTTGATGGATGTATCCTGATTTTGGAGGCGGGCTTCTTGTTTCTGAAGATGAGCTTGAATTTGAGCATCATGTTTTTGAAGGGTGCTCTCGGTGCGAGTGATGAACTTGGACATCATCTCTTCAAGGGAATAAGATTGAGGTTGTTGGGGCGGTAAAGGAGCTGGAGGTGTTGGTTGTTGTTGTGTGAATCCCGGAGGCTTTGTAGGAACTTCATTTCTCCAACTAAAGTTTGGATGGTTTTTCCATCCAGGATTGTACACATTGGAGTAGGGATTGTTCGGTCTCCCATAACTATTTCCCATGTAGTTCACTTGATCATAAGATTGTTGGAAGGGATTCCCAACTTGACATTCTGTGCTTAAGTGTGATCCAGCACATAACTCACACATAGGTGCATTAGCTTGTACCTGCATACAAGAAGTACTACCAATTTTGTCAAATTTTTTAGCAAGCAAATCAATCTTAGCCTCTAATGCCGTGATGGAATCTAAAGAGTGAATTCCTGGAGTCCTTTGTATCGGGGCACGTTCGGAGTGCCATTGATGGGAATTCGAAGCTAGCTCCTCAATGAACTCATAAACCTGCTCTGGAGTCTTGTTCATAATGGTACCTCCTGCAGCTGCATCTATCATAGAACGGTTAGTAGTAGAGATACCATTATAAAAAGTTTGCATTTGAAGCCACATAGGCAGGCCATGATGTGGACACTTCCTAAGCAAATCCTTAAACCTTTCCCATGCATCATAAAGCGATTCAAGGTCATTTTGCATAAAGGTAGTGATGTCATTTCGTAATTTTGCAGTTTTTGATGGTGGAAAATATCTAGAAAGGAAAGACTTCATCAAATCGTCCCAAGTAGTAATAGACCCTGGGGCTAATGAGTGTAACCAACTCTTAGCCTTATCACGTAACGAAAAAGGGAACAATCTAAGCCTAATTGCATCATTAGAAACACCATTTAGCTTAAAAGTGTCACAGATTTCTACAAAGTTAGCAATATGGGAGTGGGGATCTTCAATAAGGTTACCTCCAAATTGAACTGATGTTTGTAGCATCTGGATAATGGCAGGCTTGATCTCAAAATTATTAGCTTGTACTGCCGGTCTTCGTATGCTTGAGGTTGAGCCATCAAGGCTTGGTGTAGCATAGTCCCGAAGTGACCTAGGAATGGGAGCTTGCTCTTGGATAGGAGCTTGTTCTTGGAGTAAGATGTGCTCTTGTGGTGGGATTTGTCCATCATGGGGTGGAGTATTGGTTTCCATTTCAATATTTGTGGTGTGTGACCTGCGTAAATGTGAGATGGTCTTCTCAATCTCGAGATCAAGTGGCACTAGATCACCTCCACTAGCGCGGGTCATGCACTAATGCACCTGCACTAAATCAAGAACTCTTACACCCAAGATTAGTCAACCACAACAAAAAGAATGTAAAAAGATAAAAAAAAATAAATGTCTAGATCACAATAAATTCTTTGAGTCCTAATGTCACTCGCTGCCAATCCCCGGCAACGGCGCCAAAAACTTGACACGTTCCTACCCGCAAGTGCACGGGGTCAGAGTAGTAGTCAAGGTCGATCCCACAAGGATTGGTGAATGACCACTAGGACAATGATAGAACTTAACTATGTCTAAACTACGAGATGATATGAAATAATAAATTGTAAGCTAAAATAACTAAATAAGCTAAAAAGAAAGGAAAATAGCACTCAAGTCACTCAAATAAATAGAAGAGCTAAGGTTCCGGTTCATCGCCCCCGATCCTCGCATGTAATTGAAGATCACATCACAAAATAATTCAACAATCATAATCAATCATGCCAACAAGGATAGAAAGTGTTGTGCTTTCTCAAGCCACAACCACCCTATTACATATCTATGGCCCTAACTATCTCTAGCTTAGAGTCTAATAGAATGTAATGCATTAAAGTCTATAAAGTTTCCTCCTTTATTGTTGAAGAGGTCAAATCGATCGTCTCTCGACCTACAATTTAATCTCCCGTTGTGCTATTGGGTCTAATACTGGATTATCTCTCGATCTCACCAGTATTTCCCACACCGAAAATCAGAACCTGGCCGTGGTTCAAAAATTCGACAATCAATCAATAACACAACACATACATTATAAATTGAATAAAAAAAAGATGCAATAATTCAACACATTAGGATCGGGGAAAATTCCCCTTCACCTTAGCACAAGATCTAGCCCATCAAATTCATAGCAAGAATATTAAAAACAATAAGAGATTCCATAGATAAAGAAAATATCATTAGATAATACCCTTGATATTCACAAATTCTTGCAAAAATTAACTTCTTGAATCTCCGTCTCTAATTTACAAGAGAGATCTTGATGAATTGGGGAAGAGGATAGAGAAGAGAGAAAAGAGAGGGAGTGGAGGCTGCCTCGAGCTATTAGAATAAGAGTTTTTTACACTACCGCCTCGTGGATCGCTAGGGTTTCCGTAACAATGGGCTTCCCGTGTCAGCTTTGACCATAATTCGTATTTTTACCATAACTTTTTCATCTTAACTCCGATTAAGCTGATTTTGGATGCGTTGGAAAGCTATTAAAAATATCTAAAACTTTGATGTTGAAAGCTTCACCAAATTCAGACCTTTTCTTGGTCTAAATTTCACTTCTTTCAGGCCCATATACTTTAAATATGCATTCTTTCTTTTTCCACTTTAACTTTTGCTCCTCTTTGCTCCTTTTTTTCTCCTTTCTTCTCCCTTAAGGTTATTCTTGTTCTTCATCCTTCATGATTATTTTTGTTGCTTGAGACCCTGCAATTTTCACAACACAAAGGAAGTAACAAGAACAAAAAGGGAGAATTCTGACTGAAATTAAAGGTAAAAACTCTTATAAATCTTAGGAATAAGATGTAAAAGTCACACTTATCAGTTGTCACAGTAGACTGATAATTTTTTTATTATAAAAAATTGGGTCGTTGATGTAGACTCATTATTCGTTGCAATAGGCTAATATTTTTTTTAAAAAAAAAATTGAAAATTTAGCAATAACATAGTCATTACTCTAAACCCATTAGTTGTCATAGTAGGATAGTATATTTTTTAAAATTAGATATTTACAGACGCCAAATCACTGCAATAGACACATTAGTTGCTACAACAGATAATTTTAATTTTCTAAATTTTTTTTATACCACCATCATAATAATATTATAGTAACAACTTGGTTGTCGCCGTAGGGATAGTTTTTAATAAAGATTTCAAGTCATCATACCATTAGATCTTTAGCTACGAAGCAATTACAACGAAATATCAGTAATGACCTATCATCGTAATAGACATTCTATGAAAATGTCTTACTCCTACAGCGACAAGTGACAACAAAAGTCGTTGTAAATGAGTGGATTTATAGTAGTGCACCTTTGTAATTATCATAATATATCTAGTTATTTAAAGTTAAATAAAAATAAAAGCCCATAAAAAATGGTCCTATCCAATTTGCAAAGTATTATATCAAACTATGTTTCGAGAGAAATTATCGGCATGCAACGCATGTTTTGCTATATTATGCATACGTTATCCCGTCGTATTTGGCTATTTGCTGATATGTGACTTGCTAAGATTCTTTGACATAGTTCTCATGTATGTACCTAATTTATTACCCCGCATGATTATAACCCGTAATGGAAATTTTAGTAATCACACTCAACTCAAAAGAAATACTTCTAATCAAAACAAAATAGTGATATATAAGGTGAATATGGAAGAATCACGGACAGATGAGTACAGGTTAATACCAACCTATTCTTTGGGATGGAAGAGAAGAAGAGGCTCCCAATCTGTGAGAAGTGCGAATATTGAAATGCTCTTGTATGGCGTTAAGCTGTTCACCAGGATGGCAAGCTTTAAGGTGTTAGGCTAATATAAATTCCGTAAAAACTCGGATTAATTAATGAAGAAAGATATGTGGCGATGTGAACGAAGATGGCCTAAATATATTTTGTTTGATAAAATTAGTTAAAAAAAGTAAGTTGAAAACTTAAAAATTATGGGTTAGAGTTTATTTGATTCACCTTATAAAAAAGTTTTGTTACAAAAATAATTGTAAAAAGTAATTATAGATTAATCAGCAGTGTTTGCGTTAGCTTCTCAAAAGCTATTATAATTGCTTTTTACTTAATATAAGATGTAATAAACCAAATGTAAGTATTGGCTTTACCACCAAGCCAATGTCGGCAGGGTAAATAAGGCCTACTTTTACTCCGGATAAAGTTACTTTCTTGGAAAAGAAAATGTGGCACGACCGTAGTTGAAAAATCTTTCAAAACACATTAAAGCATTAACCTGGCTAACCGGTTCATGTTTTATTAAAGAATAACAGTGTTATGTGAGAGTAATTGAGTTGAGTTAATTTATTATTTTCTTCGATCGGCTTCGTTCGTTTATTTAATTAAATTAAGTTTGAACTTAAAAATTAATACTTTATTTATTTTATATTTTTAACTTAATTTGTTAAAGTATTGACACATTTTGTTTGTTCAATTAAATAAGATGCTAGCTTTATTTTAAATTGTTTAATTAAACAAACGGAGCACTGGTTCAAAAATATTTGGTTTGACTTAATAAGAAAAAATAAATAAAAAAACTAAACATTCCATATTTTTAAAATTATGAAATATATTTATATTTTTTTTAAAATATAAAAATAAAGAATTTTTTTAAGATAGGAATGACAAATTAAATTAGGTTTTTTCATACCAACAAATGCGAACCTCCGATGGTAAATTCCATCAATAGATCATTGGAAACTCTCCGTCTTCCAATGAATTAGAGCTTCTATAATGGGGGGGGGGGATCTTCCAATATCAAATTTGAAGTATTTTAAAATTGAGGAAATAGTTAAGTAATGAAAAAATACCTCAAATTTAAGATACCCAAAATATAAAAATTGAGGTGCATTCAATATACTTTTAAACTGAATTTTATTGTTAGTGTATATGAAATATTTTTTTTATTTTGTTTTAGAAAGTAGTCATTATTAATTAAATTATTTGTAAAATTATATTTCATGAAATTTGATTATGTAAGATAATTAATTGATATTTATAGATTAATATAAATTAAAAGTTAAATATTATAAAGTATAAATAATTGATAATGTAATTGATAAAAATAATTCAGTGGTATAAATTTAAGATAATGGAATGTAAATTAAATAATTAAATTTAAGATAAATTGCTAAAATAGGAGAAATGAATGATAAAATGATTGAATATTATAATTGGATAATCCAAATTTGATATAGTAATTTGGATGCTATTATCCAACTTAGATTTCAAATCACTTTTCGGCTAATACCTCGATACACAAGGGTACCTATCAGCCATCATTTTTTTCTCCATTCAAAAACCACTATCATTTTCTTCATCTAATTTTTTCCTTCATCGTACTCTCTGAAAATCACCTCTAATGGTGCACTCACGTCCCATTCAAGTAATGGGTCGTAGTAATAAAGCTTCTAATTCTTTGATTCGGCCTCGGATATGGGGGGTTTTGGATTGCATTGAGCTGGGTTTTGGTCTCCATTGAGTGATTCCGGTTGTTTGGGTACAGAACTGGGGGTGTTCTCTGGGTTCCACCTTTGGGAAGGAAAGGAGGAGAGAGAGATGAGAATACGGAAAGAGAGAAATTGTTAGATCAGGTGCGGGAGGAATTGAACGGCGTACAACAGGTAGAAACACGAAAATATTATTATTATTTTAAATTTAGAAAATAAAAATGAAAGAAAACTGTATATATATATATATATATATATATATATATATATATAGACATTATAAATTAAAAAAATAGACCAAATTCACTAAAATTAAGCGAGAAAAATAAAAAATAAAAAATAAACCTAAAACTACTATTTATATTAATTGATATAAACTATTAATATTTTTTAAAAAAAATTAATCAAATACTTTTGATATCAGTTTTCACACTGAAAAGTTTTTAGGACGATAAACGTTTCTAAGACACTTCGGGAAAGAAAAATAACACTTAAGTGTCGTTTTCGTACTTTGTTGATATCAAGTTAGAATATCAATTTTTTTTATTTTTACAAGTTAAAGAAAGAGAATGGCGAATAATTGTTTAGAACCTTTTTTTTTGGTTCAAAATATTTTAGGAAATTTCAAACTTGTTTCCTACATTTTTGGATTTTTTAGGATTTCTTTTTTAAATTTTTGGTTAAATTTTTTTTAATAATTTTAGATTTGTTAATAAATATCTCAGATTGTAATATAACTTTTAGAATTTTTTATATCATACATATTCTTAATATTTAATATTGAGAATTTTAAATTATATCTATTACTAAAAAGCATGGAAATGGAAAAATAAAAATTAATTATCTAAAAAAATAAAAACAAAACTTTAATCAAGTACAATAAGTAGTTTTTTAGAATTAATAATTTTTCTAAGTAAAGAAAAATCAAATACCTTAGTTTTATTAAAAGAAGTAATTTTTTAAAAGTAGTTTTGTTTTCCTTTCTAAAAGCTAGTGATTGAAAAAAAGTAAAACCAAATAGGGGCTTAGTTTTCTTTTAAAAAAACTAGCATATAAATTAATTATAAGGTACTTATCAAACATATTTTTTTGGTAATTAATGTGATTTTATTACCAAATAAGAATGATGCCCAGGTACTATGTACAAACATTAGATAGAGTCTTAAGTATAAACCGCTACTCTACCATTTCCACATATCCAGAGTGTTTAAGACCTAACAGCTATATTTGCAAAAGTGAAACTCACAAATGTATATCCTATGATTTGATTTATAATCACTCATGTCTTTGTGTGTGTTAGAAAACAACTAAATTTCTATAGATCCAATTGTGACAATGCAGTCCTCATATTACTTTCTTGTTCGAGCCTTTATCTTGTGTACCATCCATCTCAGATAGTCAAACTAACCACCAGAAAACCTCTATAGCAGCATCCCTTTAAAGATAAATTCCTATATTTTATTAGCCACCAAATAGTGAACCATCAAATGATATTCATCCTCTTCTGAAACCATGAAAATATGATAGGTTCTATCATTTATACTTCCCCAATTCACAGCAATCTATTCTTGATTACCAATGCACTGTGGCACATTAATTAACAAACATATTTATGTCTATTCTTCCCATGATTTATCAATACCAGCTTCTACCAATCTACATTTGCACCTCTGAGTCTGATATTATGGTAGACAACAACTATGTTCAATCTACCCACATTGAGACAATGATGATATCAATGCTTAATCTAATCTACTACTTTTAGAATCTACATATGCATCTAAAATGAATCTTTTTTGGGTTGAATTTGCCAAACCTCCTCCCATATAATGTAATGTTCATGTACCCTCTTCACCCCTAAGCTCTCCTTATTCTCTATAAGTTTCCATGCATATTTCTTAATGCAAGTCACATTCCAAGCTTCTAGATATTTGAATCCTAAGAATCATTATTTTTTTGGTAGAAATATTTTGTGCCAAGCTGTAGGGACTCTTCTTTAACTTGTGAACATATTGTTCCTTAATAAATCTCCGTACACTCCATCAATATGTTAGATGACAATTTTGGTAATGATAAACATGGTCATTTGAAAGTTCTCAATCCCAAAGATAACTTATTGTATTAGTTACATTTTACTAGCAAAACTCAAATAGTTGATAGTCCATGACCTAAGTTTCTGGGATATTTTATCAACCAAATATTGCTACTAGGACACAAATAAGGAAGCAAGGTCAAGAGGAACACCAAATGTTTAAAGGGGAACTTTTCCTCAGTAAAACAAAGATTTCCTAGAACAACTATTTTGTTTGGTCACCAGTCCCTCCAAAATACATGTTTCTCTTAGATTGGTTAGCTATTAGCTCTATTGTGGCATGAACTTATTTAAATTTATTGAAAATTAGTTTAGTAGATGGCTTGTGATTCTTGTAAAATACTAAAACTTTGGGGTCAATGTAGTTTGATGTTATTAAACTCTAAATGATAGATTATAATTGCATAGAGGTTATGGTACATTAATGAGGACTAAAAAATAGAGAGAAAAGGAGTATAAAGATATCCCTAAAAGTTTATTAAAAATAGCTTAATAATAGAGAATTTCTAGAGGTAACTATTCTTGAAAAGGAAAAATATACGTAGTAAAACCATGTCATAGGATATAAGCTAGTGTGGGTCAAGAAAAATCATAAAACAACCACACATATTTAGATATTCTTAGACATAATGAGTCATAAAAACCAACTTTCCTTTTTTTTTTTATCTTTAAAACTTTATGAGAATTAATCTTATCATTTCATTTGTGATAACATTGGATAAGAACTGCACATTTCCTTACCTCCATGTTGGTACCACCTATTTCCTTGTGTTTAGATATTTTTAGATAATTATGATTCTAAAGGCTTAACCATGAAGTCTTCTGATCTTTATCCTTCTTTCTCCACCAATCATCAAGAAATTTGATCTTTATCCTTCTTTCTTTGTCACTTCTTCTAACTTAGTTTTTTTTGTTCCAATATTTTTCCTTTCTTAGCTTCCATTACTTATCTTTCTATCTCTCCTATTTAGTGGTTATTCCTTCCATTTTCCTCCATCATTTCACCCTCTATACTTCTAAGTTATTATTTTTGGCATATTAGTGATTCCTTAAGTGAAAATGGGTTAAATATTTGTAAATGGTGGAGTGTTCTTGAGTGCTTTTTTTTCCTTCGCTAAATATTGGGTGTATTTTTTATTTTATTGGAGCTTAGGCTTTAGATAAACCCCCAAACATTGAGTAAAATAGAATACTGTATATTAATGGATGCTTTTACATGATTTGATACAAATATGAGCATGTTTAGGTGTTTTTCTATATCAAGTATGTGATTGTTGATAGTGTGTATTTTCTTGCTTCATTAGATTCTTAATATATTATGAAGGCATGCATGCCTTCTCTTTTAATTATGTCAAACATGTATGAAAATGTTTGGAGTTGTGAGTTAAAAACAATTTATTGTGCATATTATGAGGCTCTCATCCTTTTGGCCTTTAAGAAATATATTGTTGTTTTGAATTACTTTTTAGGATATCATTGGATTCATTGATGTTTTTAGGTAAAATTTGACATATTATATATTAAGTTTTTCCTATGTTTAGGGAAAGTTATGATTTATCCAAGTTCAAGCATGATTAAGGTCATTTTTGGTAAAAACACATGCATGATGCAATTTTAGCCATGATTTTAGGGTTCGAGTGCGTCATTTATGTCATGTTTAATATGTATATCAATTTTCATGAGTTAATCTTATGTAAGTTGAAAGTTATATCATTTTTGTATTTTTAAGGTTTTAAGGATAAAATGGTCTTTTGACTTGTTTTCTTATTTTCTTGAGTAGATTTATGAGTTTAATTATGTTAACTATAATACAAAAATCTTAGATTAAATTTTCAAGTTTAATTGTTTTTAGTATTTTATAAGTTTTTTATGATAAAAGGGGTAAAATGAGTATTTTAGAAACACTATATTTTTCTAGGATATTTTGGCTGTTGAGATATTTTTTTATTTGATCTTATCTTATATAGAAAGATCATCATAAATATTGTCTTATCAGGAATAATAATTAATATGAGTTTTAATTTGATGGTAAATAGTATTTTTTGTTAAGAAATGAATGATAATTTTTGGATTTAACCTTCCTGATATATTTTGACATTTTTCATCTTTTATGAATGTTATTTTCATAAATAGTAACTTTCTTAAAAGTGGTGCGTGGCCTTATTTTATGGTGATATATTATATCTAAAATTGTTGTTAAAAGAAATGTTTAATATGTTTTCGGTGGAATTTGTGCTAAGTGGTTAAATATGACGAAGTGATGGATATATGAGCATATGATACCCTTAGCGGACTTATGATGCATAAAATGCTAAACAAATTGAGTTTTGCTAAAAGTTGATGATAGAACTAGGGATTAGCTCCAAAAAAAGAGAAAATAGAAGAGGGGATAAGATGGAAAAAGGTTTTGATATTCAAGTAACCCTTGAAATAAAATACTTACAATCACCACTTAAGATATCAACTCTTGAGATAAAGATTGTAAGAATTTTGGAAGAAACAACAAACCATACACTAGGTTGG
Source organism: Tamarix chinensis (assembly GCA_030549775.1). NCBI lineage: Eukaryota > Viridiplantae > Streptophyta > Magnoliopsida > Caryophyllales > Tamaricaceae > Tamarix > Tamarix chinensis. Next base: position 13,406,780 of record CM060179.1, on the reverse strand, counting down.
TTGGATAATGACATATGAATTTGATATGCAAAATACTCAAAATCTGCATCTTTCATTCATCTTTATACCTATATAAGAGTGTAAGAAGTTGAGAAAATTACAATCAACCTTATGTAACCATAAGGGTTTAACTTAACCAAACTCCACTCTAATACATGTAACTATGATAGGACTCAAGCAATTAGCATGGGAGTTGATGTTTCCAGCCCTCATCATCCCTTTCCCATACAATAGATATTACATTAGGTTTAAAAACTAATAAGTAAGACTTAGGAACATAAATTATAAGAAAAAGGAAAACTAGTACATTATTCATGCTTATGATTAACTAAATGGAAAAATAACCCTTCCCTAAGACTCCCTTTGGTTGGCTGTTATGGCTGATTTTTAGGCCATTAAAACACCCTTAATTAATACTAATTAATGTCTTAGAAATCACTAAACTTAACTCTAAAAATCTATTAGAAAAAAAGGAAGGGTTGTATTCTTGTGAGTCTCAAAAATGTGTGCTTCCATGGGTTGCTTTTCTGGATGGTTTTGGCTAAGAGTTGCATGGCTTTTCAAGCCATATTCAATCCATAATGAAGCCAATAAAAGGTGGTGATTTGATGGCTTTTCAATGTTGTTGCATGGCTCCTTATAATCAAACTCATATTTTAGTCCAGGTAAGGAGAGTTTTTGATTCTCCTAACTTAGAAAAATTTGTGAATATATTATTGTTATCATATGATGGGGATGCTCCTACATCAAATTAAAGTTGACTTTATATTAACTTACATGAATAATTGAATCTAACAGATGGAATTGGATTAATTAAAATTAGTTAAGGTTTTGGCTTTATGTCTAACCTTAAACTTTTCATGGTTAGGTGTTTATTATAACGTTTTGTAGTAAAGGTGGATTTATTGGAATTGAAATTGGTTAGGGTTATGGATTTACGCCTAAAATTAACCTTTTGATGACTAGATGTTGATTATGATCTTTTGTGGTTAAGGTGGATTAATTAGTTTAGTTAAAATGTTCTAGTATGGTCTTATATGTTATGTGTATGGTCATAACTCAGGAAAAAAAACATAATTAACTAAAGTGGAATAAAACATGAGTAGGAAGAGAATATCATGCCTTGGATTTAAGCCCTTGAGTGTATTGATGGACCTTAGGATTAAGGTGATCACTTCTTCTTTATATGGATTTCACAAACCCTATAGGGGGTATACATACATAAATACTTGGGTGTTGAGGTTGTTTAGGCAACATAGTCTTGCTTCTATTGTTTTTTGATTTATCCTTGGTGAGATGACTTGGATTGGATTTAATCACAATTATCCTTTCTTAAAGTATTTGATAATTGGACTTGTGTTAAATCTTTATGATTTGAATGTTTTATTTGTGACATTCTTGACGGGAGACCCTAGTATATATGGTTATATTAGAGTAGGTTAGTTGATGACATTAAAATGGATTAATTACCAAAATAGGGTTGAGATTGGTTTATATTGAATCTTTCTTGTGTTTTAATGCTTTTCACCTCGTATTGATGGTTAATATGATGGGTTTGGTAGTTGTACTATGTGCACAACCCTTATTTTAATGGGAATGTTTCGATTTGGTGGTTATGGTTTGATGGTTACCTTAAGACACTATCCTTGGTTAATAAATGGTTATTTGAGATGGAATGATGTTATTTTGTGTGATCACATGTCTTATCTTTGTGTTTCTACATGGATTGGTGTTATCATATGTATTCCATATAACTATTCACTTCATATGCATAATCTTACACTACTATGTGTTGTGTACCTGTATGTGCATAGTATTTATTTTGAGTTAGATGTTTTTATTCAATACTATTATATTTAATGTTTTGGTTGCAATGTTAGGTTTAAATATGAGAGAAGGGATTTCAGGTGTTGCATTATGGTCTTCTAATTTAGATTTTATAGTTTTTTTTTATCATAATGTTTGGGACATCAAGTATTGCAAGTTCTATTCCTATTATGTATTTAAGAGTGTTATCGTCCTTCGTTATTATTTATTTATTGTTGAATTTGTCTCAATCTTGGATAAATTGCTTGCTACACTTGATATTTGAGTCTGAGTTGTTTTAGTTTTTATTTGGCATATGTTAGGTGTTAGTCATACCTTTCACTATGTTAAATGTGGTAGCAACACCCTACATTTTAATATTTTAGCTTATACAACTCTATTTTTAAGAAAAAAATTTATGGTCCTAAAATTACGGGTGCTATACTTTTACTCTTTCTACCATATTTTCTCTAGAACTCTTGAGGAATTAATATGTTATTCCCAATCCATATCCCTTCAACAAAAGTTGATCATGACTTATCAACCAAATACTATAAAAGTAGGCGAGTATATTTATGAGCACTTTGAACATGATTTTACCATCCATGCTGTGGTTTCTTCCTCAACGTGATGAATGACACTGCCATATACCCAATAATGTATATAACCATAACCTCTTCTATCGAGCTTCTTTTGTTCCACTTTTTTTCCTTTCATTCTTCCATACATGAATTCTTCATTTTTGATTGGATTTTCCAACTCTTTTACATAGAGAATATTTCCCACATTACTCTTCTAAGTTATACAATTTGAGTTGTACAATATCACCATGGGGGGTTTATTAGCTACCATAATGCTGAACCAAGCTTTGTTACCAATTGTGGGAAATAAATAAGATAAATCCTCTCAACCAAGTGTATAATAAGCCCCTTGACTAACTAAATTATTATCAAGAAATGAAAATGTGTGTGTGTGTGTGAGAGAGAGAGAGAGCATATTTCTAAGCACAAGAATAAAGATATGTGGGAGAAAGAATATAATATTTTATTGAGTATGTATAGACTTGGAAAATATTGAGAGAGAGATTTTTTCTCTATATCTTATCTTTTAATATCTATACAATGGGTTAGGAGAGGGCATTTTATACTCTCTATCATCCTTTATATAGAACACTCAATAATTATTGGTTATCTGACATATAAGAAACATATACATTATAACTTAATGATTGATGTGTTGACCACTACCAACTCATATGCTTCCATATTGATGAGTATTAAATTCCTTATATCAAGGAATTTCCAAACCACTCTCTTACTGTAATACTCTAAATTTTACTACAATAAAATTTTATTTAGAGTGGAAGTATAAATACCAAAATAGCTGGGTGTTATTATCGTAATCAACACAAATCTAGCTTACCAAACCCTCCTTATGTCAATCATAAGACAATACTATTAGAATATAAAACATGAAAAATAAGAAATGATAGAAACTTCATAAATATGAATACAAGCTGGAAATTAACTCTAATTACAATATCTAAAATACAGATAAAGGTATACCATGGATCTAAAAGACCAAAAAGGTATTCGGATAATATGACTCTACACCCAAAACCCTAATACAAAAAGTCACTCCATCCCATACAAAGCATAATAAGCTAAAAAATCATCTAGCGAGTTATCATCGACCTACACATAGACATTTGGGTTATCTGCTCATGGGAATAAGTATCACCTATAAAAAGGATGATGAGTAAGCTATGTACTGAATAAGGTGACCATACATTTGAGTAAGAGGGTATAAAGAAAATAAGCATATATGTGTGTTAATGTAAGCAATATAATGCAAATAGTAATTCTAGATCTTATTAATAGATATATCATATTTTATTATTTTATTTACATTGGGTTTATAGACCTTACTATTTTTAAATCGGTGGAATGGTGAAAGTCCTCTTAGGAAAAAAAAAACACCTGATCTACTATTATCACTTGGTGAATTGGTGAAATACCCCAAAACCCTAATTTAGGAAATCATGGCCGAGTAGGGAATTATTAGGAAAATTAATTAAATAAACTACTTTTATTAAAATAAAAAGGGGATTAATTAGGGTAAATTAAGAAGGAATTTATAAGTGTTTTAAATAGGAGGGCTTTTGGTATTTTAAGATAATTAAGGATTTTATTTTAGAAATTTATTAAATAAATTAATTTATTTAAAATAATAAGGATAAAATAGTTTCAAATTAATATAAAATTTATAAATAATCTAATTGGAGAAAATTAAAGTGTTTTGTTAATTAAAATGGAATTTAAGAAAATTCTTTAAAAATCCCTAAATTAACCCAAATAGAGAATTTAATCATTATTTTAATTTTTATATTTTATTAAACATCCCAAATTAATCAAATTATATCAATTAAGCCAAACCCCCCATTTCTTATCCCTTCTTTTTCCTTTTCTTTTCCCCCCTTTTTCTCCCTCCTTTTTCCTTTTTCTTTCTTTCCACTTCTCTTCCTTATTTTTCCCTGACTGGGCCGGCTTGCTAGGCCCATCACCCCTCGCGGCTCAGCCCCCTCTCCCGCGCGCCCTCCTTCCCCTTTTCTCCCGGCCGGTTCGGCCTACCCTTTTTCTTTCCTTCTTTCTTTTCTGCTGGACCGCCTGTCCAGCCTCTTCTTCTTCTTCTTCTTCTTTCCCGCGTCGTCGTCCTTCGCCGCCTGCAACACGAAAGTTTCAGCTGGGAAGGAAAGCCTGCAACGACAGCTCCAGCACCCGCCATTTCATCCCTCTCCTCCTCGTTGTCTCCCTTGTAGATTGGACTAATCGATTCGGTCTTTCCCAGCACAAAACCCCTCTCTCTCTCCCCCCGACGAATCTCGGTTTGCAACTACAAACCTGCGTCGGCTAGCCTCTACAGACACGCATCCACCTAACCTCCGACCCTCCCTCGCATCCTTATCGTTTTCCCGTCCTGATTGGCCTATAAATAGCCCCGAAGGCCGCCTTAATCGGGTTCGAAAACTGGGAACCCAGACAGAGCAAAGCCGCGCGCCGCCCTACCTTCAGCCGGCCTTTGCTCCGCCGTCAGCCACCTCTGCCGCCTGCCCTTGCCACCAAAAACCCTCCCTGCACCGCCCTCTACACAACCAACCCCCTTAACCATCCTACCTTGCGCCGCACGTGCCGCCCTGGCCGTGCAAAAATTCCTCCCCAAAACAGCCTTCCCACCCTCTACGCCACCTTCGCGCCACCACCGCTGCCCATACCGCCGCTTGCAGCACCGCCACCACCCCCCAAAACGACCAGGGAACCCTGCCCTACCACCCTACACCTCCCCTTTCTCCTATTTTCCCCTTCCCTAGACTCCACATCCATTTTTCCCCTCTCCTCCTCCCTTCCTCCACCGCCGTCGTCGCCGCCGCCGCCACCACCTCCTAGCCAGGTTGCCCAACTCCCTGAATCATAAATCTTAGATAATAAATTTGACTAATGATTTAATACTATTAACCACTATTATTAGTGTTATTATGATTAATATTAACATTATCATTATTATTACTAATATTATTATTATTACTAACACTACCACCCTTATTATTATTACTAGGACCTAACCTTACCTTAAGAACCTTTAATTAATGGTGTTAATTAACTATAAGACCTTGTTAAGCTATTACTACTATTACTATTGTTATTATTATTATTATTATTATTATTATTATTATTATCATCATCATCATCATCATCATCATCATCATCATCATCATCATCATCATCATCATCATCATCATCATCATCATCATCATCATCATCATTATTATTATTATTATTATTATTATTATTATTATTATTATTATTATTATTATTATTATTATTATTATTATTATGTTATTGTTCTAACCCTTAATATCGCGGTGTTATCCTTATTATTATTATTTTAGTATTATTATTGCTATTTGCACTATCATCATCATTATTATTATCACCAATATTATTGTTGTTAGTATTATTATTATTATTATTATTATTATTATTTTTACTATTATTATGAGTATTATCAGATCATGGTTGTTGCTATCATTATTATTATTATTATTATCATTATTATTATTGTTATTATTATTATTAGTATTTTTACTATTACTATTGGTTTTAATAATAATATCGTTATTATTGATAATGAAACCCTTTATCTTAATAATTATGGATTTTACTAAGGCGTGTCTTGGTTAGTGGTCATTTGCTTAACTACCTTGAGAATAATAATAACCCCACCTTTTTAATTATAAACTACTATTATTAATATTAATTATAGTACTAGGCCAGGATAGGGGTAAGATAGGAAATTATGATAATTCGGGTAGAGGGAGATTGACCCTTAGTATTTCTTCCTTATAGGTGAACCGGGTCAAACCCTAGGAGGTGTAGGAGCGTGCTCCAAGCCCGGTGCCGATTTAGGTAAGGATGTAACTAAGGCCACCTGTGTGTATTGCATGTTTTACCTGTCTTGGATGCCTTGTGCGGTTGTATGCTATAATTTGTATGTCATCTGTATTATTATGTAGCACAGCGGGGAACCGAGGTATGTCCTCGTGCTCTTGTCTGTATGTACTAATATGGTATGATACAAATATGATGTGATGTGATGTGACCCCTATGACATGCATGATAGGTTATTTGATGAGGTGTTGTGGAGTGGGGACTGGAAAGAGAAAAATAAGAAATTAAGATAACCAAGGGGAAGTACATTGGTTAACGTAGGTATGGACGACCTAGGTAATCTGTAATCTATTAAATGATGAGAAAAAGGGGAATTAAATAAATAGAAGAGTGGGGGAAAATAAGGTTGCATGGGAGAACTAGGGTTTGCTTGGGAATGATAGAGTTGGCAGGGTGGAGATGATAGGGTTTGCATGGGGAGATTAAGGTCCGCCTGGGGGTGAACCTTACGTATGAAAAGTTACCTTGGGACGTAGGGAAAGTAATGGAAGGTCTGTTTGGGATTCTGGAGGCTCGAGGTGAAAAATAGTACGTAGGGTCATATAAGAGTACCTAGGGTTTGGGAAGGAAACCCTAATTGGAGAAGGTGGAAAAAGAAAAAGAAAAATAATAAGAATAATCGAGGAGGAGCGAAGTATGAGGGAGAGTTGAGTCTGAGGGTCATGATACGTGGGGCGTTAAAATAGTATGAGTAGACCTCGGGGTATAAGGTGGTGGGCCCTGACCCACACACCTAGAGGTTGGGTTCCCAATGAGAGAAATGTGTTAAGTATGATAATTACAAAGTGTGTTTAGTGGCCTAATATAAGCGCGAGAGATAGTTCGGTAACCTAAACCGAGTAAGGATATAGCTAAGGTTGAATGTGTGACATGTGTCCTACGTGCCATGGATGTTCTATATGATTTATGTGTCGTGGTCTTAAATGCCATTATCTTAACTATTTCATGTGTGGCTTGGCTTGGAATAGAGTCATGTGCATGTGCCCTCATTGGTACGTGATAGTACGACTATGTCATCAGTTTTGATGTGATGTGTTGAGGCCCTCTAGCCATGCATTACATGGGTGATATTATTTCGAATAAGACACGTTAAAACACTAATTACTTATAGAGAAAGATGTTGAGCCAAACCCAGACCGGTCCACCAGCTATAATAGTGGCAGGGTATCTTACCCTCGCGACCGTTCCACCGGCTATAATAGTGGGGGATTTCATGCTCAACAAACCAAACGTAAAAGTGATAAGACATGGAAAGATACTAATATTTATAGTGGAATACCTTGTGAGTCGGGGCCAGACCGGTCCACCGGCATATAATAGTGGCAGGGTATATTACCCTCACGACTGTTCCACCGGCTATAATAGTGGCAGGGCATGGCCCTCGTGACCGTTCCACCGGCTATAATAGTGGAGTTCCCGCACTCATATGGATCAATAAAGACTATGACGTGAATTGTTATAATTATCTGAGATCTAATGAGAAAGTTATCTGATTCTTGACCAGCATTATTCATCTGTGACATTGTTTATTATTTACGTGCTGTCTGCTTGTCATGTACTTCTGTGTATGTGGGCCTTAGTGCGTCTGTTCCCTTACTCAGTACGTAGCGTACTGATCACCCGTTTCATGGGTGCCGCTCATTCCCATGAGCAGAGGACCTGTTTGAGTTTTGCAGGTAGGGGACGATATCTGTGGCATTTTCAGGGCTGAGAGTTGAGTCTGGATCAAGCTTGGGGGCTGAAAGTGATGTGGCCGGAGTGCTTCCCCTATCTTGTTTCTTTGCATTATCGTACTTTATCATTCCGTTATTTTAATTCCTCTGACATTTGGAACTTTTAAATTGTACTTCAGAATGTAACTCTAGACTTTCGCACCCTGATTTCCTTAACACTTATGTTTTACTAATGATTTGTTTTGGTTCTATTTTTTTAGCCTTAGCACTTAGTATCGGGTCGGTAGGCGTGAATCGATCTGGTACTAAGTGTGGCGGTAATACCCCCGGATTTACAGTCTTATTTGCTTGCTTCTGCTAAACTCCTTTAAAAGTAAACGAAATTTTTCAGTAGTAAATTTAGGGGTGTTACAATTGGGCCCAATACCTCTTAGAAAAAAATGCACCTATCTAATATTATTAAACTAATGGAATAGATTGAAATAAATACACATGTCATCTCAGGAAAAACACACCTCTTAGAGATAATATACCTGAGTCACTGTCATAGTCTGGTAGAATAGACACAATACCTTGGTCACGACTCATGCAATCTTTCACTTTAAATGATAATGTATTATCTATTAGTACTTATCCCTTAATCATATTCTCATTCATGTTGAGTATAGGGCCCCACTATTTATAATCAATAGAATAGATTGATACACTTCTTAGAAAAAAAACACACCTGAGCCACGATAATAGTTTGATAGAACGGACCCATATAAACACCTTAGCCCCACTCATGTGATATTTTACTTTAAATAATTAGTATCTTATTTTATGTTAATTATACGGGCTCATCTTACAAGACTCATACAAATATGCATGCCATAAAACTAATAAATACATAAACACAACCACATAATTATCAAACCAACCTCAAGTAATAGGTCCATAATTACCAGAATATTTTGAGTATAATTTTTAGCACACTTTAATTCCATTTCTTCTCCAAAAATTACCAAAATCCTATTTTTAACCTTAATCGACCAAAATACCCTTTATTTATCAAAACTTCAAAACATCATAGTGGGTAACTTGTATTTCACTCAACCCATCATTTAATCCCATTACTTATGAAATATTAGATAACACTTTTTAAACTTGTCATGCCAAGATTATTTCCTATATTTCCATCAAATGACCATGATGTCTTATTAATACTCACATTTATCAAAGGCCTCATTAATCCCAATATCAATACATATCAATACATGATATTAATACAAGATATATAACTCTATAGTATATACATAAATACCATATATCAATATTATAACCCAAATACATACCTTCACATTTTTTCCCTTTCAAGATATCATATTATAGCATGATTATAATCAATATTATCCACATAACATTATGAGCAAGATATACATACAAAAACATAGTATACATACAAGCCTAACTATGTCATGTATCATTACCGAAAAGGATACTAGGCTCTAAGTACAAAATCATAAACAATCTCCTCTAAGACCATCGAAAGATTACCTACAAAAATAATAATAATTCATAAGTATGACTTAAGAATAGGAATTGAGGTAAAAATAAGATAAAGGAAGGCGGAAATGAAAATAACTAAGATAAGTGGAAAGGTCTGGTTGCGTGGAATTATAGTGAAAGTTATGGTGTTGCTAATGTGGTATTTGAGCAGAGCATGGGTGTGATTACAAGGGAGAACAACTTTGCGAAAGGAATATCACTAGTGTGGTATGTAATGCATGAATAGGTCTAAAGTTGGGAAGGTTCCTCGGCATGAATGAGGTGTACATAGCTATGTGCTAAATCATGTGTGAGTACACTTGGGTAGAGTGTATGAGCAGGGACGGAGCCAATTCAGAGCACATGGGGTCGCTTGACCCCATGAATTTTTAAAAATTATATATTATACATATAATACAGATGATGGAAAACATTTCTAGAGCAATGGTTAAAGAAGAGTAAATGTTAGTTACTGAAGTCCGGGGTCCTAGGTTCGATCCCCAATTTCGCCGATCTTTTTTCCCTCTATTTGTTTTTTCAACTTTTATTTTTTTTGTAAACAGTGAAAATGTGTGCTTCGTCCGTTCATTGGTTCGTCGGTGCTCCCTCCCGCCTGACCCCATCCCTCCAAGTCCAAGCTCCTCTCCAACTCCTATTCGAATTTCGGAATAAGTTAACCCTACCCCGCCGACCGCCGCGCCCAAGACTGCTGGCCGCCAGGCGCCCACCGCCGCTTCTCGGCTTCTCCCCACGACGCCCTGTTGGCTGCCATTGTCCTCTCGGAAGTCGCTGGCTGTCCCCGCTGCCGCTTGCACACCTCTCCATCGCTGGCCTGTTCGACGCCCTGCACGACACGACTGCAGCCTGCACGGTGCACCCCAGCTGCCGCCCGCCGACCATCCCTGTCTGTCTCAATAGGCAGCACGCAGCAAGCAGCAGCCGAGAGACAGAGATTGAGAGATGAGTTTTTATTTTTTTTTATTTTAAGATGAAATCTAATTTAATTTTTGTTAATTGAATTAGTTTGTATTGTTGTTTCTGATTTTATTGTGAATATGTGAATTTGGAAATTGGAATGGTTTATATGTTAATTAGTTGATTATTGTATATTTTTAAATTAGATTATGTTAATTTTGATTTACTATAGTATGAAATTCTATAAATTAGTTAGGCTATAAGAATTAGTTCATTATTGTGTAATTTTGATTTAGTTGAGTTTGAGTAATTTTGTTAATTGAAATAGTTTGTATTTTTATTTTTGATTTTATTGTGAATATGTGAATTTGGAAATTTCTTGTTATTTTTATGTCAATTGTAAAATAATCTTAAATTAGGGTGAATGATGTTTTTAGCATAGCCTATGTTAATTTTCATGAATTAGTTGATTATTGTATATTTTTGAATTAGGTTATGTTATTTTCGAATTAGTATGGTATGAATTAGTTTGATTATAAGAATTAGTTTATTATTATTTAATTTTGATTTAGTTGAGTATTTTTATTAATTGAAATAGTTTATATTTTTATTTTCGATTTTATTGTGAATTTAGAAATTTGGAAATTTTTATTTTTATTTAATTTGGAAATAGTTTGTATTGATAATTTAGAAATATGTGAACATGTGAATTAGTATTTTTTATTTAATTTGGAAATAGTTTGGCTATAAGTATTTCTGAAATAGTTTGTATTGATAATTGCAGATTTTATTTTGTCAAATTAGTATGTGGAAATATCTACAAAGGCAGCCTAATTCATGAACAAGTTTCTTCACATCGTTATCAAGCTCAAGCTACGCAATGCAATTGGGTGGATTAGATTCTCTAGAACTTGATCCAAGTCTGAAGAAAAAATTTTAGATTTCCTTACAAATCAGCAAGACGAGGTAAGAAGAGCTTAAATATATTATTATTATTATTGTTGTTATTATTATTATTATTATTATTATTATTATTTTATATTTAGATATATATTTATTATTTATTGGGACCCCATAAGATTTATATTCTGGCTTCGTCCCTGTGTATGAGGTTGCACGACTATGTGCCTAAATTCTATAAGAGGGAATAGCAGGGTATAGGTGATGATGTGCCTATGGGTTAGTTGTAGAAGAAGCTTTGGTAGAGAGCATGATAGAGGGTATGTTTGGGGAAGATTTCATGTAAAAGGAAAGGGTGAAGAAAGGAAAAAGGAGATCGGGTAAGTGGGAATGAAAAGGAAAAGGAAAAGGAGAAAAAGAAAAATGAAAAGGTTAAATGTGTTAATGGTTAAAGTTAGTTTCAAATTTTAGTGATTAGCTAAATTATGTAAGATTAAAATATAAATCCTTTAGGATTGATGTTAGGTTTAAAATTATAATTTAACTGGAATAAAGATTAGGGCTAGGTTAAGATTTAGGATTACGAAGTTAGGGTAAGACAAGAATATTGATTTTTTGAGATTAGAATTAGGATAAGGTTTTAATTACTCCGAGTTAATTTTAACTAAAATTTAGGTTATTACACTTACACCAAATCTTCGCTTATGATTTCCCTCCTCGGAATCAGCCATAATATCTTCTCAACAAATTGATGAATCAATTGGTATTTGGAATTTTCACACCTTCATTGGTTGATGGATTATTTTCCCTAAAAATTTCTCTTAGCTTATCTCCTTAGCCGATGGTCCTGGAGAATGGCTCTAGTTATCATACCCTTTGTCACACAACGCTTTGGCTGATAAACTTTGCAAGCTCTTCATTTAGTTGATGACTTGTATAACATCCCAAAATTTTAAAATCTAAAAATTTATTTATCAACAAATTAATTTAACGTAATTTCTAAACTTTATTTTTTTAATGATCTTAAATTAATTATAGGTGAATTTTATATATTTTTATTATTACAAATCAAAAAATTCACTCTAATAATCTAACTTAAATCCCACACCCAAAATTTTCTTTTTCCCTTCTTTTCCTTTTTTCCTTTCCTTTTTCTCTTGTTTTTTTTTCTTCCCCTCCTTCTCCCTAGGTAACGTTTTCCTTACCTAGGACTCTTTTCTTTTTACTTTTTCCTTCTTCCTTCTCCCAGGTGAGCCATGCTCATTCCTATTTTCTTTTTTTTTTCTTTCTCCTTTTCTCCTTTTCTATTTTATCTATTTTTTTCCTTTTTTTCTTTTTTCTCCCTTCTTCCTTACCCATCTTCGTCCTCGCATCACCCTCCTCCTTCCAATTATGTTCCTGTCTCTATACCCTACATGTTGCCCCGTCTCTCTTACCTTTCCTCTATTGGCCATGCAATGCTATGCACACTGTTATGTGCCCCTGCACCCTACCACATGTGACCACCTTCTCCCTACAGCCATATATGCCAAATCTGCAGACCGCCCCTTATCTTCTTCCCCTCTCCCTCAAACTATCCCCTATATATAAATACAACCCTTAAGCTATCTTTCCTCTCCTCTCCCACATGCACTCATCACCCCCTTTTTTTCTTGACCTCCCCACCCTACCAGCTTTAGTGCCACATCGACTATCGATACCTAGCCAACCCCTTACTACCTCTCTTCTTTGCTTACACCCTGCCCTTGCCTGTAGAGATACCCCTATCCCTTTTCATCTTCCCTTTTCCTTCTCCCATGCCTACATTTGTAGCAGGTTGCATTTCCATCATCATCATCGTCGTTCTTTCTCCTCCCTCCTTGCCACCACCACACCAAAGCCACCTTACATAGGTGTCTCAGCTCGTGCAACCACCTTAGAAACCCTCATTTCTCCTCCCTTATTCTTTCTCCCTATTGGTCGTGCACCACCCTGAACCACCACTAACTATTAGCTCCACCACCACTAACCACTACCAACTCTAGCCCGTCCTAGTGCCACCACTCCTCTCGACCCTAAACTACCAACCCTCGCCTATTCCTCCAAATCAACCTCTGCCAACATGCATTGCTTGCACCACCTATTTGGTCACCTCCATTTCTTTTGTTCTCCTTTAGAATTCCTTAGGTTAAGTTCTCTTTTATTTTTTATTTAAAAAAAATGAAGAAAGGAAAATATAAACTGTGTATATTTCCATTTCTAGGTAATATTCTATTGATAGTGGAAAAGGAGGCATAGGTCATGCATATGTAGAGTTTAGAGTCGCTTCAGTAAGGATATAGTCATAGATATGGTTTTAATATATTTAATATATGTCTTTGTTGTGTGCTATGTGATGGCATGCATGAAATGATAAATGACTCTAGTTTTATCTATGTTGTTTTGTCTTGACTATAGCTAAAGGTAAGAAAGTTTTGTGGTCATGACTATTTTAATTTTAAGTATTTATGTATATCCATGTCCATGATATTTGATGTTGCATGTGTGGAAATTTAGAGATTCTTTATGTTGGATTTCTTGTGACTTAGGATGGTAGAAGTAGGGTTTTGTGACATTGGAGCATTTTGGTTAATATTGTAAAAAAGTGGTAAGTAGGGTAACTTATGGTATTAATTGGCATAAATAGGTCAAAGATACTACATGAACTAACTGTAGAAAAAATAAAGAGGTTTATGGTGAATACATTAAGAGGAGAAAGATCATATATGGGATGAGTAAAACCTAAGGAACTTATGATCATATGTGAGTAGAGTAGGGGCTTGATACTAATGAGCGGATATGAGATTAATGATGGCATTTTGGGTATTCATGAAAATTTGGGAAGTCCTTTGAGCACTAAGGGAGGAGATATGACCAAAGGGTGAAATTAGGGTTTTGGGAGGCCAAGGTACGAAACCCTAGGATTAGGTTGTTATCACGTTTACAAGGTGGGGGTCGGGAGTTGGATTGCAACCTTGTAACATGATGTTAGCCATAACATTTTTTGGAGTGTGTACCAAATTTAGCATCCATGAGAGATAAAGGGAAGTAGTTATGACCAAAATGAGGAATTAGGGTTTTATAGGGGGCTTGAATAGGAAGGGTATTATCATATGTGCAAAATGAGATATTTAAACCACATTGTTTGAATCAATGGTTAACCAAATCATCTTATGTTTGGGTATGTAATTTGATGGCCAAATAAGAAATAGAGAAGGGACTATGCCAATTGGGAGAAATTAAGGTTTTAGAGGGGTAAACTTAAAGGCTAGTTATCATCACATGTGGAAAATATAGGTAACAAACCATGAATCTTGATCATGGTTTTTCTAATGACATATTAATATTTTTTAGGTAGACTGGGGACTAAAAAGGGAAATTGGAGGTGAGGATATGTTAGGATTATAAAATTAGGGTTTCTAAGGGGAACAAAGTTGTTTCAAGGTAGTAGCTAGGATAGTGCCTTGCATGGGTAGGTTTATATGACCGAGTGATATACCTGAAGTAAATAAAACATGAATAACACATTAATTACTTAAAGTAGAAGATCACTTGAGTCAGGCCTAGCTATACCCGACAATCCATCGGCGAGAATAGTGGCTAGCAATGTCTTGTCCTAGAAGTTGAACCCTATTGTTGTTCTACCGATGAGAATAATGGGGCCTCAAACTCAAGTAAACCAAACCATTGGATGATAATGACCCGTAGTAAGACACTAATTACTTACAACGAAATACTACGTGGGTTAGGAACGATTGTACCTTAATTACTGATCCACCAGTAAGAATAGTGGCCAAAAGTGTCCTGCCCTAGAAATTGTATTTGTTTACCATTCCACCGATTGAGAATAATGGGATCTTTGAACCTAATATGTACAAAATCATGTGATAATTATCATTGTGCTAATACCATATGTTAGGAATATATTAAATAAGTCATGTGTCATCTCTTATTGTGGTGTTATTAATTTCTATGATATTCTTGATTGTATTGTTAACTTACTCAGTATATGTGCTGCTCATTCCCACGAGGAGATGCCCTTTCTAATTCTGTGTAGGTATGAAATACCGAATGGATATTTAGAGGGGGTTACTAAAGTATTTTATAACAATAATCCCAAATTTAAAAGTTATGAGAAATAAGTAGAAGGATGACAAACAATAAACTCATAATTTATAATGGTTTAAGAAACTCTACAAAGTTTCTATACATCCACTAGCAAAATATTTTTTTTCTTTTGAATTGAATCTATATTTATTTATAGTGGGTGTTTGATGATGATCACTCTTCTCTTAGTTTATGAGCCTACAATATCAATAACCCTCTAGGAGATGATTTACACTTTGATTCTTTGTAAGATGTAAAAACAATTATTTTAGAAGAGTTATGCTAGCTTGATTGATATTTATTAAAGTCTAACAACTCTTATTTATAGTGCTAAAAGATAGAAAAAATCGGCACTAGCCATTGGGTGTAAAAAGTACTCCAACGGTTGAATTAGAACATGTAGAAAATCTCAGAAATGTCCAGACTAGTTTACAGATTTTAATAAACCAATTAATTGGTGAAACATTTTTTAGAAAAGATCATAACTTGAGCTACAGAACTCAAAATTTTATTTCGCCTTTTTTGCTATAAATAAAATAACTTGAGCTACATAGCTCGAAAATATAAATTGTTAAATGAAATTTCTTTAAAATACAGAATGTGTACTATTTTAAAAGGTAATAAAAACACTCCTAATATAACAATTACATATTTTATTAAAAAATAATATGGTAATTAATGCATAGAAGAATAAAAAGGAAAATTATGAGTAAAACTTAAAAATAGCTAATGATTTTTTATTTTAAAAAAAATCTTTCTATTTTAAACAAAAAATTTCATATCAAAGGATTTTCCTTCATAGAGAAATAGAGTATTATTATTATTATTATTATTATTATTATTATCTTACCAAACGCCACCAAGTAAGTCTATCGGCAGAAACAAGTTGCCTTAGATAGCTGTGTACGACTTAAGAAGTCTGGGAAGATATATGTAAATTTATCATCACCGTAAACACCGAAGAAGAATTAAATATATCTATGGACGCGAATGTTAGGCCAATATGATGGAACACGTGGATCTATTACTATATACTAATGCTAGTGGTGTATAAAACGACAAAGGTTGATGTTCATAGCAACTAAAGTACCGATGATACCTTCTGGCGTTGAGAAGGATAAGGAGATGGATTATAACATGCATCGAAGTAAGGTTAACATAAAGCCTATCCCATCCAAACTAATCCAATATAAACCCAAAATTCAACTCAATTTATTTCAAACTTAAAGGTGCCAGATATATGATCAATAATAACATGCATGATACTAATGTTGAGATTCTAGGGTGCCAAAATTTTTAGATTCAACCTTTTTTTTTTAGTCGGTGTTATATAATTTTATAGTAAATGTGGTATCTACTTAAACTATTAAAGTCATCAACATTTTGGTCCATTATACATTAGGATTACGATGTTCTTTGTCCTTGGTGGCTCAGATAAAATAAAATAAAACCAAATTAGAATGATAAAATAATTATTATATTTCAAAGTTTTTTTGTTTAATTTAGTGAAATTATTTATACTAATAATAACTTATCTTTTTAAGTGATAAGTGGTGTCAGAAGAAGGAGGTAGATGCCCAGATAAAAATATTTTAAATGACAAAGTATACAATCAACTTTACATAACATTATGTATTCATGAATTTTACTTTTATACTATATAAAGAATATATTTACGAACAAAAATTTTGGTGATATATATATATATATATATATATATATATATATTCAAAAATTTATTACCCATAATAATAATAAAATAATAATAATAATAATAATAATAATTGATGGCCATTGGCTACATGAACAAAAATTAATTGGATAGTATGTAAATTAATTGCTTATAATAGAATTGTCGGGAAGCCTAAATGCCAACATCCCAATGAATTAATTACTGATGAGTTAGGATACAGTTGTCACAAAAGCATATGGATCCGTTAATATTTATTGTTGTTCCTACTATTGGGTGCATGATGAATGCCCACAAACTTGGGTCATGGAAACAGAAGGGCAATTGGCTTATAATCAAGTCATTGCTTCTTGTGTTTTGCCATGGAGGAGTGGTGTTCAGTTTAATTTTTCTATTAAGTTGAATTGCCTTGTATATACTGTGCAATTACCTAACTTTTTTTTTTGATAATTGAGAGGATGGATTACACAAAACAAAGAACTACAGAATATAGACCCTTTTGTTACCCCGAATCACAAAAAAAAAAAAAAAAAAACTTGTACATTATGGACCACCTTCTATTCTTAATCCAAAAGCCAATTCTTGATTTGATGAGCATAATCATCCACCTTATGCAAGCTTGTTGATTATCAAACATAATCTTATTTCTAAATTCCCATATAGTTTTAGTTATTGTAAAGAAAGCTACTTACCAAATTTTCCCCTTCATGGTATAGTGCATCCCCAATAGATCTTGTCATCACCCACGTGCATCCTAGCCGATCACAAACCTCATACCAAATCTTCTCCGTCATGGTATAGTGAAGGAAAACATGGTTGACCAATTCTTACTTTGACTTTCAAAAAGGACATCCTACCTCCCTAAAATCCACTATTTGAAGCCTAGTCAGTATTTTCCTTGTGTTGCGTCTTTGTTGAATCGCGAACCAAGAAATAAGTTCAATCATCGGAGGTACTATACTACTCTAAATCAGGATGAAGATACTTCTACTCAACTCGTCCCCATATAAGCTCTGGTAAGAGGCCCGATAGAAGAATCTCACAGAAAAAACCCCTATAACATCATAGGCCCATTTGATCATGTCCTTATCCGTACAATTACCTAACTATTGGGGCCGCTTTGCATATCAAGCTTATACTATTTATTTATCACTATATATATTAATTCCCCGTTGGGACTCCAAGGAGTGGGAGAAGATTTTTTTTTTGGTATAAAATTTAGAATGAATTAATTAATATTACGATTTGTAAATTTTGTATCACTAACTTATTGAGACTTGTAACAAAAGAAACTTAGAATATAGAAACAAAATAGTAGAAGGAAAAATGAAAAGAAATCCCTAAATCAAATTTAATAATCATATTACGACAACTCTATAAAGCTACAAATATAGTAATATCAATCAAGCCACAAATCCTTTTAAAAAATCATAATTACGGTTAGCGAATATAATTAAACTGACTATTGGTCACCATTGTCGTCATCTCCCTGACTAGCCCTAAAATATGTGACTCCTATAGGAATAGTAACGGCGACGACACCATTAGAAACTATAACTTCCCTTAACTTTATATCGACAATACAAGGAAGCGAATGACTTCTCTTAATACTCTCAATGCATGGCTCGCCGTTCACAATTTTCCTCCTTTCGACATAAATGTCCATAACATCGCCTTTATGTCCGATAGAAGGATGCCTCAAAGTGTATGTATATGAGTTGCTAGTTTCGGTCCGGATGAAATGAGCCATAGAATCAACTAATTCTTCCTCGGTGTCTTCTACTTCACGCCTGTAGGTTTTGTGGGCTTCTTGGAGCCTCTTACATGCCTCTTTCCACTTTGAAGGGTTGTTATTACCCATGGCTTAAAAGCAGGCGGTCTTGCGCTTGTGCTAGCACCACAACTAATTGTTCCCTCTTCGTGGAGCATAT
The DNA here is from genome assembly GCA_030549775.1 of Tamarix chinensis. NCBI lineage: Eukaryota > Viridiplantae > Streptophyta > Magnoliopsida > Caryophyllales > Tamaricaceae > Tamarix > Tamarix chinensis. The sequence goes on along the minus strand of CM060179.1, from coordinate 13,387,708 downwards.
GCGGTTCACCCATTCTTAATATATATATATATATATATATGGTGATTTGAGCGGAAGATAAAAAATTGGATTTGGGTATACGAAAAAAGGCATGTACGGAAGTAGAGAGCAGATATGATTCGACGAGCATATAAATTTAGCTTGAGTAAAAGTAATTGTTGGTCAATATGTACTCCTTCTGATTTCTATATCTATATTTCTATTCATGCATACATAGGTGTGTATATAATGCGTTTGTTGGGACATGATAGTTTTCCCTCCACGTATTCTAACAAGTACTATTGTTGGCTGATGAAAGAATAAGAAACATGTGGCTGTATATTTGGTCTAAAGTTGTATTTTTTAAGGCAATAAAATTAGGCAAACGATCAGTTAAGTTTCAAAAGCAAATACATGCACGTTCACGTATAAAAGAGTCGGCCCAAAATATTTTAAATCAAAAACTAAACTTTGTTTTCGATAAATCCAACTATAGTACTAACCATTTTAATTAGTTAACATAATTAAAGATATTATAAACTTAGGGTTGTATTCATATTTCATATCTTATAAAACCAATTAATAATAATAATAAAACCTATGCATCTATATGCTTAAATTTAGGTTCAAAATAATGATAATAATTACTTTGTTGCTTATAAACCCAATTTGTGACCACTAAGCAATTTATAAATACTTTTTGCTCTAATGTCCAACTTTACTTATCTTAATCGGTTAGCTTAATTAAAGATATTATGAACTTAAGTTGTATTTTTTTTTACATCATCCATATAGATATCTCAAGGACGAACTTTGATCATCAGTAACTTTTAATACATATTAATAAAATTTATATATAAAAAAGGTCTACTCATATCAAATCAATGCCTATTAAAGTAAAGTTAATTAGCATTATTGTTTAGATTGTAAACTTATAATGAAGGGGACCCATCGAAGAATTTAACATGTCACTTAACCGCTCATTCAGGAAAATCATTTCTAACATGTACTACCGAAATGTTAATATTCTATTAGCTCCGATACAAAACCATGTACATCCAACGGGTGAGTAACTAGTAAATATAGAAAGCAAAGTTTCCCCCAAAATTTCTAACATAACTTATTTTCCATGTACTAGACCGTAATACCCTAAAATTTTAGCCAACCTTAATCGTGGGTAATTAATATCGTAACCTAATTCTAACATCGAAAAATTTATTCTTGCTATCTTATCCTAACTCTTTGATCCTAAACCTTAGCCTAATCCTAATTTTTATTTTTAGGTTATTAACATATTTTCTGATCTAAATTTAATTTCGGATAATTATTTAATTAATTTAAAATAATACCCTAACCTAGATTATTTTAATTTAGACCCACTATCTTCCTTTGCTTTTTTCCCCTTTTTTTTTCTCCTTCCCTTAGCCTCGTGTGCACATCTTCATTTTTTTCTTTCTCTGCTTACCCGTACCCCCATCTTGTCCTAGCCCCTAAGATTGTGGGTTGGGGATTGTTTTATTTTCATTTATTCCCCTCTCACCTTTCCCAGCCCCTTGCTTCCCCTGTGTATGCATATGCACATACATGCTTGTGTAGTAATAAATGCCCCCAACTGTCCCTCATTCCCCATCCTATTTTTCTACAATTTTGGCAGCCTTCTTCCCCCTACCACCTCCAGCCCATCGCACACCGACCCAAGGAACAACCACTTCGCAGCCACTAGCACCGCCATCACTGAAAACCTTCTCCCTTCCTCCTTTTTCTGTAGAAATTCCACCACCAATCGCAACCCACCTCTACACCACCTTTCTTGACCTTCTTCTTCAACTAAACACTACCCTTCGGCCTACGTCCCTCTCTGCCCTATTCCACCATTGCCAGCCCTACCCATGATCCAACTCCTACATTACCCCTTGATGCCTCCCTTTCTCCAACCAAACATAGCTTCCAGCCGAGTGTCATTCTAGCCCCAACACCCGCCACCCTTCTCCTCCTCCCTACCCTCCATTCGTGTGTCACCCCCTCTGTATTACCCCTTTGAACTACCACCAAACCTAGCCCAACAACTCCACCATTGTTCCCAACCTCTACACCCTCACCGTCGACCGGCTATCCTCCATTCTTCTGCACCACCGACCTTCCTACAGCTACCACCCTCCAGCTGGGCACAAACCTCACCACCCCACATGCACAACACTTAGCCAAACCAACTGACTGCAACTCCCAACCAAGCACCATTCCCCTACAGCAGCTCCGCTCCACTGAGCTAACACCACCCTCCACTGTAGCATCCAGTAGACGTCACCAGCCTTCCCTCAGAACTCCAACGTAGCACACCCCAACCCCCACCGGTCACCACCTGTAACCTCCTGAAATTTTAAAAAATCTATAATTTAATAAATAACTTTTATTTGTAATAAATTAGCTTTTAAAATTATTTAATTTAATTATTTTATGGATTTTTAAGTATATAAATTTGGATAGGAATATTTAATAAATTAAAATAAATATTTTGTTATTTTATCATACTTCTTCTATTTAAATAATTTTTTAAACCAATATTTTACTAAAATTATCCTTTTTAAACCCATATATTTAATTATATTAAATTAAATTATTAAATAAATTTATTACCCAAAAATATTACATTCTATTATGTTATAAATTAATTTTTTTTAATTTACCTTATTTTCCCTTTTCCTTTCCCCTGTTTTCCTCCTTTTTTTCTTTTTCCTTTTTCCTCCTTCGGGCCGCCTGCACTAGGCCTACTCTCCCCTTCCCCCTGCGCTTGGGCCTTCGACCCACTCCCTTCCCTCCTCTCTTTCTCCCACGCATAGCCCAGCTCCCCCCGTTTTTTTCTTTCCTTCCTTTCCTCCTAGATTGGACCAGTCCACTTCCCTTTCTTTCCCCCTATGCCCCGCTTGCCCCTCCTCTCCCCTTCTATCTTCTTCCAGATCATGCCCCGACCATACACCAATTCCAATGCTATGCCTACCACCCCGATCATGTGTAGCTGCCATTGCCTGCCACCACTGCAACCCTTCCCCCCACCCTCTCTCTCTCTGTAATACCCCGTATTTTTTAAAATCCAGAATTATTAAGTTTAATGATTTTATCAGCGTAATTGGATGTAAATAATTAATTATTTTAATTTCGATTCGTATTACGGATTTATCGATGATTTCGAATTCATAATTGAATGTAATTAATCATTGTCGTCGCGAACCATTCTAGACAAATTCATTCACGACAATGATTTTATTGTATTCTTATGATTTCGATCTTCGGTTAAAAATATATATTCCCATTCTTTCTCGTATTTTGGTTTTTAATATTTTTAATTCGTTTTCGATTATATCTTCGTTATGTGATTACGACTTTGTTTTGAAGTTATATTTCGTTAACGAAATATATTATTTAAATTATAGAATTTCTATTTAAATAGTTAAATTTATTTTAATAATTTTTATCCGTAGAAAATATTTCCGACTTTAAATTTATTCGTTTTCGGTAATTGTTAATATTTTTGGAAAGTTTTAAATTCGGAGTTTATTTATGAAATTCTTTCTGGAATTAATTCTCTTTCGTTTTATGCTTTTTGGTTTACGGAAAACCGATTTCGGAAATTATTTAAATTAGTCTTGGTTTATTCGAATTTGACTTAAATATTTTAGTATATGTTTTAAATAATTTTTCTGGGTCTTATAATACATTTCCGTAAATAATATAAATTATGTGTTCGTTGTTAAATCCTTTCGAAAATACTTTCAAAATTCTTTATATAGCCTTTTTACTAATTTTAAGCCTTCGGATTCGTTCGAAATAAATTTTTGACTAGATAAAAATTCGGATAAAATCTTCTAATAATATTTTGACTTTTTTTGGTATTTTATCTAAGGTGTATTTGTAAAAAAAAAAAAAAAAAAAAAAAACCCCACCAACCGGCCCGACCGAACCCCCATCTTCTTTTTCTTTCTCTCTTCCCCACCCCGACCCCTCTCCTGTGCGCCCCTGCACTCGAACCCTACGCCCTCTCGCCCCCTCTCTCGCACCTCGCCTCCCTACCGCCCCCCGCTCCAGCTCCTCCCTTCTCCTTCGCTGGCCGCCGCTACCGCCACCGCCAGCCACGACTGCCACCGACCACCAGCAGCAGCAACAGCCACAACAGCTGCAACCGATGCAGCACAACAGCCACGCAGGAGCAGCGGCGGTAGCAGACCGCAACAACGACGAGCCACGCAGCTCGTGCCACCGTCCGTCACCGGCGAGCTCGGCCAACCACCGGCGAGCAGTCCTTGGCCTTCGACGAAGCTTCCCCGGCCTTCCTTTGCCCCGATTTGTCGGTTTTTCATTTGGTATAATTTCCGAAAAACCCTAACCCTTGTTTTGGTTAATTGAGTGTTAATTAGCTTATGAAAAGCTAAATTGATTGTTTGATTATGTATATATATGTTGTATGATTGATTTAGAGTGGTTAATTGTGGTGTATTTGGTTGATTTGTGAAAATTGAACTTTAGGCCGGGTTATGCCCAAATTTTTCGGATCCGTTCAATTTGGCGATTTTGGATAAATTGATTATACAATATGTTTTTAAATGTATCTAATTTCATGTCGGAACCGTCAATTTGAGAAATTTATGCATAATTTATCGGAATTCGATTCCTAGGTCAAAATTCTTGTGTAATGAAATTGGGTTGCGTAATTGAGCCGTTCCGCTCAATTGATTTTATAATATCGTTTAAAATGTATTTAATTTTATATTGGAAGTGTTGATTTGTAAAAATTATGCGTAATTTATCGGAATTGAATTTTTAGGTCAAAACTCCCGCGGATTTAAATTGGATTTTGTAATCAGGTTATTTTATTCAATTGACTATATAAATTATATTAGAATATGTTTAATTACATTTCCGAACCGTCAATTGGTATGTTTTGGCAATAATTGATCGGGTTTGCGTTCCGGGCTCAAAAACCCTAATTGTGCTAAATTGGATATTTCTGCTATCGGTTTTGATCAATTGATTAATTGATATTTTATAAAATGTTTTTAATTGTATTTCTAAACATTCAATTTGATTAAATTTATAGAATTTTACTGAATCGTATTTTCGGGCTTAAAACCCTAGATTTTAAGTGAAATTATGAAATTGGTTATTTGTGTAGTTGTTTTTGCTAAAATTAAATTTATAAAAGTAGTTGAAATGATCATAATTGTGTTTTAATGCCTTTAATTGGAATCAATTGATTTGAATTAACGGAGTTTGTATCGTGGGCTTTAAAACCCTAATTTTGAAAATGGATTGTCTGAAATTAGTTAATCGGAAGATTGTTTTGTTGAAATTGATTATCTGGATTTATCTAGATTAGTAGTTTAATTATGTTTTAAAACTATTAATTTGAGGTAGTCAGATTGATTTGGCCGATTTGTGGTTTAGGTATTAAAAACCCTAATTTTCGGGGATGATTTTATAAAATTGACTTTTGCTATGTGTATTTCATCTAATCGAATTCTATCTTTGGGTTTTAAACCATTTAAATTCTGTTTTAATCTAATCGGTTTGGATTTGGTTCTATGTAAATGGTTAGATTACCGATTTAGTTGCAAAACCTAATAAATAAGTTATTTCCGATAAATTAACTTATGTTCGATTATTCTTTCTCGGGCTTTCCAAATTAAGTTGAAATGTCCCAAGTGATATTTGTATTAATCCGTTTTGATTTAGTTTTAACCTTAAATCTTAATAAAGCTATGCTTTTAAGTTCTAAGTTTTGGACACGTTTTCTAAGAAAGATCATTTGTGTCGTTTGTGTTTATTTAATTAGAATATGTGGATTATGGATTGATAGGATAATTTCTAATTTAGTTTTCGATTTCTATCGGGTCTAGGAAAGCTTTCTCGTGGACCCACGAACTCGGGATCCCTCTCCCTCTCATTTCGCTTAGCTAGCTTCGGACCCAGGTAAGTCTCTACTTACCTCTACTTGTGGTTGTTTAGTAAGGACGTAACTAAGGCCGCTTGTGTGTATTACATGTTTTATTTGCCTTGGATGCCTCGTGTGGTTTATATGCTACATTACGTGTATGTTATCTGTTCTACCGTGTAGCGCAACATGGAACCGAGGTACGTTTCCGTACTCTGGCTTATATGTACTAGTATGGCATGATACAAGGATGATATGGTGATGTGACATGCACGTTAGAATGTTTTGATGAGGAGTTGTGGAGTGGGGGCTTTGAAAGAGAAAAATAAGCAAATAGGAAAACCAAAGGGAAGTATGTTGGCTAATGCAGGTAAGAATGACCTAGGCAATTTATGATTTATGAATGGAGGGGAAAAGGGGGAATTAAATAAATAGGAGAGTGGAAGAAAGTAAAGTTGCTTGGGGAACACTAGGGTTTGCATGGGAATGATAGAGTTGGCAGGGTGGAAGTGTTAAGGTTTGCGTGGGTGGTTAAGGTCCGCATGGGGGCGAACCTTACGTATGGAAAGTTACTTTGGGGCGTAGGGAAGGTAATGGAAAGTTTGTTTGGGAGTTTGGAGGCTCGAGGTGAAAAATAGTACGTGGGATAAAATAAGGGTACATAGGGACCGACTAGGGTTTGGGATGGAAACCCTAATTTGAGGAGGTGGAAAGGAAAAGGAAAATAATAAGAAATTTATGAGGAAGAGTGAAGTATGTGGGGGAGTTGAGTTGAGGGTCATGATTTGGGTTTCCGATGCGAGAAGTATGTTAAATACAAAGGGTGTTAGTGGCTTAATATAAGCGTAGGAGACAGCTCGGTGACCTAAACCGAGTGAGGATATAGATAAGATTGGATGTGTGACCTGTGTCCTATGTGTTGTGGATGCCTTATATGAATGCTGTGTTGTACTCTAAATGTCGTTATCTTACTTGTTTCGTGGGTAATGTGGCTTGGAAACAAGACGTGTACTTATGTTTTTATTCACATGTGATAGTACGAGTATGTCGTCAGTTTTGATGTGATGTGTTGAGAACTCTGGCCATGCATGCCAAAGATATGTCCTCGAATAAGATACATTAAGACACTAACGACTTACAGAGAAAGATGTTGAGCCGAACCCAGACCGGTCCACCGGCTATAATAGTGGCAGGGTATCTTACCCTCGCGACCGTTCCACCGGCTATAATAGTGGCAGGGCATGTGCCCTCGCGACCGTTCCACCGGCTATAATAGTGGCAGGGCATGTGCCCTCGCGACCGTTCCACCGGCTATAATAGTGGGGGATTTCGTGCTCAACAAACCAAACGTAAAAGTGATAAGACATGGGAAGATACTAATATTTACAGTGGAATACCTTGTGAGTCGGGGCCAGACCGGTCCACCGGCAAATAATAGTGGCAGGGTATATTACCCTCGTGACCGTTCCACCGGCTATAATAGTGGCAGGGCATGGCCCTCGCGACCGTTCCACCACCGCTATAATAATGGGGTTCCCGCACTCACATGAATTGATAAAGACTATGACGTGAATCGACTATAATTATCATAGATCTAAAGAACGAGTCTACTCGATCGGGGCTGAGCATGTCCCTAAGTAATGCTCGGGGCTGGACATGTCCCTAAGTAATGTCCGGGGCTGAGCATGTCCCTAAGTAATGCTCGGGGCTGGACATGTCCCTAAGTAATGTCCGCGAGGCTAAATGCCTAATTGGTTTGGTTCGGCATTTCCCATAAATGCCCGTGTGATAAATGCCTGATTCGGCTTGGTTTGGTTTGGCGTTGTCCAAAAATGTCTGGTTGGTTGGTTTAACATTATCCATAAATGCTTGGTTGATTTATCTGAATCTTTTATCGGTTTAAGATATTACATATATTTCGCATGTTATTATATGTGTATGGTAGGACTTGTGATGTGGGTTTGAGTAGGCATACTATTATATCAACGTAATGCAACATGATTCAATATGCACTTGATGATATCTCTCCTATAAGGTAGGGTAGTGAGACTTACTCAGTATTGGACCCGTACTGATACTACACTGGTTGAATGGGTCCTGTGATGATCCACCGATGGTGGGGAGCAGACCTCTTATGCAGGTTATGATCGGATACTGTTTTGGGTGGAAGGCTTGACCTGAGTGAGTAGGCGATCCGGATATTTATCCTTCGGGATTTATTTGGTTTAATTGTATTCACCTTTGGAAGTTGCAAGTATTGTTTTCAGATTTCTAAGGGTTTTGTAATTGACTTTAAATTTCTCGTATTCTGATAAGTGTTTACTATTCATATTTAAATGTTTGACAGGTTTTAGCCTTTCATCTAACATGAGATAGATGGTTGACATTTATCTTGTGTTAGATGTGGCGGTAACATTTCCCAAATTCGCTCCTAGCTTCCGCTTTAATCTTTCAAAATTTTTTTTTTCAGGAGTGAAATTTGGGGGTGTTACACTCTCCCCCGTCCTTTTTTCACCATTTTGGACCCAACCGGCCATGCACTCCCCATCACGCATGGCCTCCCTTTCCCTTTATTCCCTTCCCTCTCCCTGCCACCGTACATGCTGCCACCAACCGGCCACCTACCCCCTATTCTCCCTCTTCTTTTTCTTCTCCTCATCAGCCCCTTTCCTGCCCCATTGTTCAAGCTCCTTACCTTCCCAGACCTTCTTTCTCTCATTTTCTTCTCTTTCCATTTCCATCCCTATTTTGTGCACCATCGCCCCTCCGCCGCTTCCTCTCCCACACTAACCGCCTGTAGTGTCTCCTAACCGCCTGCAGTGTCTCCTTCCATCTTATACTACCGACTTGCACCACCACAATACCCCCCTTGAGCCCCCTACAGTCCCTTCTTCCTCCCATCTTCCTTTTCCCTTCTTTTTCTCCCTTATCGGCAACCGCCCTCTCTGTCCTGTTGCCTTTGTCACCACCTGAGCCACCAAAATACTCCTTATAAACTCCTCTACCACTCCCACACTTCCTTTAGCCAAAACTAACCCTTGCAACCCTCATTTTGCCCCTCCCTTTTCCTTACTTCTCATCCCCCTCCACCTCGATACCCACCTTCGTAGCCTCGCTGTCACCACCGCCCTTGGCCGCCAACAACCCATTCCCAACCACCACCTACACCCCCTCTTCACTCCTGCACCTTTCCCTTGCCCTAAATCCTCCCCCATATACCCTCTTTCCTAGCCCCAAAATCCTAACCCGAAAATACCACTTCCTTCTCCTTTTCATACCATTTCAGACCCTCTCCCTCATTTCTTTGCTACATGAGCAGTATGAGTTGCTGCAATTCTTGGTTTATTTGGTTAATGATTTTAAGGTATAATAATATTTTAAGGTAAGTATTTCATTAATTAAATTTTATAAAGGTTTATGCTTTGGTTTCTTATCTCTAATATGATAAGTTTTCATACTATTTTTAGGTGTTGATTTCGTTATCTAAAGCTTGAATCTTCAACCAGGATACTGGTAAGGTTTGATTTTTGTAGGAATTAAGGTAATTGTTAAACCCCATTTAAACGCATGGATAAACGTATACTAGCACATTAGGGTTTTAATATGTTATTTTGCATGATATATATTGTTATAGTTTCTATATTATATGTGGAAATATTGCTTAAGTAAAGGGTTTGGTTGTTAATGAAAAATACTAAGTATTTATCCATGTTATATTATGTTATTGTGATCATTAATGCATGAATAATATTATTGTAAGCCCTATGGGTATTTTAGTAATATGTCTTGTCTAAGAAGGTGGCCTATTATGTGTGGGTGCTAATGAGTAGAATGTTGAATAATAATAGTTGGTGGAGTTGGATGATGAGAATTGAGTATTGATATTAATATTTTATGTAGTGATAGTAATTTAATAAAAGTGGTGTAATAAAGGGAAAAATAGTAATTTTGTAAGTAAAGGGTAAAATGGTAATTTTGGAGGTAAGGGTAAAATGGTAATTTGTAAGTAAAGGGGTATTATAGTAATTTTGGAAGTAAATGGGTAAAATGGTAATTTTGTAAGTAAAAGGATAAAATGATAATTTTGGAAGTAAAGGGTAAAATAGTAATTTTATAAGTAAAGGGATAAAATGGTAATTTTATAAGTAAAAGGTTATTATGGTAATTTTGGAAGTTAAGGGTATTATGATAATTTTCAGATGTAAAGGGGAAAAATGGTAAATTTGTAAATTAAAGGGTAAAGTGGTAATTATGATAATGGAGAAGGGTAGTTTGGTAATTATGATAATAAAGAAGGGTAATTTGGTAATTTAACCAACTAAAGGGCAATTTGATAATTATGACAATAGTGAAGAATAATCTGGTAATTATGATGATAGAAAAGGGGCAAATTGGTAATTATGATAATGAAGAAGGGTAAATTGGTAACTATTTAACCAACTAAAGGGCAAATGGGTAATTATGATAATGAAGAAGGGAAATTTGGTAATTTATCCAACTAAAGGACAATTTAGTAATTATAACAAAGGAGATGGGCAATTTGGTAATCTAACCAACCAATTGAAAAATATGATAAGGGTAACAATTATGAAGGGTGACTGGTGACCTAATAAGTATGGAAGATAGCTTAGTAACCTAAACTGAGTAAGGATGTGGTTAAGGGGACACAAGATTGACCTTATTATTTCATGATCTATGAAGGGAAAAATAAAAGGAGGTTATGTTCAAAATGAATGAGTGATGCAACTCTTGCATGGGAGATTTCTAGGGTTTGCATGGGAAAATCCTTACGTAAGAAAGGTGTTAGGGTTTGAGCGGCCAACTAGGAGTTCACGGTCACATATATAAATGGTGGGTAGAGTGATTGGATTTGGGTTGAATCTAAATGAGATAAGGTGTGGGACGATAAAAGAAAGGTTGGGGCTACATAGGTCTGATTAGGGTTTCAAGGAAAAACCCTGGAGAGTAGTAGTAAGAGAATTTGAATGTCATAAGGTGATGGGCCTTAACCCACACCCTTAGGAGTTGGGTTTTCGTTATGAGTAAATGTCAGGGGGAATGGATGTCGAGGTGTGATAAGAGGTGCAAAGGTCTCAAGATATGGGACGAGCTCTCTCGGGAGAATAGAAGTAGAGGTCGGTGACATGTATGTCAATGGTGAAATACTTTCGAATAAGATACGAATAAGACACTAATCACTTAAAGAGGAAGATTATTGAGCTAAACCTAGACCTATCCACCGGCATAATAGTGGCTAGGAACGTCTTGCCCTGGAGACTGATCCACCAGTAAAAATAGTGGTCAGGAGTGTTCTACCCTATATGTTTTCGATCCACCAGCTATAATAGTGGGGTTTCCGCACTCGCATGGATGTATATAAAATCTGAGAGATGAATGAATAATGATGGACTAATGGTTTAAGGCCTAGAAGTATCGATTGTACATCATGACTTATTAATCTTTGATAGACTTGTTAAGTATGTGATTGTGTTGTATGTATTCTCTTATTTATGTATATAGTATCATGTCATGTGTTACATTGTGGGCCTGCTTTAAAGTGTGTTTTAAAGGGTTACTCAGTATCATAGTACTGAAGGGTTCCATCTGTGGGGCCCCTACCTATTCAATGAGCAGTGTCCCTTGCAGGTCCAATTTTAGGAGTTATTGAAGTGGGCAACAGGAAAGAGCGTAACGATTGTCCAGAACTTGATAGGGTTTCATCATTCTCTTTTTAACTCCTAGTTTTAATGTAACTTGTATTCTTGTAACTGTCATTGGTAGACTTTATTATTATAAATGGTTTACTATGCTACTCTGATTTTTAATATGCTTTGAATTTCTAGTAATTGGTATTTTATTCTTCTAGACTTAGCACTTAGTACTGGAATGGTATGAATGAACCGCTCCGGTACTAAGTGTGGCGATAATATCCCCAGAATTCGCAAGTCTTATTGTTTCGCTTCCGCTAAATCTTTTAATAAAACAAAATTTTTTTAATAGTAAATTTTGGGGGTGTTACACCACCTCTCACCAGCATCACCTTCCCAGCTCATCCCTCCTTGAATTTGAGCTCACGCTGCATGTGCATCATGAGGAAGAAGGGGTTTTGGGTTAAATTTTTTTGGGTACCTATTATAAAATAGTATAGGTGTTTTGATAATTTTAGAAAATAATTTTAATTTTATTATTATTTTATCTATTAAATATTATTTCAATAATTATGGTTTTTCTAATTGTTTATAGGTGAATTACCGAGAGTACTAGAAGAGCCAAAATAGGATAAGCGTGTTTTGAGATCGGAGCTCTTTTCTATAAGGATACTAGTCGATGGTTAGGGATTTATGTTAAATACTTGAATGGGTATGTATATTATCATGTTATTGTTATTATATGGTTAAATGCATGCTGTTAGTAATATATTATAATAATTTGGATTATATGCTAGAAAAGAGTAAGAATGACAAAAGAAGTATCGATATGATGTTATTACGCTAAGCCGTAATTTTTGTGAATGAGTATCAATTGTGGGAGAATAATATGGACCTAATAAAGTATGATAAGTGTGAAATAATGATATAGAAAATATAAGCTTTTCATAAAATAATGGCTATCGGCTATCTTTGAGGGCATTTTGGCCAATAAGGGTTAATATGAAAATTTTGGTATTTTAATGGATTTGATGGATTATAATATGCTAATAATATCATGTGAAGTGTTTGGGAGTGATTATGAGTGTTATAAGTTCTCCAGGTGAGAGAAAAGTCTAATTTAGAAATAGCGACCCATAGCGATAATATCATTCTCACATGTGTAAAACATTAAAGTTAGGCCACGAATTTCGGATACATTGTTAATATTAGTATTTTGAGGTTTTATATTAAATTTTATAATTATATGAGCCTTTTGGAAAAATTTATTTCTTACTTGTGAAATTAGGGCTTTGGGAGCATTATAAATAGTAATTTTTGAGATAGGGCTATTATTGTATGTATAAGACATGGGAGTTAGACCTTTTATTTTGGGTATGCTAATAATAACAATATTTGAGGAAGATATACTAAATTTAGTGGATAAATGATCATTACGGTAAGAGTTATGCCTACATTGGGAATTTAGGGTTTTTGAAAAAAATAAGCATCTCAACCTTTGAGAACAGTCATGTTACCTGTATGGTGAAGTCTCACTTGCATTAATTATGTTTTTTCTTATAAAAAAGTCATGAATAAAATACTAATTATTTAAAGTAGAAGATTATGTGAGTCAGGACCAGGTGTAGGGTTTGTTCCACCGGGCTATAATTGTGGCTCGGGTGCATCATCCATTAGAGGTGATTCAAACCGTTCTACCGGTTAAGAACAGTAGTTCAGGAGCATTTTTCCTTGAAAGGCGTTGGATCCATTCCATTGGATAATAATAGTGGTTCATGTTTGTTGACCCTAAGAGGTGCTTTAGACCGTTCCACCGGTTTAATAATAGTGGGGTCGATAAACTCAATGTAAATAAAATAATGGAGCATGTTATATTTTCATAAAATAAATTTGGTCCAAAACTTACCTCATATTGATTTTTTTTACCTCCCATGTATGCTACTTTTTGTTGTAAATGCCTAAAATTATATGTTTCTCTATTTATTATGTATTATTATCTTACTCAGTACGTAGCATATTGATCATCTTTTGTATGGGTGCTGCTCATTCCTACAAGTAGAAGACCCTGATGGTTTTATGTAGGTCTTTGAGGATCCAATTGATGTTTTTTTTGCCTTTGATTTATTGTATGGGGAGGAGTAACCTTTATTTGTACTAAGTGTTTGGGCGAAGAGTCATGTTATCTGAATGTTATTTTACCATCATACCTTTTTGGATTCTTTGATCCATAGTATCCCTTTTGTTTGTATTTTAGATATTGTACTCGGAGATAATCTCCAATTCGTGTTTACATTATAAAGCTTCTCTGATTTCTGATTACTCTATTTTACTTGTAATGGTTTTAGTCTTGTGATTGATGTGAGGATGGTATGGTAAGCCAGACTTATATCGATTATGATGGTAACACCTAATATTTTGATTATAAGCTTCCGCTATAAAACCAAAAAAAAAAATTAGTAGTAAATTTTGGGATATTACATAGATACTAGAAAATTTTCCTTAGCAAAGTCTTAGATATAATAAATATAACACTATATTAATTTAATACAAATATATATTTAATACATAACAACATATGAATGCATAAGTATATGAATAGTCTGCAAGCCACCTGATCTGAATTTAATTTATAAAAAAATATCAATAATTAATTCTACAAATTCTTTTTTGCTTCAAAAGGTTAGATTAGGAGTCTGTATACATTTAATTAAAAAAAAAACTATAATCTGTTCATATATACATGTTAGGTCTATCGACTTATGTTACTCCTATTTATTTTAAACAAAAATAATTAATAGATTTTATGATTGTAGTCTATTTGTAATTATAATTAATATATGTAAAAGCAACTTCATTTTGATAAATCTAAAAATATCATACAATTGTTGGGTTTAGTTTATTTATAATCTATATGCATTAAATTTTGCATCATTATATCGGTAAAAATAAAAGTATATAGTTTTAGTAATAATTTTTTAGTGCATTTGATATGAGACTAAACGTTAATTCGAATGACACATAACTAAAAATATAAATAAATTAAGTCATTTTTTGTTACATTAACAACCATTACATACTACTCGATCTAATACTAGCTAGATTAAAATCGTGCATGGCAAAAATAGTATGAAATAATAAATATTAGCTCTCAGAGAGAAGGGTTAGTTGTCTAATATTGCATTTGTTGATTGCTTGAGCATCATTTATTAAAAAAAAAATTAGCACTTTTACTAACTAAAGAATAAATTATGACAATTTAGATATACACTTTTATGGAGAGGTAAATTCTCAAAAAAATCTATTTTCTTTTGCTATTATATAGTTAGATTACCATACATCACTCCTACCAAAAACTTAAGTTTGAACAATCAATTTTCTTGATATAGTTTCCTAGCAGTAAAATAAATAAAAAACATTTTTATTAGTTATTTATTTATTTCGAAGTCATGCTACATTTTAATGTGAGTGTGTGTGTGTGTGTGTGTGTGTGTGTCACATATATGTTAGAAATAGAAGTTGGCCTCTTTTTTTCTCAAATGTAGTTGTTATTTCTATATTTTATTGATTAAAACTTATATTAGTGACAAATATTAACTATAGTTGATGATACCAAAAAAAAATTAAAACTAAACTATCTTCAATTTGGGTTATTAAAAAAATAATATCAAAATAATTTTCATAACCTTTTTTTCTCTCTCTATATAAACACACATATTGATATATTTTGATGTAAAAAATTTATTATGTATAACATTGTGGTAATGTTCATCATAAGGTTTATAACATAGAACATATAAGTTCATAGCATATAACATATAGGTTCATGATATATAATGATTATTAAATTCATCACGCATAATTAAGTTCATCATATATATATACCAATTAGGTTCACAATATAAAACGTATAGGTTCATCACATAAAATATTTAAATACATCCTATAAATATTTGATGAACCTATAATTGTTTTATAATATGAACATATATATTAGTTGTAAAAAAAAGGAAAACATTTTTGGGACTAAACCTAAATGAATTATACTATAAATCTAATTAATTTAACATCATGCCACACATGCAGACTTATATGATTAGGGATTACAATATCCGTCACAAGTTTAGGGCTCCATTGGGGAATCCCTATTAGGTTCGAGTTTGGTTAAGCATTTTGGGGATTAAGCTTAGATTCAAGGATTTTTTTTTTGGGACTAGATGGAGATGGGGATAGGGTCCCATTCCCAAACCCACCCCGATATATACATATACATATACATATAAATACATTATAACATTACATTATTTCTAAAAGCCAACAAAATAAGAATAAAAAAGAAAATAATTTGTTATAAATTTATAGGGATTATTTAAGTTTCAGGATTTTTTTTCATGTTTTGGGAATGGGTGTGGATTTCAAAGACGGATACAGGTTTTAGGGATATTGAAAATGGTTTGATTAGGGGATCGAGGCGGGGATGGGGATTTATTCCCTATGAGATTTAGGTTGGGGAATCCCTGCTAGTAAAAATTAGGGAATGGGGCGGGTTTTTATTTCAGGTTTTGGGATGGTGATAGCATCCCTGTCCTCACGGGGCTCATTTCCATCCCTATATATACCATAATTTTGAATCAATTCATCAGACTGTTGAAAAGTTGAATAGGTTGGGGAAATTGGGGAAAGAAATAACCCTGCATTCCAAAATCATTTTCTTTCGGTCCTGTTTGTGAATGTCAAATGCAGAGGAAACAATTCTTGGATATATATATAGTGAGGGATATATCTAGACGGACACACATGCAAAGTAAGATAAGATGTAGAAGACTAATACATATATGATGATTACCTACACTATTAGCCTTTTAAATTACATGCAACATATTAATTCTTGGTATGAGTACATAATAATCTAAGTACAACTCTTCTCCCATTACCTCGAGCTTAATTATCAGTAAGTAGTCTATAAAATTAACTAGAAATTTTGTAACTCAACATTAATTCATGATTTCAACATAATTAGAAATAAACATTTTTTAAATTGGAAATGTACGTCACAAGGGAAGAAAAAAAAGTGGTTCATCCCATAAATTGATGTTAAACCTATAATATATATTTGTTAAACTAATATTTTTGTGAACTTGCATCAATATTTTGTTGAACATATATCAAATA
The DNA here is from genome assembly GCA_030549775.1 of Tamarix chinensis. Lineage (NCBI taxonomy): Eukaryota > Viridiplantae > Streptophyta > Magnoliopsida > Caryophyllales > Tamaricaceae > Tamarix > Tamarix chinensis. The sequence continues at coordinate 13,370,989 of CM060179.1, read as the reverse complement.
TTTATTAAACTTATATCAAATATTTGTTGACTTTATATGTGGTATGATACATTTATAAGTATGTTTTATAAGTGAGAGGAGGAGTCGAAGATGGAAAGATGGGAGAGCTAGGAGTGATGGGCTGTGGAGGGAGATTATGTTCTTAACCACAAGGGACAGTAGACTGGTTGGCATTATAACTGAAGCTTTCGTTGGAAGCTAGGGGATGGAGACTGCCTCTTTGTTTTATCTATCCAACAATAGGACAAGATCAATATAATGGGGTTATGGGATGAGCTTCAGTGGAAATGACACTTGGGCTGAAGAAAGGACATGTTTGTGTGGTAGTATGGCGATTGAAGACCATGTTCGAGTTGATTGGCAGTGTTTTGCTTGTCGCATGCGAAGGGGACCTTTATTTGTGGAGTTTCTTTTGTGATGCTTATTTTGGATAGAGTTGGGAGTCTCAATGGGTCGATGTTAACTTTTAAGAAGGGCCGTAGTGTTTTAGCACCACCAAGGGTAGAGTTGTGTATTAGTTTTATGTGATGGTCAGGGTGAATACTAAAGAAAGATTGTGGAGGCTTGGCATTTTCGTTGGTAATAGTAAGCAGTGATCCTTGTATCATGAGAAGGATGAGACGATCAATCATGTTATCGTGCATTACCCTCGTTTCTGACGGGTTTGGATGGGCATCTATGATTGGTAGGGAATATGGTGGGTAATGTCGTGTTCTACTATTGTGGCGTTCTTTGCGTGTATGGACACACTAAAACAAGATAGGAAAATGAAGTTCTAGTTTATCCTATTCTGTGGTACTTGTAATTTAATATGGGAACAAAGGAATGCGACAGTCAACAAAGGGACTACCTTATGCAACTCTAAGATGATCCTCTTTATTAAGGTTAGAATTGGGATGTGGGTCAGGCATTGCTGGCCTGATTTTCCTGTTAGGTTGGATGAAGTGTGTATGTGGTGAGAAGATGGGAAGGGTGGCGAAGGGCTCTGGAAAGAGGTCAGCTAGATTGTTTTATAGGTGACAGGAACATACTGTTTTTTGGGTCTATGGAGGATTTTTTGTTTCTATTCCATTTGTCTTTATTTGTGTTTTGATTGTTTCGATTTTATTAATCGCTTCAATAACCCTAAAAAAAAAAGAGTATGTTTTATATAATAAATTTTCAATGTCAAAAATATACTAATATTGATGTCTATCTATAAAGAAAAAAAATTAAAAATATCTTTATATAATTCTTTAATTATTTTAATAATCTTAATTAAAGATAATTAATTTAAAAAATAAAGCGATAATTAACTTTCGCGTTTTCGTGAGTTTGTATAGCATAATATGTTATTTGTTTTTTTGGTTGTCAGGTCCGCTTGAGAGCACTTGCAGTTGCAGGGTGTTCGGGTATAAATTGCGGTAAATCACACTATGGGATGAAGACAATGGAGTATTTCGTCATTGAATTTTTAAGTGCGCAATTTTAGGAAATAAATCAATTGATGTGTTTCTACGTCGCGAATAAAAAAGACAGATCAACAAATCTTTCGGTTAGAGTCCAGACTAGACGCATCTCTTTCTGATTCACCTCCCCCCCCCCCTCCTCCTCCCCCTCTGCTTATCCGAAGATGTCGCACACCGGCAACACCAACGACAAGGACAACAATCGGAGCCTCGTCTTCGTCTACGGTACACTAAAACAAGGCTTTCCGAACCACTACCTTATCGAACGTCTCCTCCCGACAGAGGACGCCACTTATCTTGGCAATTACCAAACCACTCAAACATTCCCCCTCGTAATCGGGCCATACAGCGTCCCATTTCTCCTCAACCTACCCGGATCGGGCCACCAAGTCGTCGGAGAACTGTACTCCGTCACGGATTCCGGGCTCGTCGTTCTTGACGAGTTAGAGGGGATCGCTATCGGGAACTACGAGAGGCTGTCGATTGAAGTGGCGGAATGCTCCGGCGACGGAAGCGGACGGGTGATACAGGCGGAAGGGTATTTTGGTCATAAGAGCTTCGCGGGGGATATGTGGCGGAAACTTGGCGAGGTTGGGATCACGGAGTATACGAAGAGTGATGCAGAAAAGTACGTGAAGGCCGGGGATAGAGTCGAGACAAAGACGTTGCGTGAATACGTGAGAGATTTCTTGTCTTCGTCGGATTGAAATTTTGCAATCGATGGTTTGTGTAATTGTTTAGCCAGAGCAGAGGGATGATTCTTGCGTGCTGGCCTTGCATTGATTTCGTTTTCATTGTACTAATAAACTTTATATGCTGGGGGATCCCGTGAACCCGTGTGAGCCTGTTCACTAATATTTTATTTCACTCCTCCGTCAATATTTTGACGTTATTATTTGTTATTGTACATTAGTTGTGTATATTATGTGTTTTATTATTAATTGATGTTATATTAAATAGTATTATATATAGTCTTATTATTTTACATATTTATTAAACTTTTTCTACAAAAAAAAAAATAACAATATATTACTATTGAAATATATTAATATAAATAAAAATTTATAAATTTTATAAAAAAAAAAATACGTACGAAGAGTCACTTTATATCATATTATTTAAGATATTAATAATTATTATATTACATAATATTTATAAGATAATTATAATGCCATAATATTTGCTTGTTGAGCTTCTTTCATAAGTCAATTAATCAAGACAATACTATAATATTAGAATGCAACATTTATCCTTTTTGTCATGGCAATTGATGATAGCATTACTTCAAAAGAGATGAAGCACATAGTATCAACTTACGAAAATGGCTACTAAAATGTAACAGAAACAAGATAGAGACTATACAAATCTATCAAACTGATACTCCTAGGAATTCAATCACAACAAATTCAAAGGTATTAACACAAAAAAAAATCACAAAGAATTAGAGAGAATTGGAGGAAGAAGACAAGTCGACATAAATTGGTTCATAATATCCAAATTCCGTGGCAACAGATATAGATATATGCCAAGGCAGGATCAACTAGGATGGCTCTATGGCCTTACAATGGAACCTACTACTTAAATTGTGTTTCATTACATATGCCAATCGAACACTGCAATTAGTTGTATTACGAATTGGATTGAAGGGAGTCGTTGTAGTCTTCCTCTCTAGTTGTTGCATCTTTGACACTAGCTACTACTTCTTGTGCTTCACCATCCTTTTCCTCTTCTATCTCCATAATAGACTTCTTAACAATACCGCTCTTCCTTAGCTAACCCTTGTCCACAAGGGTCAAAGTTAGGAAAGCGTTAAAGGAGATCATAGTAATACTCCCATGTGGCATCCTCTTCATTCCCATTGAACTATTGCACCAATACTCTAGTTGCTACTTGATTTCCTCTCTTGAAAGTTTGTCGATCCAGAGTGGCTACCGGTTCATAGTTGAGGTATCGGGTAGTCTCGTAAGAAGTTGGGAATTAACTAACAGTCTTCCCATGATAACTCTTCTTTAGTAGGGACACATGGAAAATAGGATGAACAAAAGTTAAAGGAGAAAGTTCCAACCTATAAGCAATTGCACCAATCTTGTCCAATACTCAATATAGACCATAACATATGGGAGATAACTTGTGCATGGTCCTATTGGCCAAGGAAACCTGCCTATAAGGCTGTAATTTAACATATACCAAATCCTCAATGTCGAATGCTCTCTCATCCCTATACTCATTAGCTAGCCTGCTTCTCCATCCTCCTTTGAGCTCACCCGAGATGGTTTTTGAGAATCACCAAAGCATTCTCCCTTCTATGAGAGTTCTATCCACTTGCTCAACCAATGAGTCTCCAGGAAAATATGGTATATGTATAGGGGAGGTTGTCCATAAATGACTTCAAAAGGTGTCGTTTGTATAGTTGAATGGTATGTGGTGTTATACTAATATTCAGCTAATGAAAGCTAAATGTACTAATCTGTGGGTGCATCACCTGTCATGCATCTCAAGTAAGTCTCAAGGCACCTATTGAGGACCTTTAATTAACTATCAATCTGGGGGTGATAGGTTGTGGACATCTGTAGCTTAATTCCTTGTTGCTTGAATATTTCCTCCTAGAATTTGCTCAAGAAGATAGGATTGCTATCATTGGTGATGTTCTATGGTAATCTGTGGCGTTTATACACATGATCCAAAAATTCTTGAGCTACCTACGAAGTAGTATAAGGGTACCTAAGTGCCATAAAGTGTGCATATTTGTTTAGCCGGTCGATGATGACCATGATGAGCACTCTTCCTTGTGACTTCAGCAATCCTTCAATAAAATCTATATTAATATCAGTACAAATTGTTAGAGCAATGGGCAATGGCTGAAGCTTTCCCAGATAAGTTGTTGTATCATATTCCTTTGTCATGTAGCACCTTTTCTTATATATTTCCTCACTTCCTTCTTCAATCTTTTTCAATAAAAGAGTTCATCCACCCTCTAGTAAGTTGCTTGTACTCTTGAGCACACTCCTATTAGAGAGGTATGGTATATTTCTAGTAGTTGTTGATGTAAATATGAATCATTACCTACCATTTAATTGTCCTTCCTTTTTACTAAATGCTAGGAGTAGTTGTATTTGGTATTTGCTGAGGGATCATGTTGCAGCTGCAACCTTAATTCTCTGAGTTTATCATCGATATTCTAGATTTGTTGGATTTTATCTAGGAGGTCTGAGTGTCATGAGGACAAGGAGGTACAAGTAGTTCCCCTCCCATGACCCTAGATAGTGAGTTTGCTGCCACATTTTCCTTTCCCTTCTTATATATGAGCTCATAGTCATATGCCATTAGTTTAGCGAGTCAAAATTGCTGAAGATTAGCGATTAATCTCTGGTTGAGGAGGTACTTGAGAGGTTGGTGGTTAGTTTTGATCTTATAGTGTCTCCCTCTCAAATAATGCTTCCATTTTTTGACTATAAACAATATAGACACTAAATCCTTATCATAGATTGATAGGGCTTCATGTTTTGGGGAGAAAGCCTTACTAATGTAAGCAATGGGAGGATGCTCTTGCATGAGAACAACTCACACGCCCCTTGGATGCATCACTTTCAATGACAAATTCATTGTTGATGTCCGGCAATTCTAGTATAAGGGTTGTGGTGAGTGCAACCTTGAGCTTCTCAAATGCATCTTGTGCCATCATTGTTCATCCCCATGAATCTTTTTTCAACATATCTATTAAGGGTTTGTAAATAGTGCTATAGTGCCTCACGAATCTTAGCTAGGCCCAAAAATCCCCCAAGCTAAGTGAGAGTTTTAGGCAGAGGTTGTTGTTTAACGACCTCATTTTTCCCATGCAGCAACCATCCCTTGTCTATATATTATATGCCCCAAGTATTCAATCTGTGTAGCACCAAATAAACACTTGCTCTCCTTGGAATACAAAAGATTGTTACCGAGCGATTCTAAGGTAGATTCCAGATATTAATGTGTCATAAAAGAACACTCAGATGATCTTCCTCAAATTTGGTCTAAAGACATCATTCATTAGTGAATGGAAGGTCAAAGGAGCATTGGTTAACTCCAAGAGAATCGCCAAGTATTCATAATGTACTTTATGTGTCTTGAATGCTATTTTGTTCATGTCCTCTGTAGCCATCCTTATCTGGTGATAGCTCGAGTGGAGGACAATTTTTGAAAAATATTGAGCCCCATGAAGCTCTTACAGCAGCTCTTCAATGAGTGGAATAGGAAACCTCCTTCTCACTGTCTACTTGTTCAGTTTTCTATAATCAATGCAAATCCTCCAACTTCCATCTTTCTTCTTAACAAGAACGATTGATGAAGAATATGGGCTTGTGCTTTGTTGTATAATTCCTCCCTTCAGCATCTCTTGCACTAATGATTAAATTATGTCATTTTGAATAGTGGAGTATATATACGGTCTCAGATCTATCGATCTTGACCTTAGTTTGAGAATAATTTGATGATCATGTGTTCTAGGCACCATTATTTAGGAACTTAAAAAATAATGGAGTATTTCTAGAGGATGACAATGAGTTCCTTTTGCCTTGTTTCTATGTTCTCAATCCTTGTCAGTTTAACACTTGTTTTTTCTTTCAAATCCCTTCGCACAACTGAAGAGCATAGTGTTGTAGGCTATTTTGTGCAAGTGTTTTATTCATAACTTTGTCAACTTCTTTGGTTTTAATCCCTTTCGACTTAACCCATTGAGCACCCTTCAATATAACCACACTTAAGTAATTAAGTAATTATATTCCATAGTGATACGAACCAAGGTGCTTAGCCATTGTACCCTCAAGACCATGTCACATACCCTCAATGGAATTACCATCACACCACTAGTGAATTCATGCCCTACCATCTTCTAAACTATCCCTATGCATATATAGCAACTTTGAGGAGTCCTACCATCTTCCACAACCACTATCATGGGTTGGGTGGCTAACAATTAACACCCCACTTATTTTTCAATCTTCATATAAAGGAAGTGATGCATACTCACAATGTCAATTAACACATTGATATTTCTCCTCTTGATGTAACCAGTCACATGAATGGTTTGTTTGGTGGTCATTCCACTCAAAGTGTGTCCTGAAATTTGAGGAAATTCCTCCATTGCTACCTCCTCTGCTCCCTCTTCTTTTGCCAAGAGTTCCCCTTGAGTTCCTTCTTCTTCTTCTATAGCATCCATCATGAAAATTTATCTTTGGCTACATTGATGGCTATGAGTGAATTTGTCATTGCACCAAAAACATTCCCCTATTCGCCCTCTTTGCATCCATCTCTTATTGAGATAATGTCTTCAACGGTCTCCCGATAGGAACCTTGGTAGCATTATTATAGCTTGGAGTTTTTTTTGGTCTACTCGAGGTGTGGATAATAAGGGTGGTTTGTGATGTTCTTTTTGACTTATTATTACAACCATTTTCAAGTTGGCTAATTCATAAGATCCCTTAAGAGTGGATGGCTTAAACATTCTTGCACTATGCTGGACATTGGGTTGTAGGCCACTCAAAAAATAACTTACAACATACTCCTCTAGTAAGTTTAACCGAGTTAATAGTGCATTAAACTTATTTTAATACATGGCTGGACTAGTTCCTTGCTTGAGGTTTGTTAATTCAGTCATTAGATCATCGAAGGGAGACAGACATAATCATGCGTTAATCGCCTCAACATATTCATGCCAGGTAATATACATAGGATGAGGTATGGTCTTCATATACCCCTGATGTCATTGAAATGCAAGATCCTTGAGGTGAATGGATGCCATTCACACCTTGTTGTTCTCTGATGTTCCATCAATGGCAAAGAACTACTCTTCCCTATAAACCCATCCTTCGACATTGTTTCCATCAAATCGCAGGAATTTAATTCTTGCTACTTACACGATAAGGAATTGGATGAGCATTTTGATTATGTGATATTGGTACAGGTGGGGTAAATTATGTCGTGGGCGATGTAATATTGGGCAGGCTTGTTTAATTATTAGGGTGATTAATTTCTGGTGTTGTAGAGCCATTACTAAGGGGATTTCGAATGGATGATGATCCTAAGTGGAGTGTTTGTATTTGAGAGATGATGATTTGCAGGATAACCGAAGTTTTCTATTAGGCTTGTCATAGTTAGCTCTGGAATGAAGTCTTCATCTCTTCTATGGATGATAAGAGATTATCCATTTCCTACTGTAGATCAGTACTCTTGTATTGTCCGCCATGGTTGGTCAAGATGGCTTTGGTACTACTAATACTCCTAGGAATTCAATAACAAAGAATTCAAAGGTAGTAATACAGCAAAATTAGAGAGAATTGGAGGAAGAAGACGAGATGGCATAAATGGGTTCATAATGTCCAAATTCCGTTGTAATGGGTACATATATATGCCAAGGAAAAATCGTCTTGGATGGCTCTATGGCCTTACAGTGGGATGTATTACTTAAACTATGTTTCATTACATATGCCAATCAAACACTGCATTTAGTTAGATCACTAATTGAATTGAAGGGAGTTGTTGCGGTCTTCCTCTCTAGTTGTTTCATCTTGGACACTAGTTGCTACTTCCTGTGCTTCACCATCCTCTACCTCTTCTATCTCCACAGCAGAGTCGATAACACAAACCATTACCAACACCCATATGGGCATTGGATTTGATAAAATTGTTATAGTTTATTACGAACTTGAAGTATAATCACACAAACTAATGACATAGGGGTGATAATTATCTTAAATTGATATATAAAATAATTCATATTCAACCATTAGCCATGGATTACTAGAGTAAGTAAGGATATTTATGGATTGGATATTCGATGTTTTGAATATCTAATGATCGAATATTAAGTAAAAAAAACTGAGTATATATAAGATCGAATATTTGGTAAAAAAAAAATTTGAGATATTCAAAAGATCAAATACCTGAAGCTTCGGATTAAATCATAAATTAATAATCATTCAAATATCCGAAACTTTCAAACATATCACAAATAAAAAATATTAGATAAAAAAAATCAATCAAAAGAACATATCCAATTTGAACCGATTTGATCTAATAATTTAATTTGAATATTAAATTATATTCTATTCTATCAATAATTCTACGTTTATAATAATATTTAAATATATAATAAAAATATTATTTAAAAAGTATAAAATTTACAAACAATAACTAATTTTTAGAATATATATATATATATATATTTATCAAATAAGGTATTATTTATATTTATTATATAGAATATTCAATTTATTTTATCTTTTTTATTGACTAAATTAATCATTTAATCTTTAAAAAAATATTAATTACTTGTTTAATTTTTTTAATTAAATTAATCTGAATATCAGATCTGATGGGGAACTATATTTTGAATATGCCCATGTCGATCGATCATCCCGAAGAGAAATTGTTCAAAAAATAAATAAATATAATAGTAATAAAATTGGAGCAAACGAACATCCGGCTGAAGATCGAAGGGCAACAATCAACAAGTGGCAGCATGGCGCTGGAAATAAAATAATTGAGGTAATGATTTAACGGACCCAGCGAAGGCGAATACCAGACAACCCCAGGGAAAAGAGTCTGTGTCTGGCAACGAGAGTACCTCGAAAAGCTACACTTTAACAAAATTTTATATACAAATAAAACCTGAACCGAAGCTTTCACAGCCATCTATTTTATCATCTAAATTATCATCATAATATTAAAAAAATATATGTATATGTCATATCTTTTATTTGCAATTCAAAGATATTTCTCCTCTAATTGAAAAGAAAACCTTGAATGTTTACAATTATTTCAGTAAATGTGTATGTCATATTTAAAATTCTTTGCAAACGACTGTATATATATATCCCTGATATTATGGTTTTAAAAATCAAATTAATAATCACACCGGTACTATAATTAGTTTACTTATTTAATAGTCAGATCAATAATTAAAATTGATCGAACAAGTTGTATATTTTAATACTAGGATGGATACTTACTTCTTAAGTAATAATGAATAATTTTTCTTCAATCTTTTTGTTGTATTGTATTTTTATACATAAAAGTATATAACTTTATTACATGATAGAGACTGTAAGTTTAGTAATTCAACTACAAGTATTATATTTAAATAATTATTTAAACTTATAATTATTATATTTCTATGTTTTTGCTGTTTTTGCCAACTACGGGTTCAGGTAGATATCTTCAGACTAATAGAAGAAACCGTAAGCTGAAGTCCCAAAAAAATTGACGGTTCGCGAGTGGGTAGTCGAATATAATATAATAAAACCTAACGAGTGGAATCTATTAGCAGTTGATCAGACCAACAGGCAACATTCAATTCACAGTTCATAATTATTGTGCGAATGATGGATGTTTTGCGGAATGAACGCGGAGAACATTTTCAAAAGAGAAAAAAAAAGCTAGTAGTAATTCTCGATGATCTAATTCTAAACTTCCCAATTATATTACGGGAGAAAGGACCGCTGATCGAAAAAGTTATTCGCTAATCACTCAAATTAAAAGTTTAATCGGCATCAAATGATGTGCGGCCTGCATCTGTGTCCAGAGAGTATTGGTCCGAGAAGCGGTTGTGGAGGAAGTGGGCGGTGTTCTCATTCCTCAACCTCTCAACGTCCCGAGTGATGTGAATACTTTGCCCGTGCGGGCGTAGCTCAGTGGCTAAGGCAAGGCAAATTGACACAAGAGGTTCAAGGTTCGATACGCGGCAGCCGCAGTGTGGGAGTTTCAACCCTCCAATGTGGGGGTGGCTCCTTGTGGGCACCGTGGAGTGGACCACCTTGTCCTTGGTTGCTGAGTCACCGTAGTTTACCGTTCAACAGCTGTCGGGCCGGCGGTTGGACCCCTGAGGGCGAGGGTTATCGCCTTTTGACACAAGAGTGATGTGAATACAATTGAGTTACGGAACCGTCTGATATCAATAATTTCATCAACTGTTGCTAATCTGCAGTGTGGTCGATCCAGTTCTGAAAGTGGAAACTTAATCATGAAGCTATGATGCTATGACCGACATGACCAAAGAAAGTCGACGTCATTCCCGGTGTCTTTTCAGCACCGCTAGAGTGCAAGTCTACGTCTGAAAGGATGGCAGTTAATTGTTAATCGTTAGATGTTGCTATTGCCTTTTTTTTTATAATTAAAAATTGAATTTATTAAAAATACTATAAATTATTTTAAAAATAATATAATTAAAAATAATAATTATCGGAAGATGAAAATTTAAACTAAATATGCTCAATCAATAATAGATTAATAGTCGCCAGCCAGCACCCAGAATAAATTCCATTTTTGACGAAATATAGGAAAGCTCCGACGTCCGTATCCTCATATCAATTAAATAGGATGTTTTTGGAACGCGAAATGGGAAGGGTAAAGTGATTCGAGCACTAGCGAAGCAAGATGTAGTGGATGGTCCAAAATCCACCCCCCAATTATACAAGGCAATTAAAGAGGAAGCTTAGTTGCAGTAGAATGTGCTAACCCACTAGTCCTTTATATACATATATACATAAAGGTGGATACGGTCCGTTCCCTGTCAAAACAAAAGTTAGGTCTTTAGGATTGTTTTTCATGTCGACATATATACCTCCTTTTCTATTTTTTTATAATTATTATTATTATAGACGGGGAAGTTCACAAGGGCGAGTGCAATTTATCGTTTTAGTGACCAAATCATTATTTTTAGTGTACAAATAACCAAAGAGAACAGATTCGATCCCGTAAACTTCTAGCACTACTAGGCTATGAGGTTTTACATGACATATTTATGGTACCTGATCAGCATTACACGATGGAGGAATATGAGAGGAGGGTTGATGCTATCTCGGATAGACATATATCTCTTAGATTGATTACACTTAAAAAGTATGAAATGTAATATCGTCGTTTATTCATCAAACACTAATGTGAAAATTAAATATATCATAATTAACCATAAGATATATATATTGACATATTTAGCCTTACTTTAGATTCGATAAGACTTAGTGCATAGATTATGCTTCATATAACCACTAATGTCGGTTTACTGGACCTACAACCTTCTTTTTTTGGTGTAAACTTGAGTCATCTTTCCAAATAGTTATATGTTGACTTGAATTAAGCCTGCTTATTGAATGATGAGACCCTAGCTATGTACATGAAACTACTGAGTTGTACAGGTGACACATGCCAAATCTCCACTTTGATACTACTTTTTTATAAGTGGACTTCATTACACCTGCTAATTAAGCATACACTATGATCATTTTATGTGTTCATGTTCAGTTTCCTTCCTTCCATTATTACCATCTTCTTACAAAATTCAAAGTGATATCAATTTGTTGCTTCTTCTCTATAGACTCCCGTAGGAAATCTCTAAATTCATAAACTCTCTGAACCCGACCCCCCCTTTTTTTTTTAGGAAATGGATAAGTGTTCTATTTAAGTTATTCATCGCTTCATATATATATATCATGTTGGGGGTCCATAAGGTTTCTTAACAAGATAATTATGCATTGCTTATGTACATCCGTTGTGTTATACTAATTAATAATAGTCCAAAAAACTATATGAAATCCATTGCCATGCAACATACTTGTATGTTTCCACTTTGCTATATAAGTAGATCAGTTGCTTACCGTAAAAGAAATTAAGGAGTGTAGGATGAACCAATTAAGAGAGTCGGAATTAATCGATTGGTTATTATATATATTTTCACAATGATATGGTCACAGATCTTGGTATCATAATTTCATACGTAGTTTTATGTTTTAGGGTTTTAGATTTATTTAAGTTTAATTTTCTATATTAGTTTGTGTTTATGTATATCTTTTTCTAAATCTTTGTTTAAGATTGGTTGGGTTTATAGGTTTTTTTTTCCTTTACCTTTAGGTTTTTAGATTAATAATTAGTCCAATTTGTTTTTTTCCTATTATATATTTAATTTAGGGTTTAGGTTTAGTGTTTGAGGTTTAGAGTTTAGGGTTTTTTTAGGATTCAAGGTTTAGGATTTAATGTTTAGGTGTTAGGTTGTAGTGTCTTATGTTTGGGGTTTAGGGTCTAGGGTTTAGGATTTAGAGTTCAAAGTATATGGTTTAATGTCTAAGATTTATTGTTAATGGTTAAGGGTTACTGTTTAGGGTTTATGATTTAGGATTTAGGATTTATGGTTTGGGGTTGAGGGTTTATGCTTAGGTTTAAGGTTCAGATTTAGTATATATTGATGAAATTTTGACCACTGAATGCATATTGATCCAATTATTATGATTGATTCTTAGATTTGTATAATAAGAGTGCCTTTTATTTTAACAGAGGTTTTTACCTAAATTTTATCCTCTACACACACACACACACACTAATATAAATAACTAGTAGAAGGATCTTTATCCATTTCCTACAAATGCTCATCATCATCTTCTTCATATCAAAATAATCAATTTTTTGATATAAAACTACTTCATTCCTATTGTAACTCATTGAATTTCATTGGTTGTCATCTTTATATTAGTTGGTCATATGTTCCACCATAAGAACATTCCTTACTTTTGAGGGAGATGGCTATCTTTTTGTCCAAGGCATTTGAACCTTAACCTACATAAGGTGATGGTTACAATCGAACATACTTGTTCATTTACAAGTGGGGGTGGTTGAGGTAGTGGAGGTTGTGAGTGTGATGTTTATGGACCTATAGGTGCATATGAATGATGTTATGGGTCATATGGTAGTGTGTGAGACGAAGGAGGGAGTTTAGCTTATGGCGATAGAGCTTATGTTGGTGGAGGAGGTAGCAATACTGGTGGTGGAGTTGCAAAAGGAGGGCATGCAAGTGGATATGGTAGTGGAGGTGGAGGCATGGTGCATAGTGGATCATTAGGTGTTTATGTAAATAATGGAGGTGGCATTAGTGGCAAAGATGGAGGTTATGATGTGGGGAGCATGTGGATATGATGGTGGTGAAGGATTTGGGCATAAAGAAGGGTATATTGGTGATGGTGGAACTATTGCAAAGAGTGGTGGTTTTGTTGGGGATGGTGGGGCAAGAGGTAGTACATATGGTGATGAAGGAGGTCATGGTGGCGATTATGGTGGTGGAGAAGGTGGAAATGCTTATGGAGGTGGTGGAAATAGTGGTGGAAGGAGGTGGATATGAAGATGGAAGTTCCCAAGGATCGAGCAATAAAATTTCAATTACGATTGCAATGTTACAATATATCAGTGTCGTGAGCGATATTTTGTAAGTCATAGTTGTGTCGGTGTGATTTTTTTTCCACGACAAATATTGGCATATATCGTTAAATTAATATCAACAAATATGACTCAAATATGTAATATATCAACCAAAATGTATTTTTAATATTTTTTAAAATATTGTTTCCCTATTTCGACATCCCCCATTTTCATTATGTATCTGTGCATTTTTGGTAGTCACTACATCACCCCTTTTTCTAATGAGTGAAGCATTATTACTAAAATAATTTTTTTCCCTCAAGTATCATCATGTACCATGTCTCCACCTTCTAAAACGAGTCTCAATGGTGGTTATTAGACTCTCCTTAAGTACTTTTTCACTATTGATCGCCAACCCATTTGTCTATATATGGAAGAACATGAAAGGAAGTATGTCTCTTGAGTCTTTGCAAATGGATCATAATTAAGCTCCATAATTTTATTCATAACTATGATGTATGTTATGTGATGCATGTAATAATTGTGATACAACAAGCCGAATTATATGGGATTAAATTTAACATAATGGTAAATTTTAGCATGTGGTTATCATAAGTATTAGGTTCAAACTCTTATCTCTCTCTCTCTCTCTCTCTCTCTCTCTATATATATATATATATATATTGTAACACCTATATGATATTTTATAGTTATTTTCATAGGACCCTTAATGATAAAATGCCAAACTACTTCATGTTTTCTCAATTCTTCGCAAATAATAACATAAAAAGTGCCTAACTACATGTTTCCTCAACTCTTAAGCAAATAATGACACACAAAAAAAATGTCAACCTAGAGGAAAAAATTAGCTGAGAAAGCTTAGTTATATGATGAGTTTTATCAAAACCAAGTTTTGATCTTGAGAACTGTGGTTTATGGGCCCACCATACTTTCACCACTTTGATTTGTTATTTCCCAAAAGTTCAACATACATAAGACAAATCATCTAAAGGTGGCACTACTAGATATAAGACATGGTATGAGTCACTGCAAACACACTTTATACACACTTCATTCCACACTCTACCAAAGACTAATGGTCTACAATTTCATATATTCATGGCATGTTTGCAGAATTGTGCCAATTCGCAATAGACTATTCGAAGTCTTAAAAGTTAGTTGTTACAAATGTATTCAAAATTATGGCATGAAGCATGTATTAACACTTAAATTACATGAAATCATGCACAAGCATAATATCCATTCAAGCAAACCATATAATAAGCAAAATAAGGCCTAATTAATGTGATATATATATATATATATTACACTTTTCTCAATCCATTGATTGAGTTGGATACACCGAAAAATGATAAAATTAAACATGGAACCTAAAATTCTTTTTTCCTTCCATTTGACGACATGTATATTTCAAAAGATATGGGAATAAAGACCTTTTGAATTAATTTTCTTGCCCTAAAATTTATTTATGTATATGGGGCTATAGATCCGTGTGCATATACGATACCACACGCTACAACGGTTTTACTGTGTATATGGTTATGGCACTTTAGTAATTATATCAAATTTCTTAAACAAGTGGAGGTGCGCCAAAAAAATATCCTTGAAAATTTACATAATAAGAAGACCGAGGAGAAAGAAAAACCATACAAGACAAGTGTTCACCCTTTCTTATATGTGTGTGTGTGTGTGTGTGTTTTATTTTTATAAATTGAATCATCATTTGTTTGAGTTAATAAAAATATAAATTAATTACATCAAAATGATCCTATTTTTTTATATATATCTATCTATATATACATATACATACATATACATACATATACATACATACATACATATATATATATATATATATATATATATATATATATATATATATATATATAAATATGTATGTATATATGTATATGCATATTTCTAACAATAAAAAAATATTATGTAAAAGCTTCAACATAATTGAACTAAAATTTCAAAAAAAATCTATAAAAATGAAGTAAAAGTTTTAATAGAATTATTCTAAAATTTCAATAAAAATTAATATTTTTGAAATATTTTAACATTGATAGACAACAATAATCATTTAATTGTTCAAGAATTCCTACACAGCTGTTGAAAAAAATATCACATATATGTTTAAAAACATCACATAACTATTTTAGAAAATGTATTATGTAAATATTATTCTCTTAATGTAAAAATTTCAATTTATAAAGTATTATAATAAAATTTTACTATTCACATACAAAAAGTTTTACTAAAATTTCAATAAAAAGAGCATTATTGTAAATTTTGAATATTCTACATATAAGTTTCAATACTGTTCAAACAAATTTTTAGTGCTATTTATATGAGATTTCAGCCCTATTATAACATACTTTCAATACTCTTTATAAAAGTTTTTATCACTCCTTTAATGACTTTTCAACAATTTATATAAAAGTTTTCAACATAATTCAGATAAATATTCAATGATCTTTATGTAAAATTTCAACATCATTTTAATCAATCTTAATCATTCTTTGGATAAAACTCTTTATAAAGGTTATGAAAATTTTTATAATAAAATTTCAACACTCTATATAAATTTACAATATTATTATAATGATATTTTAACAATCTTTGAATAATACTTTTTATAAAAGTTTCCAGCACTGTTCTAAAGAATTTTCAACATTCTTTATACAAGTTTTCAATGCAGTTCAAATAAAGTTTCAACACTCTTGATATAAGTTTTCAATGTTGTTCTAACAAAATTAAAACACTAATTATAATGGTTTTCAAAAATGTTCTAAGGAATTTTCACCACTCTTTGGACAATGTTTTTCCACTTTAGTGATATCAAAGATAAGAATAATAAAAACATTTGTATTCGTATTTTTACTAGTTCGGTAACAATTTTTTTGAACACTTTTTATATAGTTTTCAACATTGTTGAAAAGAATTTTCAAAAACTATTTATATGAATTTTTAACATTGTTTAAATGATTTTTCAAAAACTCTTTATATAAGTTTTCAACACTATTCTAATAAAAGTTCAGTACCCTTGACATAGCTATTTTATTAAATGAGTAGACAATATTGGAGTTTGATGACAACATAAAAACAAACAAAAGCTGAAGAGAACTAAACCATTAAATATACCCATCTATCATTTTCAAATTCATAATACAACCCACACACTATTGGGTCACTATTGATGACAATTTGTTTGGTGTTCACACTTGACTATCCATAACAACCAATAACAAAACGTTACAAAAAAAGGGTGACGTATTTGATCAGGCATCAATGGATAAAGGAGCAAATCTATTTCATGTATTACAAGAACTTCATTACAATCTATATAAGGTAGTTTAAGAAAGTTGAAATGACATAGAAAATGGATAATATGCGACAACCATGACTTGTTCACCTATATCATATGATGAGAATATAGTTTCTCTATCCTCCATTTAAAGAGATGAAAGATATAGAGATCAATAACTTATCTAGTTTTTCAATGGATATGCACTAGAAAAATTTTAAAAATAATAGATGAGAGATCAATAGAAAAAATATTAGCAGAATAAAAAGAAACTTGAAAAGTAATAAGATATCAACATGAGGATGATCTGAAGAAAAAGTAAAGAAACCTAACTAAGAACAAAATAATAGATTTTTTTTTAGTATCAAAGAATTTGAAATTCGAGGACCAAAATTTTTTCCAAACAAAGAAGCAAATGAATAATAAGCATATATTTAATCCATAAGTAAAGGGAATAAATTAAAACAAAGGATTATTAACTCAATACTAGTTGGCAGCAACATCGTTAGGTGGAGATAGATAACTTATAGAGAAGGTTGGAGGAAGGGAGGAGATGTAAATGAGAAAGAGGGTGAAGGCATGTTTAAAAATTCTAATGTGGCAACCAACTTGCATTATCCTCATAGTACAGCCAGTTGCATAATATAATTTTTTGTGTGTGTATGTTGTAAAAAAAACACATAGATAGTGGATAATAATGAAGTTAGAATGGCTTATCTTGCCAAAAACACATAGATAGTGGATAATAAATGAAATGTGTGTATATGTTTGAAGGTTCAACTATCTGAAAAATTATTTGCGATCTAATTTAAAGTTTAAGAAATCTGATTTCTAATGTTTAAACCTTTTTTAGGATATATTAATATTTTTTATCAAATATTTGATCCATGAATACCCCTACAAACGTGACACATGACATAAACATATACCAATTAATTATACCATCAATAATTAGTTAGGAAAAAAGATAGACTAGCCTAAATACCTTCATTAGATGTACTTAGCTCTATTATATTTGTGAAAAAATATTAATTTGTAATAGGGGATTTAATATTTTACTTTAAATGGTGATTATAAAAGGAAGTGTTGCTTTGGGTGGATTCTTAGTACTTACTATTATATATAATAACAGATTATACCATGCTAAATTAATTTTATAGCCAAAATTTATATAATTTATTTAATTTAGACAACACTTGGTGCAACATAAAAGAGTAGGATGTAATGGCAGGAAGCTTTAGCTTGAATACTCATGTTATGGGGTTTTTGACTTTTAGTTGGTTGAGTTATGGAAGTAGTAGCTAAATGTCAACTATGTGTCTAATATAAAATTAATAGTTTGTTTAAAAACCTATGACAATAAAACTCAATGAAAAATGGTAAGAATTAGATCATGATGTCCATATATATATATGTTAAGACACATGATCTCCATATATTAATGTCACTTTATGATGAAATAAATACATAGATCATATCGATATACCCTCTTCATTTATGTTACATGTAAATAGTGGTAAATTGTTTATACATTTCTAAGACATTTTGGAAACCAATATGGTAGAGGAAACTAAATCTGATGTTCCCTCCTATATCCTGACCTAAAAAAGAAAAAAAATTCCAAGAATACTCAAAGAAAAGGGAGTGATATAGGCCTTTCCCAAACTAACACTTTTGGGTTTAAGGGAAGGCGACCAAATAAAAAAAGAATAGCTTAAAGACTGTTGGACACTTCCATGTCTTGGAATACCCTCACGGTCTGATGAGGTCTAACTAGGGATGGCAACGGGGCCTCGTGGAGACAGGAATGCTATCCCCACCTCTGAACCTGTCCCATTCTCTAAGTTTCACTAATGGGGATTCCCTGCCCCAATCCACATAAGAAATATATCCCCATCCCATCCCCATACCCAAAAATCTGTAATAAATTTTTTTACTCTTATTTTATTAGTTTTTTATAAAAAAAAATATAAAGTTGTAATGTGTGTGTGTGTATGTATATGTGTGTATGTATGTATATGTATATTTATATATAGGGGCAGGTTCAGGGAGGGGACCTAATCCCCGTCCTTGCCCCATCCTAAAAAAATTCCCTGAACTCAAACCCATTCCTAAAAATTCTCCCCAAACCCGACTCCGAACAAGGAATCCCTGATGGGGCCCTAAACCTGTGGGGATTTTTGTCATCCCTAGGTCCAATTTATCTTGCTAACTGGGGATGGTCGATTGTTCCTAACCACATAGTATTTTTCCACTTTTCCTTTCTCTTTGGTTCTACATCTATAAATATAGAGTCTTGTACTTATTTTGGGAGATCCAAAATCGTTAATAAAACCTCTAATTTTCTCTCTCTTTTATCTCCTCTAAGATTTCCTCTTAGCACTCCTTGATTAAATAATATCTCACTAAATTTACTTAAGAACCCCTTTGTTCATAAAACACCAACAACAACGAGCATCATTTATGGAGCTATATATCTTATCCAACCTTTAGACATTTTTGATCCCAGTACTAGGAACCATTCCAGAGAGAAAAATCTAGTAATTACCTCTTAGCTTGAAGCTATAAATACAGAGCTTCGAGCATCCATTTAAGAGATGGTCTTTGACATGCTAGGTTCATTAGCACACACCCTCACCCAACTGTCAAACCTCTTAGAGTCAAACCATTAGCATCATCATGAAACACCCTAAACCTTACCCCAAAAGAAACTCTAGTGAAGGCTCTCAACCTTCCTAATAGGGATTCAAAAACTAGGAAGTATAGTGCCATCATCCATGACGAGGAAGCTGAGCCCATGGAAGACACACAACCAAAGAGAACTAGAATAGATAGATCAAAACTTTCCAAATAAACATGAGAGAAAGGTGTTCAAGTTAAATAAGGGGTCATGATGGAAGTCGAAACGATAGACATGATGATGAATATGATAGACATGATGATAGATAGATTGCTAGAGATAATGAACAATATCTTGTATGTGATGGTTGAAAAAATTCTAGATCTATCAGCAGGTTGATAATCCAAAAAGCGCAAGAAGAAAAATGGTGTGGATGGTTACAATTAGCAAAAACCCTTCATTAAGAACATATCTGAAGCACCAATATAGGGAATAGGAATTTCAAATTTTGAATCATTCGATGGTTTTTTTAGATCCATAAGACCATTGGAATGTGTGTTAATAATACAATGTTATTAAGTGGAGCATAGAAAGAACATTATGCAAGGAATTTTTGGCAACTTGTAAGGGATATACATTGAGGTGGTTTATTAAACTCAAGGTTAAGTTGTAAAATCCTTATCTAAACTCGCAATGAGTTTTGTAGAACAATTTGATGCATGTTATTGGCCTAAGAAAGACTAATCATCCTTGATGGGAGTATCCTAGAGACTGGCATAATCTATTCAGTCCTTTCTAAATAGATTTGATAAGCAAGTACGATAGATAGACGAGCTAGACAACGGTATTGCCAGATCTTTTTTTTCCTCATTGAGAAATAATATACAAAAGAGGATAAAAGCCAAAGAAATGAAAAAGGTGATGTGGCCAATGGTCAAAAAATTAAATACTTCCTCAAAGCTAAGACATAGGTTGGAGAATGGGATATAAATGCAAAAAGAGATTCATGCAACTTTGGGACCGATGATGCAACAAATGGCATGACGACCCTCAATAGCAAGATTTGACAAATACACACCTTTGATGGCTAGTTCAAAGCACATATAAAACAATAAAAATGGTTGGAAAATGTTTCCAAGACCATTTTCCACATATGAAGACATTAATCATATAAACCTTAACAAATGGTTTGTGTATCATGAAGAATATGGGCACACCATTGAGGAGTGTAAGATCTTAAAAGATGTATTTGATGATTTAGTTTAGAAAGGTCACTTGATGCACTATGCATAGATGCTAATGTCAATACAAGGTACGGGGATGACATGTCAATGAATTTAATCATCTTAGGTCAAGGGACCCTAGAAAATCATACATGCAATAGCTAAAGAAGAATCCTTAATTGGGGTAAACAATACAACTTTGAAAGCTTATGTTAGAGAGGACAACTTCCATAAGATGAACAAGAAGCCAAGAATAGACAATTATGAAGTTAGTTTCACATCAAAAGACGAAGGGTCAAGCATGGATGAGAATCACGATGATCCCTTGGTAATTGACGTTAAAATTGCTAATTGTATAATGAAAAGGGTTCTCATGGACATAGATAGTTTAGTAGATATTATAATTGAAGAATCTTATAAAAAGTTAGAGGTACCTAAGAAGTTCTTGATAAACAAGACTACACCTTTGGTGGGATTCATAGGCAACATCATAAAATATTGGGTAGCAGTGGATAAAAACATGATAATTGGTCAACCGTGAGCGGTGACAAGTATACTAGCAAATTTTGCAGTAGTTCTTGTCAATCAACTTATAATATGAGATTCGGATGACTTGACCTTAATAAACTCCATACCAACTTTTTTATAGCCAGATTGTTAATGAGATTTTGAGTTAGCAGAGGGAGAGAGGTTTAGGGAAATTAGGGAATAATTGGATAATGTTTTGCTATGGAAGTGAATGGTACCCCAAGAGGTTAGGTATTGAGAAGCCACAATAAAGTTTGGTATTATAAGACATAAATGTACGTAAGGAAGGTATAATGGGTGTTATAGAGGCTAAATAAATACAACTAGGGGATGCAAATCATAAAATGATGATCAACAAGGAAATTAGTGAAGTTGATAAGGAAGAACTATAGGTCTTCCTCATAAATAACAAAGATGTCTTTGCTTGAAAAGAATCATACTAGGAGGGGATCTCCTTAAAATCATTGAGCATCATCTAAACATAAAAGGAGGGCTTTAAGCTAGTGAAGTAAAAGAAGAGGACCATTGGATCAGAAATACACAACATAATCAAAGAGGAGGTAGAAAAGTTACCTTCTTTAGGTTTTATTAAGGAAGTGAAATATGATAACTAGATAGCAAACTTAGCCATGTGAATAATTCTAATAAGAAATGGAGACTTTGCTAATTAAAAGAAAGCCTTTCCAAAGGATGGTTACCCATTCCCTTAGATTTACCAATTAATTGACTCAATGGTTGAACATGAAAAGTTAAGTTTTATGGATGCTTTTGTTGGGTATCATCAAATTAAATTTTCTGACGCCAACCTAGAGAAAGCCACCTTTATAACAAATGATAACCTTTATTGTTATAAGGCAAATGCTGTTTGGACTAAATAATGTAGGGGTGGCTTTTCAAAGGTTGGTAAATGCTATTTTTTGGGGGGAAATTGGAAATTAGATAAAGGTTTTTGTGGACAACATGATTTTAAAAATCCATAAAAGGGAAACGCACATAGGAGAGATCCACTACAATATATTTTTGAGGCTTGGGCAAGTTCCTAGTGTTCATGGTGTTGCAAAGGGGCATTGACATGAATCATGAACAAGTCACCACCATCTTGAATATGCTATCCTGGAAATTTCTTCACCTTCCTAAATATGCAATTTTTGATAGAAAATAGAGATGTTCAATAGTTGGTAAGAAAAATGGATGCATTGCATAGCTTCTTGTCTAGAGGAGTAGATAAGAGTTTACCATCTTTTGAGATTTTGTGAGAAAGTGATGGGTTCCAATGGATAAAGGATTGCCTAAAGCCACTAATTGAGTTAAAGGCCCACTTATCAAAACTGCCAACCCTAACCATTCACTAGGAAGAGAATAAATGTTTTTATACCTCAAAGCATTGATGTCATCACTCTCATTTGTTGTGGTTAGGGAAGATGTCGAGATATGAACACAAAGACCTATATATTATAGTATTAAGGTGCTTATTGATGCTTAATGTTAATATTCCAAGTGGGAGAAAATTAACTATTTCCTACTTATTACCTCCAAGAAGTTGAAGTCTTATTTTGATACTCATTTTATTGTGGTTTTAAATAACATATCTCTCAGGAACATTCTGCATAAGCCATAAAATTCAGGAAGAATGATGGTATGGGTTATTGAGTTGAGCAGATATGATATCTAGTATAGATCTAGACCAAAAATTAAAGAGTAAGACTTGGTTAATTTTATAGTTGAATGCTTGTTTTTTTACTAAGCCTCACCCTTTGTTGATGCTAGAGGAGAAGGGGGAATGGATAATATATGTCAATGGAGCATCTAGCAATCTGGGTTGTAGGGATGGTGTAGTTTTCATCTATTCAAATGAAACAACTATTGAATATGCATGGAGATTTGTTTTTGTTTTCGCTGCTAATAATGAAATAGAATATGAAGTCACTTTAGTTAGGCTCTGAATAACATATTTCCAGATGATAGAAAATTTCATGCTCTATAGAGACTCAACAATAGTCATTGGACAATATAATGAATGATATGAGGTTAGAGATCCTATTATGGAAAAGTATTTGAGGAAGCTATCTAGTGGGTGACACACTTTTTCTATATTAACATTGCTCAAATATTGTGGATTGCTAATCTAATGGGTGAAACACTAGCCATATTAGTCTCACCAGTACCTCTTTGTCGACCATGATAGTTAAAATAGAATACATGATAAAAAGGTCGACAAACATAAAAAGTTCTCATAAATAGTGATTTAAATTGCAAAAGTATCAGTATCAGATGAATGGATAAAAGATATGATAGATTGCGTGGAAGTGGGAATCATGCCAGAGGATGAAAACAAAGTCTTTGAGCTTAAAAAAAGGGTTGTGAGATACTTTGTTGCTGAAGGAGAACTACATAGAAGTTCACAAACCATGGTGGCACATAAATATTTACCTCAAGTAAGATGACAAGGGATACTGAAGGAAGTCTATGTCGGAATATGCGGTTTGCATCAAGCTACTAGATCCCTCTTGGACAAACATGTCTAGGATATTGCTATAAGATGATGTATTAAGATTCTAAGGCAATCATACAATGATACCAAACATGTCAAAAATTTACTCCAATATAAAATATTCCTACTTCCGAGCTACAGTCGATTGTAATTCCACAACCATTAGCCATTGGGGTGCTAAAACTTTTAGATAGCTCAGTCCTAGTAATATAACATATTGATACATATTATGATAATATACTTATATAATGCTTCTTAAACTAACTTATCAAGTGCAAGTATTGGTAAAAAAAATATTTGTTATTATTAATATTAACTATTTCACAAAGTGTGTAGAACTAGAAGCTCTATCCCAAATCATTGAAAAGAAAATGACGGTGTTTATGGTGAAAAAATATCATATGCCGATAAGAGAAGAAAAAACATACCTTAATGAGATACATATTATATGAAGAAAACTAAGAAATTTTTGCAAGTTTGGAGTATCACAAGCAATTATTACACACAATGCCTAGCAGTTTGATGACCATACATATAGATAATATTTTTGAAAACTAGGGCATTCATTATAGATTTACTTCAGTAGCTCATCCACAGCTCAAATGAGTAAGATTTCTAAAAGAAAGTAGTCTCCATAGCAAAAGTAGTAAGCCCTCTCACAAAAAGTTCTTTGATGAAGTGAAAACAGTAAGGCCTCTCACAAAAAGGCATTCAACAAAGTGAAAGTTGTAATCCCTCTAATAAAAAGGCAATTATCAAATTGGTAAGCCTTCTTACAAAGAGGTCATAGACAAATTTAAATTTTTAATCCCTTACTAAGGCCATTAAGCATTAAAGACGGTAAAACTTAGCGAGATAAAGTACAAGAAAAAATCTTTCACTCATTAATCTCGAGGCTCAATGCATAAGCCTTCCCATAGGTATTTAAGAAATAAAGATGGGAAAAAATGGTGAATTATACTAAGCCCAAGGCTCAATACATGAGCACTCAAAGAGTCTATAATTAAAGATGGCCACACATGGTGAGTTGAAAGATAATCTTGCTTTCAGTCACTATGATTGAGGGGGAAATTTGTGAAGATAAATGATTGAAATTCTTTTTCACACACTTAACCAAGTCTCTTAAAGTGCATCCTTGGTCGAGGTACTAAGGCCACAAAACTAATAGGCACACGTGGTCCTTTTCATCTAAACCTAGCTAAGGCTTTCATGGTGTATTCGTCAACCAAGGTGTTGAGGTCACTAATCCCATGCTAAGGGGTCTAGTTACTTCATTCACTCTAATCAACTAATGAAGGTTGGATCCTACCCTACTTTGGTTTTCCACCACCAAAGTATAATAAAAATTTGAAGTGTGTGTCATATGGATTTTCATATTTCTTACCACAAATACTTCAAGAAAGATGACATTATTATCATAAGTATTCTAACCTTGGTATTCCCTTATTATGGTTTTGGTCTTCTTAGTATGGCACATTGTTTTTTCTCAACATCTTCATTGAAATATATGGGAAGAAAGATGTGTCAAGAAAGGGAAAAGGTCATATCACATATAAGGAGGATATGCACAAATTATGTTTGTTAAAAAAAAGGAGGGTTCTCTTGATAATCATCATCATCTTCACTACTACCCTCAACCTCCTTGAAACCTGAAAGAATAATAATATCTTCTAGATCTTCACTAGTATATAATTACCCATCGAGCCTTCATAATTAATTATGCTCAGCTAAGATTTTAAATTAGGCATATATAGTTGAGGCACCATACTCATACCATTGAGGTTAAAGCTGTTTCGCTTGTCATATATTTGTCTACAACTTCATGAATATGTCTCAATTTAGAACTGGCAATTGATTTATTCATATGATAATTTGTGTACCTTTATTTTGCCTTGATTGTTTGTTTGGTGCAGATAGTTGCTCCCAAAATCTTTTAATTTCTTTACTATTTGTTGGCTTCTTATGTTCTATTTCATTGTGCATCCATTCATTTTCATCATGGTATTCCTATAGTGTTTTTCTCTAGGCTATAGAACTTCGCTTTATGTTCAAATACCTAGGCATGGAGATGTTTTTTCTCTTAGTTGGCAACCTTAAGTTTTTTGGAGTACTGCTAGACCTCCTCGACATTTGCTACCCATTTCTTCTTCTCAGCAGTAAGTCAATCGACTATGAATATCTCTTTGTGGAGATCCTCTTCTAAAAAAATATTATTTTCTTTCAATAGTTTCACTTAAACCTTCAATTTTTGTTTCATCCTTTCTAAATGATCTTTCAAGGTACAAATTAAGCTCAAAAAATTTTTGCATCAAGAATCAAATATTTTAGTTGACTCCTCTCATTATCCAATTTGAATATATTGACTTGAAGAGATTTCTTTTTAACCATATAGGTTGAATAGGCCTTTTGAAGATCTTTATATTCATTTTATATCTTCCAAAAGTGTCTAGTGCTTTAAGAGGAAGGATCAAAAATTGTTTTCTCATGATCAATTACTATTGGTAGCAGATATAAATTTAACAGGGATAAATTATCAATATGGATGCATATATGTGAAATAAAACTTTAATATGTACCTAAAATGATAAGTTTAATTTATCCCTCAACAAGGTATCTTTCCCTAGACATTGTATAATTTTTTTATCGTCTTGTAACATCATAGATTCAGCTAGCTTGATAAATACGGTATCATCTAGATGGTAGTAGAGGAAAGAGTTGTATTTAGGTGTGGACAAAGCAAATCATATGTCCTAAAGTAATACCTTAGTGCCCTTTTCAAGAAATATTTCCTTGGAGGGAGAGTATCAAAACTAGGATCCTTGATGTCAAAACCCCTCGGTACATCAATAGTAGAAGCGAGGCAGCTAGTATCTGATGGCTTGGAGCTTGTTTTTACAATTAATTTATGGTAAAGTGCAATTTTGGTTTCCACCAAAACCTAAAAATGTCTTACTACCTCCAATTTGTTGTTGTTTTCTTCGTCTAGCATAATGGTCTCCTTAATGGGAGTTGGAATAGAGGGAACCATTGGTCCTCTCAAGAAAGGGTTTGGTAAACCCTTTCCTTTTTCTTAGGGAAATTTCTAAGAAGGATGAGAAGGCTTGTTTATTGAATATGGAGCCAATGGCTTTGAACCCATGGTGATAATGGTGGATGAAGGTTTAACACGACCAAGAGCATATGTGAGAATCTTCTTAGCCTCTAGTGTTTTAGGGATGGCCTTTAGTGGGCCTTCCTCATATAGAACATAACCAAACCATAAAAGAAGGGATACACAAATAGGTTGGTAGGATTAGCATAGAATTAAGGTAATTTATTTTTGTTAAAGGTCATCATACGAACAATTAACATTGGGGAAAATTTGATAATACTCCTAACCTTACTTAGCTTTGCCTTTTTCATTGGCTTTTTAAGAACATGTTTAACAGCCCCTTCACTCTTGTGAATATGTAGTAAAGAAGGAATTTTAGAGGATTTACCATAAATTGACATGATTTATGATGTATGGGAAAAGGAATTACTTTTCATTTGGATCCTTCGATAAGAATTGGTCCTGTGGGAGTTTGTGTAGAGGGCTTCTTTGCACCCTTTGACAAGATGGGAGTAACTGTCTATTATCAAGTATTCCAAACACTGCACTCTACAGAAAAATTATAGGACATGACCTTATAAGAAGATAAATAAAGTAGAACATTTAATAAGTTAAACTAATAAGAGAAAAATATTTTGCTTATCAATTTTAGAGATGAATCCTATTTTCTTCATGATGATAGAATCATTGGCAACTTCATTGTTATTGACAATCCACCCTTCCTATATAAAATTGTTAAATTTATTCATGAAGGCTTCTAACTCCAGAGTGAAGGGCGGACATTCACGTACATCGGTGTTAAGTTGGCCCTACTTTAGTAAATTCCATTTGTAGTCACCCATAATAAAGAAGTACTAAGGTTTTCATTTCTTCTCATAGTATCAAGGCTCGTTAATGAATTTACTTGGCCCTCTTATTTGAATGGAGCAAAAGCTTGGAGCCAAGGGGTAGCTCAAGAATTTAAAAAAGTGCTTAAATTGGTCCATTATAGGCATGACCTTCAACAAATGGCAAGCATACAAAAGTCATGTTATCATCCTCTAGACATTTGGAACAAACTACATTAGATAAATCCAGACAAGTGTGGAGGAATTTCCTCACAAAATGATGTAATGGAATATGGATGTCGGTGTAAATGACCTCAGCACAAAGGGATATGCACTTATCCGGTGGACTATTAACTTTGACTAGCAGGGTTTGTGTGATTATGGAAAGAGAAGGGGGAATGAAGTATTTTAAGCAAAAAAGTATCGAGTTGAGCATTAGTAATATTGATGGGAAGGAGAGTATTTGAATATAGTGCGGATGATTCAACCATAATGATGGGTAAGGAAAAATGAGAAAGAGATGAAAAGGACAAAGGGTTTGTGGGCAACAAGATTGTTGAAGATGAAGAAGGTATAAGAGAGGCGAGTTGTGTGGTAAATGTAGGAGAAGATTTAAAAAGAGAAGGATATTTGTAGTTATTAAGATGTTTTAAGAAAAGATCCCTCAACACAGTAGGGGATTTACCATGGTGGTCACAAGGATTAGTAGTTGGGGAGGTAGTGATAAAAACTCTACAAGTGTGATTCTCATCGTATAATTCTTAATGTTGCACACATCCACTACTAAAAATTGTGGGGGGAGTCATAATGATATATATGAATATGATACTGGTGTGGACAATATCCTAACACATAGCGGAAATGAAAATGTAAGGGATGAATATTTAAAAATATAAAGTAAAAATAAAGGAAATTTAGAAAATGGTAGTTGTGAAGAGTGAAGAAGAAGGGAGTAAAGGTGAAAGGGGATATATATACGTATATAGCAATGCAAGTTGAGTGGATTTACCTTGTCTTTGATTGAGAAGATGAAGAATACACACTCATCATTGACACGATCTCCTCAGTAACCTTTTTTGGGAGAAGAAGAATGTCCAATAACATCTAATCTATCCTCAACTCTCGCTCAATCTCTACCTTTTCTTATGCAAAATAATGACGTAATGAATGGTCCCTTTTATAATGATATCCTCACATATCATGTGGCCCTTAGTCACGTAACTTTTCCATAATTTAGACACATGGGGGAAAATAAAAAAATGAAACTTATTTGATGAGTTTTATTTTAGGTGATATTTTTAGATTTTATCAATATTCAAATTTTGAAATTTTATGTTAATAGATGGAATTGGTGTTGTTTTTATTTTCCTATTAGTAGGGTATATTGACAAACATTGATGATGGAATTTGATTCGCTAACAGTAGTTGATACATATGAGCAATATCTAATGGTTATTTTTATTATTGTACCTTTAAGGGGCTAATGGTATTCTCGTGTAATTTCATTTATAAGTAGTTAACAATCTATTATTATATAGTTAACCGATGGTTATTATATAGTTTTTATGCAAGTTAATTTCTTCACTTGTAAATCACTGATGGCTTTCAACTATTGTATTAGTAAATGACTAATGGATATATCATTGCTTGTAAATTTACAACATGGGTTGTTAGCAAATCACTAAAGATCAACTTATCTACTGTAGGGGAGCAATCAACTGACGTGCAGGGCTAGCAACAAATCCCTGAAGTTTTAGTTTGTCTACCCATGGGGAATGATGAACACATTAAATGAAATTTTGAAGGGAATGATGATATGGGCATTTTCCAAACAAAAACTTTTGGGCTTAAGGAAAATATAGACATGTTTGTGTCTCGGAACGCCCTCACGGTTTGATGGGGACAAATTTATCTTGCTGACCCAGGGTGGTTGGTTGTTCCTGAACACATAGTATATTTCCTTACCCTTCCTTTTTAGTTGTATCTCTATAAATATAGAGTCTTGTACTCATTTTGGGAATCATAAATCATTAATACAACCTCTTACTTTTGCTCTATCTTCTCTCCTCTAAGATTTCCTCTCGACACTCCTAAGTTGAATAATGTCTTACTCGATTTCCTTAAAAACCCCTCAATTCACAAACACCAACAACAATAGACATCATTTGTGGGGATCAAATCCACGAGTATTTCTATCCTTCCCTTCCTCCCTAGTTCTACCTCTATAATATAGTTTTATATTCATTTTGGGAGATTCAAAATCATTAATATAACCTCTCACTTTTGCTCTCTCCTCTCTCCTCGAAGATTTTCTCAACACTCCTTGATTGAATAATATCTCACTTGATTTCTTTGAGAGCCCCTCTATTTATAAAACACGAACAATAGGAAGAAAAACCCTTACTTGTGGTTTGATGTCCAATAGTGCTTTGTTGGTTGTGGCCTTTGCTATATTGCATCATTTTTTGGTCTAGAAACTTTGGTTGCTAGAGGAGGAAGAAGGTTGATGGGTTGGTGATGAACTTGAGGACCTATCAACTTTGTTACTCCTTTGTTGTTGTCAAGTTGCTTCCTCTCTCACTATCATTGCTCTAGATTTGCACTGAGGTAAGGAAGGGAGTGGAGGAGGAAAACGTCTGGGTGGAAGAGAAGGAAGGAAAGAATAAAGGGAAGCGGTGAGTGAGGGTGTTGCTTGGCAGGTCTGCTAGCATCCTCACACCCTACAAGGCATGCAGTAGGAAAATAGAATTAGCATGAGGAAGAGGGAAAGAAAAGGCCCTCATCTTTCCTCTCTTTTTTTTTTTTATAAAAACTAAACTCAATTTTGGATATGACCTAAATATATTATATTAATTTTTAATTTTATTTTTCCGTTTTCTTGTGTTTCTGTTTCCTTATTGTTTAAAAATCATTATTTTTTTGTTTCTGACATTTTCCATTTTTGTTCCTGTTCAACCTTGCTCATCATTTTGAGAGTTGTACATCGTCCCTATCTTCCATCATTAGATTAATAATATATAAAAAAAAAACTAAGAATTAATGTATAACCTTTTTGGTAGCACACAGCAGAACTTCAAAAAGATAATTCGAAAAGGGAAAAAAAAAAGAAAAAAAAAAGAAAAAAAAAAGAGCATTTACTGGAACCCTATGATATGAGGCACCACCCTCCCTCGACACAAAAGACCAGCCAGAACTAGCTGTTCACGAACTCCCCGCTAGGGAAAAAAATTTGTTTATTTTTTCAAGAATCCCCTCAATGAATTTCACAATTGACTCATTTTACAATCACCAAAATCCTCGAATGATTAAAAAGTACACTAAAGTTGTATTACAAGATCCTCTCTTGGAAATCTGACAACAAGTTTGATGCCAGTGAACCAAGCTTTTTCCCTGTCTCTCCAGCTATACTCTTCAGGGACGACAAATCTTGTTGCGCCTGTGAAAGAAAAAGAGGCAACGAGAATGTCAAACTAGTGAAATGGCAATATGGCGGTGATTCATAATTTTGGGAAATATATTTTTTCTTCAGTACAAGTGGTGTGCTTCTGGTATTTACTTCCAAGTGCCTAATCTATCCACATAAATTGCAGATCAAGAACATAAATATGACCGTTATCTCTTCCCATAACAGAAAAAATACAGACTGATTTCCATCAATCACAAGAAATTCCTCTTTTCAGAAATGCGCAATTGTGCAGTCCATGTCTGTCCTATTTCACAAACTTTGATCACTACTAGGTAGAATTTTTTACAACATTCTTATAAACAACAAGGTCACAATAAAAAGTGATCCAACCAGCCTAAATATTTAAGCAAATAATACAATCAGCACTGCTTGATACATAAAGTTCTCCATACCTGGAATGATAACCGGTTGATGAGATCACTCGCAGAAACATCTATAGCAGAATTGTCAGAATCATGTCCAAAGAGATCTGCACTGGAGATGGCAGCTGACCCCTGAAAAACCAGTCAACAACAAGCCAACAATCATGAGACATACATGCTCTCCGCATGTTCAAGCTCCTGTAACCAAAATCATGAAAATCAGATGGACCAAATATGTCATTCCAACAAGGACATGATTAAAATAAGAAATACCAACTTCATCAAGAGTACATCATGCTAGTGTCAATCCATAGAAGAAACTACTTGGACTTTCATTTCCACCAAAGAGCAACGTATTTTAGTTTCAACAAGATGAACAAGAACTAATACACTGCTGACAAAGACAGCCCAGTCTGATTATCTAGCTCCCTGATATCTCCAGGGCAGCACTGCTTGATATCCAACTAGACACAAAAAAGTAACAAATAAATACGTAAAATGAAGAGGGGGGGGGGAAGAAGAGAAAATTTGCAATATATTCTAGTTTTTTTTTCCCACAGTATTCACAACTAATTTCATTTCAAGTTGCCCCAAAATGTGTGTTTTTATTTAAAGGCATTAAATTCTTACTTTCCCTAATTAAAGATTTCTACACAAATGATTCATATTCCAGTGAAGAAACACAATGAGAACAGATAACAAATACCATTATAAGACTAATGATATGCAACTGTAGTAAATGTTGGTTTTACTATTTTGTAATCTTTCAGATTTTCAAACCCTAGCAAGCAAGCTACTTGTGCCAGGACACATACAGAACCATAACTTTTCTATTCTTTCCTTGATACAATCAAACAGTGAAGGATCATAAGCAGGCAGGTACACGTTTATGAGAAGGGGAAAAAAGAAAGAAGGCATGAAAACAAGCTGTGATCTTTTCGTTAACCTATTTTTGAATCGTTTTTCTCCATTGTTCCTGTTCTACCCTTATTGTAATAAAAGAACACAGGTACGGGTTAATTACTGAAGGAATGACCCCAAGAGAGGCAGAGCCCTCAAATTATGGATCTTCTTTGAGGCCTTCATAGCCCAACTCCACAAACCTGCCCTAATACCTCCACGCACACATCCCAAAAAAATAACAATAAATAGAGAGGGAGACCAGTGTGTGGAGAGCTTGACACCAAAAGTTGTATACTTCAATGGCATGGGGATATTAAGTTCTTTTATTTTATCTATTTTTCGATGGGTGAGGGAGAGGAGATCAATAACCTGACCGACACACTTCTGCAAGTTCCCAGAGCACATGCATGAAGGGGGCAGGGGAGGGGGTGAAGAAGAGGGAGAAAGAAAGAAAAGAGCAACTACTTTAGCATTTTCCTACTAGGGCCTCCATTATCAAATCAAAGTTTATAAACTTACAGAGAACTTCTGCAACGAAGCACGAGCTTCAACATCACCAGCTCTTGCCTGATCTCCAAAATATTGGGCAGATGAAATGGATTTTGCATTCGAAAACTTCTTTCTTGCCTCATCAGTTTCCTCGACCTACAGAACAGTTGGAAAAAGCCACATATCAAATATGCACTACTTTAGGTACTCCTACTATGAAAGATAAGAAAATCAGATACCATGTACCAAATCCACAAAAACAGAATCTTACAATCAAAAGCTGTACAGTAGAAGTCTTGAGTCATTCCAAAATCACATCATCAAAAATAAACAAAAGAGTCACGTAGGCTAAACCTGCAGTCTTTTTCAGGTACTGGTATTTTGTCCAAGGTAATTTATCATGAATTATTGTACTTGGCTAACAACTATCATGGTTTTATTCATATACGTAGGTTCTTCATTTTCATTTTTCCCTGTAGATGGAATAAAGTAATGAGGAATTATACCATGGGTATATGAATCCTTCTAACAACCAATGGAACTCCTTGCACTCAGTTAAAAAGGTCAAAGCTATAACCTTGCTTACACCTTTTCCCAGTGATTTTTTTTTTATTTTAATTCACTTCATTTTTTCATTTTGGTAAATTCTGGCTGTCTCATTTCCATTCATAATTTGTCACTTCCTCCACTTTCTTCGATACTCAAACAATTCTGTGGTTACAATGAATAATATGTGAGAACACATGAAGAAGCTTTCCACAGTTGATTCCAGGAACCATAGGAATCATAACACAGTTCAGGAAGATCCAAACTTCATTGGACCAATATGAACATATTAATAATGGCATCAAAACCTAGTGCCGTCTACACCAAAATGTTTGTGAGGCTTTAAACACTATATTAGGCTAAGGCAGGCTATTTGACTTTCTGGGTCACACCCCTTCTTCCTGCCCATCAACTAATTCCACACATTTTCCCTTTGTCTCCATACAAGAATTGGATGTACAACAGTTATATGATATTATACCAAGTAGATTCAGCCACACAGGAAGGAAACTAAATTTGGGATGTCCAAGGGGATAAAAGGAATTGAGCTGATAGTATTTAAGATAAAATGTGATTTGTGCTACATAACCAAAAACATCTTTCATGTCGCTAGAAAATGATTACATAGCAACTTGGTAGCCCAACCCACATCTCAGCTGGTTGGTTATTACTGGGAAGGCAGTAAAAGATTTAAACTAATAGGTGAGGAGCAAGGGTGCAGTTAGACATGAAAATGGGGCATAATGACGATGCTTGAACCAGAATATATTACTTCCACTTCTTCTGAAGTTCCACCGTTTAAGCTTGTGGCACAAGGCCTAGATATTGAAGTCATTAATCAAGCATGGCATAAATTTTTTTTATTCAAATATGGCATTTCAACTAAGAGACCAAGCAACCAAAAACATAATAGGGTTCTTGTTTTCACACACAATACTTGACCATCTTCTACCAATCGCCTGCTTGGGATCAAAATATATTGTTACATAACCCCCGACACCCTTAGGAGGAGACGAGGAGTTTAGGCTTATGAGATACCACCACATTTAAAACAACTGTTCTAACAAATCAATAATTTTTAGATATACTACATTTAAATCAGTTCCAAACTTTCAATCCTTAAATGCAGCTATTTATGAACAAAAACTAGCTTTAGCAATGGTCTATAAATACATTCCACGCCAAAAATAAACATGCAACTACTTGGACAACAATAAATTAGAGAGCAAACCAAGTACATTATGAAAGGAAAAATACCATCACTCCTAACCTTTTGTTCAAAATGAAATGGAGCTCAGTGGAACTACATTAGCACAAACTTTTACTCATTTTCAAACAAAGTATGACTGTAAAGGGAAAAAATGAATGCTATATAAAACAATTTAACCCACCAAAGAGAGATTGCTCAACCCATCCACATTACAGTTCCATATGGTAACTAGATTATTTTGCATATTATTACTTCATTGTAGTTAATGTGATCCATTACTTTTTAGAAAAACTCAAAACTAGCCTTACTCTGTAAATGTCATTCATTTCATTTCAGCATATTATTTTCCCAAACATAGCTTAAATTTTGTTAGTTACACATACTATCATCACCTTGTTCTAAGACTACAAAGATGGATAGAAATGGAGGATAGTGAGAAGAAGCATCCAGATGTCATCTGAAGAACAGAAAATGGTTGACAAAATATCCTTGCAAAACTAGCAAGTTTCATTTTGAAACTTGTGAGGGGTAAACTCGTTAGCCCACTAGATGTACATTCATCCTACCTTGAATGAAAACAAGTAGAAAACAGATGGAAGATATTTAATTGAGGAAGCTTACTTGGACTTTTGATGAGCTTCCCTTCTTAGGGTAACCACTATCCATACCAAAGTCCGCAAAGAAGTTTGTAGACTTTGGAGGGGCTACATGGCCAATTATTAGCTGCCCTCCAGGATTTGTGTCGGTAGTTTGGATACTCTCAACGTACTTAAAACGAGATGGAAAAGATGAGCCTTTGGTTGGGGTGTCATTGCTTACGGTTGGAGCTGGAGCAGGCGGTTCTTCTGGCTTCTGATCGTAAAGGCTCTCACTTGGCTGCAGAGGAGATACCCATCTCATCAGTTAACAAATACCTATGATCAACATGAATAAATATTTAAAGAATGAAAAACAGACAGAAGCAAAGAGCTCTTCAGAAACAGAGAAGCCCATCCACAAGATTGAAATGTTTGAAAAAATAAACGAAAAGCCACCTTATTGGTAAGCTTTCTAACACCAAGACCTCCCGTCTTTCCAGTTTTCTTCACTCCAAGCGGCTTCTTGACAGTAAGAGAAGTCATTGCACTGTGAGCCTTGGGAGATGCAGATACTTCAGGAGCTTGTTTCGTTCCTGCAGGAGTTTCTTTCACGGCCTCGCCAGCACCGACATCTGGAAATCCGTTTGATGTATACGTTGGTTGACAGGCGGCAGGCGATGAGGGCAACCCCGCGTCTTCTGAAGAACTTTTAGCGACTTCCTTGGCAAGAATCTGCCTATATAAATCGGCAGCTCTAGATGTATACTTGGCTTCAATCTTGCCCCCATCTGACCATCCATGCTGTTTAAAGAATGTATGAGCGCGATTATTTCCTCCAAAGCACATCGTTTTCAACTGATCAGGTGTCCACGAATCCAAATTTGTGGACCTTATCAAATTTAAAACCATAAATCAAGATCAGGAAGGAGTTCGAGTACAGGAGGAGTTGATTGACTCTATTTCAGGAAGATAAGCAACTGGTGAAGCCCCCACCGACCCTCCATTGTGCCCAAATTTTAAAATAATAATAATCGTCATTCCTGATCAATGCAAGAAAAATGAATCTTTTCCTTATACTAATTTGAATGACCCATTGAACGAATAACCTAACCATAAGTAACGCAAGAAATCAGACATCATGAAGAACCGATCCCCAAACATACCTGACAAAGCTAACGTGGACACCAAGACTGCGATGAACCGCGGAACAGTCGATGCAAAGGAAGACACCATAAGTGACCGAAGCCCAAGTCGGGTTCTTTGCATTACAATCAAAACACATCTGAAACAAAACACACGTGCCGAGGACAAATGAAATCAAAACAGGTAGAGATCCAGTCAGAGATCTTCACAAAATCATGAAAAAAAATTAAAAATAGACCTTTATGAACTGAAAATTCTACAGTTTCAGATTGAAATAAATATCGAAATTGATGCACCTTATTTTCGGATTTAGACTTCAGCTTCCTGAAAATCGCATTTTTGTCGGTGTAATTTTCGGAGGCCATGGATATGATAAAATCTAGAGGGAGGGAGGGAGAGAGAGAGATAGAATCAAATTTTCCTTCACCGTAAGAGGAGGTTTCGGAGTTTTGGAAATGGAAGCAGATAACCTCGTCACGGAAAGGAAGAAGAGACGATGCAAGTTTTTGCCTATTTGCGAATGTTTTTGCCAATCGAGAAGGCAAGTTATTTGATTTCGATAGATCCTCAGATCATTTGATTTTAGAACTCGTCGGATTACGAAAGTTGTCCTGTCTGACTGTTATGTCCCTTGGTGGCTGGTGCTATTCGCGGTAATGTCTCTGGTGGGATGAAAATGAGAGGAACTATTTGGAATGTTTAACTATTTATCGTTGAGGGAAATTGACGTAAAGGTCCCTATCTTTTGCTGGTGGTGGAAGGTGGTCTTATGGCGGAAGTTGGTGGTTTCATTCAGAAATGTTAATGACGTATTGACGTTGAATGGCCAACGAGCGGTTGAGGAGCTTACGGATCGGTGAAGCATGCGCCGTTTTTTTTTTTTTGGTTAAAACGTATGATCAGTTATTTATTAGAAAAAATTATTTTAAAGTCCAGATAAATAAAACTATTTAAAATTATATAATCTATTCGGTATTTAGTCTATTTTTTTATATCCAATTTATATATATATATAGAGAGAGAGAATATTATCTATACATTTGTGTATAATTAGATGTATATATTAATATAATTATATGTACATAATATTTTATATTTAAAATTAAATATTTTAATATCATATTAATTTTTCTTCTATTAATTCTATTTAAATAGACTTTAAATTAATTTTTCTTATTTATTATTTGATTTTTATTACGGTGTTTGCGTTGATTTTGCTTACTATCTTCTAACAAAGTTGAAGATAAGCTACTCAAATAAACAAAGAAGATAGGATGGGCTTTCAACAAGTTTATTTCAAAAATGTCGGCCCAGTAAAACGAAAATGACTTGAGTCAATTAAAGCTTGAGTCACCTGAACTACAAAAAACGACTTAAGATCATTTACGTTAGTTTGTCGGTCTGATTTTTAATTGCAGACCCAAGCTATATCGGATTTTTTTATTTTTTATTTTAAGTTGGAACTATAGCCCTCATCGGTACCCAACCAAAAAAATGGGCCTTGAACCATTATTGACCACAATTTATTAAATTTATATTTTTCAATTAAAAATATGTAATTTTTGGATAAAATATTTGAAATAATCTAACTCAACTTATTTTAGAAGAGACAAAATGAGATTAAAACCACAATATGGAGTGATTTTTTGCCTCTTAGACCAAGGACATGTAAAATTGGTTTGGCCTAGGATTAGAACCCATAATACATATGTCGGTTCAGTTTAAATTTGACATCCAAGTATCCTTAATCAATCACCTAAACAAAACTATTGGGAACAAATGGATTCCATTAATAACTGGCTAGTACCAAGCAACACCTACAATATGCGATAGTAGTTCAAGGACTCATCCACTCTATAAGAATAGTTATATATTGCAACATCACTTTTTGTGGCAAAAGCTTTAAATTTTGTCACAATTAGGGATAATAATGGGTCGGATCCAACCAGACTTACATTTAGATCCGTTTATATTATTACCTAGTTCACACCTGACTTACATCCATCGAGTTTCAAAAGTTCATACTCAAATCTAAACTCATCAGATCTTACAAGTAAACGGATCCTAAATAAATTAGGCTATTTTAAATTTTTTTTAAATAATTCATGTAAATATAAATATATTTATGTTTTATATAGCTTAATATTTATTTTTTTGTTAAAAAAAAATCTTCGAGTAAAAAGATAAACATTTATGGTCCGTTTGGATTTGGATGAATTGGGGTGAGGGTAAACATTAAAAATTAATGTAAGTAAAGGAAATGGAGGTGAATTGGGGTGAAGGTAAATATTAAAAATTAACGTAGATAAAGGGAATGGAGGTAAATTGAGGTAAATGTTTTAAAATGTTGTTTCGATGATATTAACCTAACCTAGGTGAATCGAGGTGAATGTTTTAAAAATTCTATTTAAATTAAGGTGAATTAAGGTTAAAAAAATAAAACAAATAACATTTCTACCCTTATATTAATTAGATAAGTCCTATCAAGTTAGGGGTATAGCGTTTGAGGGTATTTTGGTCCTATCAGGTCAAAATTTTACTTATTCTTTCACCTTCACTTCGGTTACCCCCGAAATCGGAGGCTAATAAAAATAAGGTTAACCGAGGTAAATGGAGGTGAAACATTAACCACAATTTATCCGGATAGAGTTATTAAAAATAATACCCAAACAGGATAAATCAATTGATTCACCTGTATTAACCTCATTTCACTCCAATCCAAACGCACTATTAAAATAGTTATTTAATTTTTTTAAATAGTATTTTAATACTTCTAGAATCAAATACTATACATAGTGTTTATAAAATAAATATGCCAAAATAAAGTTAAAAAATGAATAAGGATCATAAACACGATTAGGACAAAGATAGCAAATATAATATTAGTATATATATATATATATATATATATATACACACACACACACACACTAAATGGATCTAGATCGGGTCTAGGTCTGAGACTGCTGGATCCAGATCTAGACTTATTTAAATATATATAGATTAAGATTAGATCTAAACCCTTCTAGAAAAAAATCATAGAACCAAATTTGTTAAAAATAAAGTGGGTGTAGCAAATCTAGACCGTATTAAGAATCTATTGTCATCTCTAATTACAATAACTATTCGTATCAAAATAAAAATTTCCACAAAGTTGTCACTATAGACAAGCCACGAGAAAATTTTGTGGCAAAATTTTAGATTGTTGCAAAAGATAGATCAATTGTGACAAATTACTTTTCACTGCAAACTAAATTTTTGCCGCAATAGCATTATGTGCCGCATAATGCTCACTTACGTTTTGTATTCTCCACAAATAGAATGTGATTATTTCTTTATTTTTGTTGAGAGAATGAGATGTACGTTTATGAACAAAAGAATGTGTATTTTGTTTATATAAAATATGTATTTATAATATATGTAATGTCACTTTATGATGTACATTTAAATTTACTGAATGTGTGTTTTTTAATATAACATAAATATTCACTACTATAAGAAGTGCATTTATCGTATAAAATTATGTATTATTTATAATAAGATGTATATTTATAACATATGTATTAATTCATTGTTGTCTTATAAATGTGCGGTGTGTACTTATAGTGAGGATATGCATATTTTGATGGGTACGATATGAGTTTTGTTTAAATAAGATGAATATACATGATACATATGTCTATCCTTTATTGTTGTATAATTAAAGGATGTTATAAGATATGTATATTATCTCTATGAGATATGTATTATCAAAATAAGATGTAATTTTATAACTATAAAATCTGTATTTATCTTATAATTAAGATGTGTATATCATCTCTATGAGATGTGTTTTTCTAATAATATATGTATTTATAACAAATGTATTCGTCATTCATTATTTTATAAATAAAGGATGTGTATTCTTATTCGAACGATATATATTTTGTTGGATAAAATAATTATTTGTGCTATGGATATATTTCATATCTGTGTTTTTTTATTGGATAAGATATGTATTATTCTAAAAAAAATTCAATAAATTTACAAAAAAGATTATTGTGCCTACAATATTTCTAAAAAAATGTGTATTTTATTATAAAAGATGTATATTTATGTTTAAAAGATGTGTACTTATAAACAAAAGATATGCAAAGTTATAAAATTACAACCGCTGGTATCTTGCTACTATTAGAGGGATATAAATTACACAATAGCTATAGAGGAATTTTTTTTTTGTTCCCGTTAAATTTGAAAATTTATGGTAAGTTATTTTGGTATAATT
The DNA here is from genome assembly GCA_030549775.1 of Tamarix chinensis. NCBI lineage: Eukaryota > Viridiplantae > Streptophyta > Magnoliopsida > Caryophyllales > Tamaricaceae > Tamarix > Tamarix chinensis. Next base: position 13,330,316 of record CM060179.1, on the reverse strand, counting down.
ATTTTAATACTTTATTTCTTTAGCTAATTAATATATTTAATAATAGTATTTATCACAAATTTTTCATTCATATTTTCAAGATTAATTTAATAAACTAAAATATCAATTTTAATAAATATAATTCACTTTACTTACGAAACAACCACACAATTTACATGATATAATTATGAATGAAGCTAAAATTCCATTCGATCAAAATTCTCATTAAATTAAATGTTAAATAAAGAAAATATTGCTTCAACCTAGAAGAAAACTAAATAGCTTACTGGAAACATCAGGACTATCGAAGCAGTTCCACACAAGCCAAACTATCCATAGGATAAAAGCCATGGCTCCCCAAGCTATCAAGAAACACCATTACATATTAAATAAAAAGGAGATATGAGATGCCTCGTAAATCGTAAGATGAAATCAAGCTATAAATCAATCCACTTAAAACCAACGAGAACACAAGATAAAAGCATACAACTACAACCAGCAGCATGCGCCCTTAAAATCCATACTCATCTGTTCATCCCTCAACACTTATGAAGCATATCAATAATAAAATCAAGAAACCAGCTGCACGAACACTACATAATCTATTCAAGCTTCATCTCAGCATATGCACACAAGATGATGACCTACATTGAACCCTCAAGCTCTTCACAACCGAGCAAAACAGTGGCTCACTAAACAACTGCAAACGTATATAGTAGCTAACTAGCTATGACCACCTTGAGAAATCGATTGCATATCAAAATATAGAGCTTCAGTACTGACACAAGAACAATCATCAAGCAACACAAGGGTATCAACCAGTAGGTAAAAACAACACTAAAGTCATAGCCACCAACCTTATAACCACATATCAGAAAAAGGCATAAAAAAAGAAACTCAATAAGTTTGAAGTCCTAAAATAATTTTTGCCCAAATTGAATACCTGTGACTTTAGCAGCTTATCAAATAACAACTGGTCTTGTATGGCCACTTTAACAATTATCCAAAGGGAACAGAGTGAAGGCAAAATCTACATAAATATTAAGATAAAGTTCAGCCTACTTACACGCATGATAGACAAGCTGATGCAAAAGCATCCCCCTCATATGATAACAACAATATATTCATAAATTATGCTAAGTTAGGAGAATCTAAAACTCTCTCCACTTGGTTTAATATATGAGCTAAATTATGAGGAGTCATGCAAGCCATGCAAAAAAAAAAAAAGCCATCAACTCACCACATTTTCTTGGATTTATTATGGCTCAAATATGGCTTGGGAAAAGCCACAAACTCAATCGGCAAAACCAATTTGCAAGCAGCCACATGGAAGCTCAATTTTGAAAATTCAAGACTAAAAGAAGGCATGCAAACCTATATTTTTTGCAGCAGATTTTGGGGCTAAGAATTGTGATGTCCAAGACCTTAATTAGCATGAATTAAGGGGACTTGATGGCCTCGTGATTAGCCATGGTAGACGGCTAAGAGAAGGCATGGGGAAGGGTTACTTTCTCTATTTAATTAAACATAAGTTAAAGTAATGTACTAGTATTTCCTTTCTTATAATGTATGTTTCCTAATTCCAATATCTTGTAAGACTAATGTATCAGCTAATTCATGTGGAATGGGTTGTGGGAGGCTTGAAAAATTAGCTCCCATGTTGATTGTTTGAGTGGGTTTATTCCTACCATAGTTAGCATACATTAGAGTAATGTTTATTTAAGTTTGTGCCCTCATAGTTACCTAAGGCCTGGTTGTAATTTTCTCAACCTCTTACACTCTTTATATGAGTGTAGAGCTAATTGTAAAAGGCAGCAACTCCTTGGTATTTTGCTAGGCATTTCAACAGCCTTCAACCAAAAAATATAGTGCATGGTTTTTCGTTATCTCCAAAATCGTACATTCTTTATCTTAAAAGTTAATACTTTAAGCGCTGATTGTAAATATTTGATCTCGAGGGTTACTTATAGATCAAATATTTTCTTCCATCTCATTCTCTATTCTATTTTTCTCTTTTGTTGGATCTCAACCCAAGTTTCATTATCAACTCTTAGCAAGATCCAATTTGTTTAGAAAACCATGTATCATAAGCATAAAATTTTAGCACATCAAAAATATAAAAGTAGAAAAAAATTATCCTTGAGAAAATCTAATAAATTCCCCAAGAAAAAAATAACAACAAAATGGTAATTAACTCACCATAACAAACAACAACCCTCTACAATTACTTTGTGTAAATGTTGTTAAAACCTTTTCGAACAATTAGCCATTTTTATTCAATGTACGTTTAGTTGTAAATAAGGTTGAGAACACTTACTTTCTACTATGCCCATTCATACTTAGGGTATTTGATTTTGATAACATTTAGGCTTTGGCTTTAAAAGAAAATTAGGATTCCCCAGTTTCATCTCAATGTTTACATTCATATCTAGCTTTGCCTTTAACATGATACCACAATCATGGTTATCGATAATATTCTTTATCTTTGATACTAGCATATGTAGGATCGACTCACACATGTAAAGAATATATTCTTATTTTCATGTCTATTTGGGATATTATTGAGAGTAAAAATGTGACTGCAAACAAACACGCATTTGAATGGATCCAAAGTTTGATCGATTTAGGGGAACTAATTATAGGATTTGCTTTATCTTTCCATTCCATATTTAGCGATAAAACTAAAAAAAATTCAAAAATTAGAGAAAAATTATTTTTTGTGAACCAAAATGAAATTATGTTCAAAGGATTCTATCTAACAGACAAATAACTAATAAAATGTTATACTAATAAACTAAATGGGGTTTAATTTGCATAATGATGCATTATGCATCTATATCGATTGCCATGATGGAACATGGGAATTATATTAGTGAAACATATTAGGTCAACAAATTTACTTCACTCATATTTTCTAAGAATAAAATTTCATATTTGTGCAAAAAAAAACTCTAAATTGCTAAATGAATCAAATCTAAAAAAGTTCTACATCCCAAATTCCTAATGCTAAATTAAAAGAAGGTAGTTGAAAATCAATACCATTATAAACCCACCTTCATACAAAAGGAGTGAGCACACTCAAAACAAGTTGATGTACAACACAAAACGAATTAATATCAAACATATATGACATCAACATATAAGCCAAATGAAGGGAAAAATAATCAAATATAAGCTTAACCAATTTCATCCATTTCAGCTAAACTATACAAAAGGGGGAAATCTTACAAAATAAACTCAATAGTATTCAAATAATCAAATTACCAACTCATAAAAAATTACAAACTTTTATTCCACACACACACACTTGCACTCACACACATAATTGAACATTTTCAAGTGATCAAAAACAAGTAACATTTTTTTTCTCCTAGAATTGAAGATGTAAAGGTTGTTGGCAATTGCAAAAATAGGTATTGGTTTACCACAAATCGGTTAAAGGTACTTATGAGATTAAATATAATACCTCATTTTTAATTGAGCCTAATTGAAACATTAAGTATAAATATGATATTTTTTGTGTAATTAAATATAAAAAACATTGTAGATTACTTTGTGTTGAATGTATTATTATTAGTAGTAGTAGTAGTGGTAGTAGTGGTAGTAGTAGTAGTAGTAGTAGTAGTAGTAGTAGTAGTAATAAAAACATTTTATGAGATTAATGGAATTAAAATAATCATAAAATAATATTTTTAAATGCTAATCAACCAACCATATCGCCTAATTGCTGTTGCTCTACCAAAAACAACAACCGGCCAACTGATATGAATTTATTTTAGCTTTGTGTTTTTTTTATTCTAATTTAATTCATATACCCCCCATGTTTTTTATATTTAGGTTCCTAGTTTTATTTTACATATTCCTATAAATTTTGGGAATTTTTTTGATAATTTTATTATCCACTTATTGATCTTTTTGTCATTAAAAATAATATATAAATCCTAAAAATATTGTTGAGAAAAAAATAAATCCTACCCAAACTTAATAAAACTATGAATTATTTTATAATTCATTTCATTATTTAAGCCTTTTCTTATTTTATTACTATTTTAGTGTACTTTTTTAGTCTTGTTTGCATTTCTAACACTTAAACTAAAATGCCCCAAAACCTTAATTTTAGAAATTTTGGCCAAATAAGGATTTAATAGGAAAATTAATTAGATAAATATTTTTTATTAAAATAAAATGGAATTAATTAGGGATAATCAAGAAGAAAATAATAAATATTTTAATTAGAAAAATTTTGGGTGTTTTGCTAATTAAAATAGAATTTTAGAAAAACCCTTTCAAAAATCCTAAATTAGCCTAAAAAGGGAACTAAATATTATTTTATTAAATATCCTAAAATACCAAAACATTTCAAATACCCCAACCAACCTATTTTCCTTTTCCTTTTTCTTCTTCTTTTTCATTTTTCTTTCTTCCTTTCCTTTCTTCTTCTCCTTTTTTTTTTCTGAAGTGGGCCTATCCTGCGACCCAATTTCCCTACCCTTTTCTCCTTCAGCGCGGCCCGCCTCAGAATGCTGTGTTTTGGCCCTCATTTTTACCTTCCGTCACCCAGCCAGTTTTCCCCTCTTTTCTTTCTTTTCTTTTCTTCCTGGACCACTGGTCCACGCCTACCTCCTTCTTCTCCTTCCCCGTCGACCTGCAACTCCCCAACTCGTAGAGATTTTTTCCGCTAGCCACACATGATTGACTAGCCACTTCTTCTCTCTCCTTCCCTCTAACTCGCCATCCACTTTGACCCAACCCACTTCCCTCTCTTCTCGTGCACAATCCCTTTTTTTCCTACGTAACCACCCTCTGCCACAATTGAACTGCGCCGGCCTGCCTTCACTGGCTGGTTACCTCACCTACCTACCCTATTCCCTCGTCTCTCCTCTGACCTTATCCCCTCCTTTAGCCTTATATATACCCCCATAACAGCCTTGATCGAGTTTTTGTTTCGAACCTAGAAAAATCACCCCTTTGTGCCATTGCCCAGTCAAACACCAGTCCCGTCGCCGTCAACCAATGCCGCCGCCCAAGCCTCCCACCTAGGCACTTCCTGCACCTCCGTCTACCTAAATACACCTCCCTTCTCCCTTGATTTTCCCTGCACGAGCCACCTCGGTCGTGCATTCCTTCCATCTCCGCCGCCCTTTACACCACCATTAACCACCACTTCCATTGTAACCACTACCTCCTATACCTCCCAAAAACACCTACAGACCTTCCTCTACCTCCCCTACCCTTCTTTTACCATTCCTTCCTCTCCTCCTCTCTTTCTCTCTTTCCTCCACTCTCAGCCACCACCACCACCGTTGTGCACTACCACCTTTATTCCACTCCTCTCCATCTAGGCAACCATCAACACCCCAACTTCCACCCTCATTCTCCCTCTCCTTTTCCCAGCACTCAACTTTGTCTCTTTTCTTTTCTTTTTCCTACCACCACCGCTACCGCCTTGTACTACCGCAGGTGCCGCTAGTCACCACCAACCCAAGGTGGTACCCTAAACCCTCTCAACCCTTAAACCCTAATTATGCAAGCTTTATTTATTTAATTTTATTATATTTCTATTATTCGAGTATTATTATTATTATTATTCTATATAGGGTCGAGACCCTATTATGTCCCTATTTCGATTATTATTATTATTATTATTATTATTATTATTATTATTATTATTATTATTATTATTATTATTATTATTATTATTATTATTATTATTATTATTATTATTATTATTATTATTATTATGATCATCATCATCATCATCATCATCATCATCATTATTTATTCAATGTAGGGTCAAAACCCTACTTTACATTAATTTCGATTAATACCCTTATCATCATCATCATCATTATTATTATTATTATTATTATTAGTATTAGTAGTATTAGTATTAGTATTATTGTTATTATTATTATTATTTTGGTGAAGGGTCGAAGCCCTTATTTCACAATTATTTCAAATTATGTCATTTTCATTATTATTATAATTATTGTTGTTAGTATTATTTTTAGTATCATTATTATTATTAGAGTAAAATCTTCAAACCTTATATCATCATCTTTTCCAATATTACTACTATTACTATTATCCTTAAAAATATTAGTATTTAGTTTGTGTTACTATTATTATATTATTATTTTATCTATAACCATAATCTTAGAATAAATTAGGAAATAATAGTATTTTTGGTAGGAGGGAATCTAATCTTTAGTTTTTCCCTCTTATAAGAGAGACCAGTCAAAACCCTAAGGAGGCGTAGGAGCGTGCTCTAAGACCGGTGTCATATTAGGTAAGGGTGTAGCTAAGGCCATATGTATGTAATGTGTTTTGTATGCCTTGTATGCCATATACCATAATATGTGATGTATCTTATGTGTATTGTTATAACTATTTTATGTGTAGTGTGGCTTGAAGTTGAGGTATGTTCATGTGTTATCTTAGGGCATGTGTATAATCTGTTTATGCTGTTATTATGATGTGATATGATGCAGCCCTTGAGGACATGCATGCTAGGTTATGTAATGTGATAATATCGAGTGAAAGGGCAAAAAAGGAAAATGAGGAAGTAAATTAACCAAGGGATGTGGATTTGACCTAAATGTTGCATGACCATGTATGGAGAAATCTAGGGTTTTTTATGGGAGAATCTAGGATTTTGCATGGAAGAATCTAGGATTTTGCATTGAAGAATCTAGGATTTTGTATGGAAGAATCTAGGGATGAAAGAATCTAGGGTTTTACATGGGAGAATATAGGGTTTTGTATAGAAGAATCTAGGGTTTTGTATGGGAGAATCTAGGGTTGTGCATGGAAGAATCTAGGGTTTACATGGGTGAATCTAGGATTTCACGTGGGAGTTTTAGGGTTTTGCATGAAAAAGTTTCAGGGGTTGCATGAGATGTTTAAAGTCTATATTGGAGTAAATTTTACATATGGAAAGTTGATTTGGGGTGAGGAAGGTAATGGAAGAATTGTTTGGGTGTTTGAACGCTTTGGCTGAAAAATAGTACATAGGACAATATAAGGGTACATAGGAGATTGAGCTAGGGTTTGGTGTGGCTACTTAGGTTTACGTGATCACACGTGCACTTGGGGAGTAAAGTGTAATGATGAGGATTGAATCTAAGAGTTGTGATGTGTGGGTGTTAAAAATAGTTTGGGTTGAGTGAGGTGGAGTAGGATGGGCTATATAGGCCTAAATTAGGATTTCTAGGGAAAACCCTAGAGTGAGGCAGTGAGTGGACTGGATGTGAAAAGTAGTGGGCCTTGACCCACATACATGGGAGATGGGCTTTAATGTGAGTTAAGGTAAGGAGGAAAGGATGTGGGGTCAAGATAGGAGGTGCATGAGTCTCATGATGTGGGACGAGACCTTTTGAAGGATAAGCATAGAGGGAGTTAGTCATGCATGTCTAGGGTGAAACTTCTGAATAAAACACTTAAGATATTAATCATGTAAAGTGAAAGATTATTGATTCGGTCCCAAACTGATCCACCGGTAAGTAATAGTGGTTAGGGCATCTCGTCCTATAAGTGATCGATCCACCGGCTATAATAATGGTTAGGTACATTTTGCCCTATAAGTGACCGCTTCACAGGCTATAATCATGGGGGATCCCGAGCTTAATAAACCAAACCCTGAGTTTGCTATGACATATAAAAGACACTAAGTACTTACAGTGAAATACCATGCGAGCAGGAGCCAAACCGATCCACCGGTATGGAATAGTGGTTAGGGCATCCTGCCCTATATGTGATAGATCCACTAGCTAGAATAGTGGTTAGGTGCGTGTTGTCTTATATATGACCGATCCACCAGCTATAATAGTAGATTGATAAAAAAACATGGTGTGAAATGAGTACTGATCAGAGATTAAATAATTAATGGATCCAGATTATGAATTGGCCTTTATTCATTTATTTATCTGAAGTGATCATATGCCGTTGTATTATCATGCTTGGATTGTGTGTTTTGTGTATTGGCATTAGTGCATTGTTACCTTATTCAGTACGTAGCTTACTGACCACCCGTCTCATGGGTGTTGCTCATTCCCACGAGTAGAAGACCCTTCTGACTTTGTGCAAGTGGGTGATGTTTATTTCGATGCCTTCAATGTTCATGAGGCATCAGGTAGGGCTAAGTGTTAAGCATGTACTCGGCTTGTGGATTGAGAGTGGGGTGACCAGACTTTCCATTTATGATTTTCTATCTTTGTTTTTAGTTTCCTAAGACATCACTGTTATCATATGTAAATTTATTTCCTCTTAAGAAACTTTGATTGTATATGCTAAATTATGACTCTTTGATTTCGCACTCTGAATTCTATCTCATAATCATTTAATGCTTATTTAAAGTCTTGTTTAGATTTGACTATGACAATTATTAAATAATCCTTTTTAGCCTTAGCACTTAGTACTGGAACGGTAGGAGTGAACCGGTCTGGTACTAAGTGTGGCGGTAACATTCCCAAAATTTACAAGTTTTAATTTAATTACTTCTGTTTAAAAAAATAGTGAATTTTGGGGTGTTACATAAATAACTTTCTCTCTCCTTCCCCATGCCCTAGCTGACCAGTCACACCCCCTCCCTACCATGGATAAACCTTCACACCACTCCTCTCCCATTTGGCTTGTTTGTTAGGTTGTCATAAACTTTACACACGCCTTATCATCTCTTACACACTCTTCCACCTAACATATTTTGAAGTGTTGAGCAAGCTAATTCCTCCATCCCTCCTTCCTCATCCCCTCTTTACCCTTTTTTGTTGATTATTTTCATTAATTCTTGAAACATATATACTCATCATGTTTTGCTCACTCCTCTCTCATCATTATGTTTAAGTAAAGTTGGCACTATTCCCTTCTTATTGAGCTCTTGAAGCTGAGCTTATCCCCTTTTCTTTTATTCTTGAATTCTTTCATTTCTTTTCCACAATTCCTTTTATATAGCCTCTATTAATATTAAATAAGTAAAGGATGTCGGGTTTGTGGTTTATATATTAAAATTGTCATGTTTTATCCTCCTCTTGTGCTACCCTAGTTTAGAAGGGTATAAGAAGGGTATACTACTTTATCCCTTGTAATTTCCCAACTTTAGTATGTTATTTTATGATTGATTTTTGTTATATGCCCCTATGGTAATTTTTGTGATTAAAGGGTAGTAAAGAGGGCCTTAAATGTTAGGATATCTTCTATTTTACTTGAGCTTGGAAATTGGAAAATCAATTCTTCTTTTTTGATGCTAGGGTTTAATGTGTAATAATGTTTATGATTTTATGTCTAAGTGTTGTAAGCATGAGTTATGTTTTCCTTATTATTTTATGTGAAACATGAAAGGGTTATTTTATGCTAGATTATTTTATTTGTGTAAAAGCATGAAAAAAATTTAGCATGAGGCTTTAGGGTTTTTGAATATTATATAAGATGATGATATATATTTTTTAATTAATTATTATTAAGTATGTAATTTTGAGCATGTGATAATAGGTAAAAGCATGTAAATTAATTGTTATTTTATGTGTACACCTCGGCAAGGAAATGTTGGTCCCTATGAGACCTTATCATGCCTTGTCATATATTCCATTAACTTATTTGGGTATTTTTCTTAAATTTTGGTATTTAACATGTTAGAATTTGTGTATGTTCAGGCATAGTTATGCATGATTAAACTTTTAAGGGCCCTAGGGGAAATGTGTCATTTTATAGACGTTATGTCATTTTTCTAGCTTGTGTGTTAAATGTGTATCATGTTATTTTATTTATGTTAAGAACGTGGATTATGATGTGATAGATATGCATTTTAAGGGTCTTATGTACTAAATATGCTTATTATGATGATAGAGGACAAATGGCCTTTTTGTTATTATTGGAATTTTTATAGAATTAATATGTTTATGTGTAAGTGTTATTTTAATGTTATTAGGCTTTTTAATGGTTTTTTTAGGTATATAAATTTTTAGTATTGAAACGATTAAAGTTACTATAACTAGGATTTAGAGGCATTTTGGTATTTTGTGACTAAAATGTGTCTGGATATGAAATTATTCGATTGGAATGCTATTAGTTGAATTTTGTAAAAATATTTTTTGATCATTTAACTCACTCTCAATAGTTAACTCTAAGTTGAATTTTTGAATCATTGAAAATAAAAGGTTGAAAATGATTAAATTGATTAAGAGTTCGAGCTATAACATAATTTCTATCTCTAAACCTTCTATGGAATTTATTATTGTGTGGATCTTGTATCCCTTGTTTGATTGAGAATTTGATTTTGGAATAAACAATTAATCGTTTAAAGTGAAAGATAACTTAAGATAGGAAACGAATCTTTTGCTTTGGACTTTGGACCTCAAGTGAATAGATGGATCTTTGAGTCAAAGGGTTAATTTATTCATTTAGGGATTCACAAACCCTATATAGGGAACTAAAACTTAAGGGCTTGGATGTTGAGCTTGCGTATATAATATTTTATGTCATGTAATTTCCTCTATTAGGTATTTTTAAAGTTAGTGGTTTGGTTTGTTTCATCCCTACTAGATGTTGGTTTTCCTACACAAGTATACACAATCATACAAATAATATAATAGTGAGCGATTATTATTCTCTCAAGGATAGATAACTAAGCACTTAAAGGAAAACTAAAAAATAGCAGAGGGTTAGAAATGTGTCAAAACAGTAGTAGTAATGAAATCAATGTAAATAAGCTAGAAAAAGTTGAGAATAACCAAAAACCAAAGTAATTCGTTGGGGTTTAGGAATCCCTCTACTACCCTATTTTGATGTTATGATATCAACCTTAGCTGAATCCTATTAGATCATTTCATGATGTAGGTTTCATCTCTTTAGGTCAACCTATTTGTTTCTTCATCATACCCAGTTTTAGATTATATCCAAACCATTTGAGTATGATGAATAGTTCATAGAAATTAAATGGAATTAGAAGACCGTATCCAAGATTGCATACATCCTTTTTTTTTTACCAAGGTAGAACATATTTCCAGATTCCTAACCCTAGAAAAGTTGACCCCCTCAATAAATGAAATTAGAAACTAATCAATGGGGGATGAGATACTATTGTCCCTAACTATTGATCCATCTCTCCAATGACCCCTATGAATAATTCATCCTCCTCCCTCTACTCATGCTAGCACTTTCAAATCTATACTTGAATGGCATCAATTTCAAGACCAAGTCAACACTCGCTTTGACCAAGTGGTCAAATGGTTAGATGTCATTGATTCTTCTCAGAGCCAGCTTCATCAAATGATCCAAGACTTATATGATTTTTATATTGGACCTCATGGTCCACCACATCCACTCTCAAACTGAAACATGATCTCCCCTCTTCCTTATTTATACCCTCTGATTATGCCTTGAGGTTAAGGCATAAGTTAAGCATGGGAGTATTTGGGAATGTTTTGGTGTTTTTGATGTAGGATGAGTTTTTCTTCTTTTATAGTTGGTGTGTGTTTTTTTATATATATTTGTTGTTTTCTTAGTTTGATGTCATGACTATTAAAAAAAATTTAAAGAGAGTAGTTTTTCGGTGAAATCTAGATTTGACTAGCTCATTAATTTGGAAAATATAAGTAATTGAAACTAAATAATTTTCAATATATTTGTAACCATTTGATCACAACCCATAATCTTAGAGATTGAACATGATAATTGATGAGTTTAAAGAGAAGAAATATTAGAATGATTAGTTAACAATTTATGTTTCAAAATATAATGAGATGAAAAATAATTAAATTGGTAGACATTTGAGTGTGTGAGTTTTTGAGTGCAATTGAATGGATTCATATTATATCCATTACATTGTTCTTCTTGTGAGAATTGTCTAGTGATGTGTGAAACTAGAAATTACTTTTAACTCTCGTCAAAACTGCAATGAACTTTAGGATATTTGAAAAGGATTGAGGCACCAAAGTTAATAGAAATTATGCATTTTCATGTGTGTTGTCATGTTTGGTGTGTTATATTGTTAAGAATCTTTTTAGAGTTGTATGAGAATGTGGGGACGTGTATTACCTTGTTAATTTGAGTATGATGAAATCTATATCATGTCATTCAAACTTTTTAAGCATGTAAGGTGTTATATGACATTATGAATGAAAAATGAGCATGGAATGTCCTTAGCTTACTCTTGGCCTTTTGGGAAATTTTCAAGTTTTTTTTGTTTTAAATTTATTTGGATGATTCAATTATATTAATTAGGTGTTTTTAATAAAATTTGATATATTATAAGTTAGTTTTTGAGCATATGTGTGTGTAATTTGTTATGCTTTTTGTAAGTTTAAGCATGATTAAGGGTGTTTTGGGTATTTCACATTCTTATTATGTTGTATTCTTCATATTAAAGATGTTAATTATGCAAATTTTCATGCTTTGATATATTATATGTTGAGTTTTATACTAAAAATAATTTTTAAATTTTTTTTAAAGGATTTTAGAGGGCTTTTGGCCATTTCTTTATAAAATTCCCATAATTATTTATTTCCTGGGTTCAAAATGTCTAATTTGATATAACTTATTCCTAGTTTTGCTTTGGTAAAATTTTATAAGCATTTAGAATTTTTTAAGGAAATAAGGGTTAAAAACATAGTCCACTTAAAGATTTGTTAAGTTTGATCATAGTGGGTTGTGGTTGACCCTTGGCCATTGAATTTGATCCTTTATAAATAATAATTGATGGAATAATAATAATTATTGAGAATAATAGATTTATGATTTTTTTTACAAGTGTTTGTGGAGATATATTTCAACGTGCATGAATAATAACTTTTTTCTAAGTGGCTATTTGTTATATTTTGTTCTAATATGGGTAAGTATATCTAAAATTGCCAATTATTCAAGTGAATAATTGAAGTCTTGATTTGACCTCTAAGATAATGATTATGTATTTATATGTCTTCCCTACTATTTCATTGTTTTGTATGTATTGTTTTCCCTTGTATAATTTGCTTGACCCCTCTCTCAACTCTATAAGTGACCTATGAACTTTATAAGATGTATTAATACTTAAGGACATTGGATGTTCTTAGTAGTGTTAAATTTGTTATTAGCTTCTATGCCTTAGATGGTTCTCAACCTTTGAACCGTAGTTTTTGTTTGTCTTTAACCTTTTTGTTCTAGATAGTACATAGTTAATGAACTGAAGTTTGTGGTGTTGCTGTGATCTTTGTACCTTGGATTTCAGGTTTTCTCCTTCTTATATGAATAAGTGAAGTAGTTTATTTTAGAATAGTAATATTATTAGTGAATTGATTAAGTTTCCATGTGGTCTTTGTATCTTGGACTTTTGATGGATTAAGTGGCATTACATGTTAAAGGCATGATATATTGAATGTGAATTTGTGAGATGACATTATATAATGAATAGAATAATCGGTTGGTCTTTCATGTTTAGTTGTGATATAATTCTTTCTTGGAGCCGAATGTTCCCTTATGGTTTACTTATTTATCCCATGAAGATGTGTTATATGAGCATGTTGTTAGTTATTAGTTGGTTGTGTTTACTTAGGACTTTCTAGTAATAATAATGCACTTATATGATTGTTTTGTTTCGGTACATTTGTTGATTTGACATGTTTAGTCGGGATTATTAGTTGCTTTTTAGAGGTGATCTGTCAATGCATCTTTTAGTTTACATTCTTAGGATCATACCTCTTTTTCTATCCTCTCTAATTTATTTTGGCTTAATCATTGTGATTAGTTTAGAATCGTCTTGTAACTTTGTAATGATTTGGGACTCAGTGTTAATCCTATCAGATCACTGTATATGATCATTTAATTTTAGCCTCACATTAAATAAAATATGGGCTTATAAAAATGGGGCGTTACATGGCACTCTGGGCACTCTGTGTTGATTTCGTGGACTCTTCATGCAGTTTTGCGACATCATGTCGAGTTGGTATTGCCTCCCAAGTTGATCTCCGAACGAGTACGTGCACGCTTGGTAGGATGAAGGTCGGGCAAGTGTGCTGATTTGTCGGCCCTGAAGATGAAGGCTGTCGGGGAGGCAGTGTTGGGTAAAGTCTTTTTGAAGAAAACAACCCATGGAGATGCGGCTTCCAGATGAACCACCCTTCCTCTCTTTTGGATGGGCTGATGACATCGACCCAACAAATCATATTTGCTTCATTTGGGCCAAACATTTCTCCAATTATCCCCCAATTCCATGCATGTTCCTGATCCGGCAAATGAAAGACCCCCCCTCCCACTTCTTGAGGCATGGTATTTGCCCGACGCTCCTCCTTCCATGCGTCAATGTTCGCCTATTTTTTACCCGCCACGTGATGCTCTTAAATAATACTAATCGAACTTATTAATACTCATCCCTGAACTAGGATCTCATCCCAAAGTTATGCCTGATCATGTGTTTGCCTTGCCTCTAGCGAAATTTACGAGGATCGTTGCCGAAGAGATAAAACTCGAGTCCCTTTAATTGAATTCACATCGACGTAATCTTTGGATCTTGCTCCTTCGGCGCTTCAACGTTATTGGTCCGAAGCAATGTCAGTACGTAAGATGCCTTCGGCAAGAGCGAGACATTATTTTACTGGGAGTGGATAGCATAGTTATCCGTAAACAATCCGCTATAAACAAAAACTTGACAACTATGCTTGCATTGACTTTATTATAAATGACCACTTTGATATATTGTATTGATACAAGTGAGGTTTTGAGAACCGTGTAATTATATTTTGATATAAAATACTCCGGCGGCTTTTCTTTTCCATCATAACTCATAGCTCATTTTTTTGTTGTGCTCACACTTGAAAATGTCGTAAGATAAATGCTATTATATTAAGCTTTGGCTTAACCTAAAGTTTTAGTATTAAAAATACTTTTACCTCCTTAACTTTTTTTTCTCACAAAGTTTCTCTTCCCTGTGGACGGATCTTGGATTACAAATCCTTAAAAAGTGTAGGTAAGGTAGGTGCCTGCTGAAATAATGGAAGTTTTTTGGGGAGCTTAATGGGGGAAAAAGTAACGACAATAACTTCTTGGATAGCGTATCATAAGAAAACAACAAGGGGATGGTAGGTAAAGAATAAGGAAACGTGGTACTTTCTTTTGTTTTGAATAAAAAATAATAATAGGTAGGTTACTCCAACTGTAACTTCCCATTTTACACGCTCTTCGTATATTTTCATTTTGGGTTTCAAATTTCTCTTTCTATATGCCAGGATGAAGTATGATTATAAAATAGAACAATGTCTTTTTTAAACCTACTTCCAAAAACAAAAACAAAAAGCTAAAAATTTTCTAAAAAAAAAAACTAACTATTTTCTATAACTATTTTTTTTAAGCGACTTCAAATAAAGAATAAATCTATCGTTTTTAGACTTTTTAATAAATTATTTCTGTAGCATGATATCAAGAATACTTTCTATATAGGGTATTATGAAGTGGATCTACACTAAATGTACCTATTTTACCTAGAATTGGAGTAGTCATTCAGGTCCATGCAAATTAATAGTCTTTATGAATCTTCCTATGTGTGCGTACAAAATTAAATTAAAAGTACTCATGCCATAGTATTATTAGCTAAAAGTCAACTAATTAAAAGTATCCATTTTTCAGTTTTTGAAAAAAAGTCTTTTTAGTTTAAAATTTTTGCTTCAAAATTGAATTTATTTTGGATAAGGTAATGCTTACCTTTTATTTTTACCCCAACTTTTTCTCTTTATTCTTCTATGTATTAATTATCATATCATTTTCTAATAAAATGCATAGTTATTATATCATGAGTATATTTGTTACCTCCTAAAATATAATATAAATTACTAAAAAAAAACCTTTCTTTTTTAAACTAAGGGAGTATAACATATTAAAAAAGAGTGATCTCTGTTGTTATCACCATGGTGTTGCTATTAGCAAGACCATAAAACCCCGATCTGAGATCCTATACTTCTAGATATGGAAACTAATGTTGAACCGTGGAAATGGTCAATCAGGAAGGTGGGAATTTGTTAATATCCAATTACGTCATAACTAGGCAGCGCCTTTAAGAAACGTGGGCATCCCGCATCCGCATGTCATGAAGTGGATCGAATTGCACCTCGTCATCACCCTTGTTGCAATTAAATTTGGCTATAATTTTGGGGATCAAATCCATAAAGTTAAGGGCACAAAGGTGGATAGTATCAAATATCACATGAGAGTGGGTACGAGTTAACCCGACAGAAGATAACTAACAAAATTATATCTAATCTATTGGAAAATTTACTCGAGAAACTATAAATATGAAATTAATTTGTCATGTTACTTGATTGATATTTGATATAATCAAATAGATTACAACGATAAAATAGACACAATTCGATATGATATTTATTCAAAATTATATTCGACATGAAACATTATAAATATAAAAAAAATTTGACTCGATCCCATCATTACTTGAGATCTAATATAAATTGAAAGCTATAAATCTAAAAATACTTGGCCTGAATTTTTAATAAAATAATAATTTTTTAATATTACTATAAAATTTTCATTTCTTTCCTTCACAATAATCTACCAAAGTAATAGATGTTTATTTGCTCAAGAAACCAATACTGACATGGGTTTATGTACTCTTACGAATAGACAAAAAAAACATAATATTCAATCATAAAATATCCGCCCACTATTTTTTTCTTTAAAAAACAAATAATTAGTAAAAATAAAATAATAATAATTCTTCAACAAAAAATGTAGCTTCTAAAAAAAACAAAGATGATGAAAAAACAAAATGCTTTGGGAATACATTGAAGCATTTTAATATCCAATGAAGAGCTAGTTAATATTCTACTTTCCTTTGAGTTAACTCTCTCTCTCTCTCTCTCTCTCTCTCTCTCTCTCTCACACACACACACACACACACACACACACACACACACACTCTCATTTGATCCCTCATTATTGAATTATCAATACAATGTGTAATAATTTAGCATTTATGAAAAATAATTAATAAAATCATTAACAACTTTATCTTTTAGTAACAATATGTTTTATCCCCTAAATCACAACATGATCTTAAACAATAAGAAATATAAGAGTCATAACCAAATTGAACATGGAAGAAAGGTAAGAGATCACCAACCAACATAATATTATGTCATGTATTCAACTTGAGGATCTCATAATAATAGTTAAGACTTCCATATTTTGTCTGTCTTCTAGTCACTTTCATAATAATAAATGAATATTATGATGAAAAAATAATATTCATATTTCATTTAATGTTTATTAGCATCTTACATTATAAATGAGTTTCATAGTGATCTATAATTTATGAAACTTCAGTGATTAATATATTTTGATGTTATTGATTTAATATATTTTCTTTTATCATTACTTTTAAAATTTTAATTCACCATTTTCTAGCATAATTACCTACCGGAACCTATCTTTCTATATTTAATCTTTTCCTAACCTTGTGAGAGTTAATCTAAGCCATCTAGTTATGATAATAATGGATCATAGGAATTCATTTTAACCTAAAATGGTGTGTGACATTCTTTTTCCATGTAATGTAATATTTTGTGACATAATCATTACTTGTTCTCATTACTCATTACTTCCCCACCATTAAATGTCTACTTATCTTAATAAAAATTATCTTCCTTCTCTAACCTTTGTCCAAATTCTCCTCATCAATTTCTCCTCACCATGTGCATCCACCATCATGACCCATTCTTATTGAAAATGTCTTAAGCCTTAGTCATTAACTCTTCTATGTTAGCATTACATTCACTTAAATTTTCATGATTTACGTCATTCTTCTCCTCCACCATCAGCCATGTATTTCTTCTTCTCCTTCCTCTCTTCCGTTTTGTATCTTCCATGGCCAATCCCACCATTGTTCAAGAACTAAAACTTTAAAAAGCTTAGATTTAGCCCTTTATGCTTTTTAAGCATATTTAAAAAAAATCATTGTGTGTTTTGTGAACTTTATCCATCTTTGTAAGCTATTCAAAAATCATTTATTCTCTTCCATATCTTGAAGTGTAATATTTTATGTTCCCATTTTTCTTTAAGTTTTATTATCCCTATTTTAGATTCTATAAAGGTGAATGTCCAACTTATGTTATTATGCTTTCTTTTAAGGTGATAAAGGAGTTTTGTGGGTGATTGTAGATGTGTGGTGGTATTTAGATATTTTACACTAATTTTAGGATCAAGGTAAGCTCTTTTTTACTTGCACTAAAAATGATGTTTGTGTTAGAATGTGCATATTAAAGATTTTTTCTTCCTTAGGATATATTAAGCATTTTTGTATGCTTTAAATGGAAAACAATTTCAACTATGCTATTATGATGTTTTTATGATTGAAACGTGTGTTAACATTATGTAGAAAGCATAGGATAAGCTATGTTATCATGATTCATAAGATTTGTGTAAACATGGTTTGAGTTGGCTAGAAAATGCACATGTTCCCTAAAACTAGAGAAAAGGAAAAAATGTTGTGCATATGGCATCCAAACAATAGTAGAACGAGTAGCAACATCAACATGCAAGCATTGCAACAATGGTGAAAAGCGGGAAAACATGAGGGAAAGGTAGAAGAAAAGATATTTATCTAAAGGGGAATGGAAACGATAAAATTTAGAAAATTAAAACACAAAAAAAAATATAATGAAGAACCAGACAAGAAGGATTGATAGAAATACCATTAGCAACAACAATATAGCAAGTCTAATGAGAAGAAAAAAGTGGCAAAACGCAAACTAAATGGAAGAAGAAGGTGAAAGGAATTCTTGGAGGTGTTAGAGGGGCTCAAATATGAAGAAAATAGGGAGGGAAAAGAAAATAACTGCACGAGAAACAATGGGTTGAATAGTAAAAGGGAGGAAAAAAAAGAACAAGGAAAAAGAAAAGGAGGATCAAGGTGATTTTATGCTAGTTTCAAAATGTAAAAGTAAGTAATGCATGGGCAAGGATAGGGGGCCTATTGGTGCAAATAAGAAAAGGAGGGTATATTTGACTTCTAAACACGCTTGAATGGAAGGAAAATATGGAGGAATGTGTAATTTTATGTGCCATAAGAAGAACATGATTCATATACTTTGTCTAGTTTTTTGGTTGATTGAAAGTAAATAGATTTCAATATTGGCTTGGTTTATTTAGGAGGATATTAAGGATGGTAACTAGTATTTAGGGAATATATTTATAATATTTTGGGATTTTAAATGTTGCGGAAAAATTAAATAATGGAGATTTATTGGGGAAATAGTTAATAGGTTCTAAAAAACACACAAAAATGTAGGGCAAGGTGTAGTATAATTTTAGGAACCCAAATATATAAAAATATTAGATATTAGTGTTGTTTTGAATATTGAAGGATGGAAAATAAACGGTTAAATAATGACAAAGTTAGATAATCCAAAAAAATATATTTTCTACAAATGGGTGAAATAAATAATGAATGGTCTGAATGGATATAGATTGATGCAAAAATATTTTTAAAAATTGAATATTTAAATGTCCAATGTAAGTATGATTATATGTGATTTATTGTTAAGTGCACATGATTCATGACTCCTCCTTGATTTATTACCTATGCTTTATATGATACCTTGCGTACATGATGTGATATAAATCCTCCAATGTTAGCATGTTATTACATGCTTTTATGATAACATGCTTTTATGTGAACTATGATTATGTGGATAATAGATAGATCTTACTCAATATGTCATCATTCTATTATATATGCATTATTAGGTATTAAAAAAATAGTCATACCAAAGATTATTGGAAAAATTTTACTACCTTATACTAGAGTTGAAGTGTATAAAGCCTTGAAACAAATGCATCCCACTAAAGCCCCAAGCCCAAATGGCATGTTTTATCATAACCATTGGTATATCATTGGCTTAGAGGAAATTTTCATACTCTCATATGTGTTGATTGTCAATCCTATGATGGAATGATGGAACCATATATATACGTCACATATAATGAAGATGAAGGAACTAAAGAAAATGCAAGTTATAACAATAATACACCTTTGTAATATTATCTATAAGTTGATCTCTAAGATCCTTACTAATAGAATTAATGTGATTCTTACCCATTTTTCTCTAAGAGTCGGAACGCTTTCACTCCTAGAAGACTTATCGCATACAACATACTCAGTTCTTTCAAAATATTCCATCATATGAAGCAGACTAGCAGAGGAAATAAGGAAGAAAGGGAGATATGGCACTAAAACTCGATATGAGTAAGGCTTATAGTATAGTTTATTGGTCCTTCTTGGAGGTTGCAATGATATTAATGGGTTTTGATCCTAGATGAGTGAAATTGATCATGGCATGCATCAACTCAATTTTTTTTTCTTTGTGCTCTTCAATGGTGCACAAGGTCATTTTTTTTACCTTAGAGGGGGTTATAAGAGGGTGACTCTATCTCACCTTACCTTTTTCTCCTTTGTGTTGAAGCTTTATCTGGCCTTATTAACCATAGAATGCTCTTCGGTTATTTACATGGAATTACAATTTGTTGAGAAGGTCCTGATGTCTCACATTTATTCTTCATGGATGATAGTATATTTTTTGTTGGAGCAATAAGAGACAAGTTTCTCCATTGTAAAAATATATTCAATGTTTATAGTGATGTATCCAAACAGGTTGTCAATCTATCTAAGTCAAAGATGCTTGTTAGTCCTTATGTTGCTTAGGATCGCAAATATGAGATTAGGGAGTCATTTGGTGTCACTGAGGTTTAGATTTATATAAAATACTTGGGCCTCCCACCTTTAGTGGGTAAGTCAAAAAAGCACATTTTTTGGGTGCCTAAGGAATGGGTGTGTTAGCAATTAATGAGTTGGAAGTGTAACCTATTATTGAAAGTGGGGAAAGACATGTTGATTAAGGCAGTAAGATAAGCTATACCAACGTATTCTATGATCATATTTAAACTCCCTATCACTCTACATGAAGAAATTGAATAAGTTGTCACAAGGTTTTGGTGGAGCAAAAAGTATGACAAGTAGAGCATACATTAACTTAGTTGGGATAAGTTGTGTGCACTAAAGAGAATGGGAGGAATGGGATTTTAATATTTATCAAAAGTTAATTAGTCATGTTGGGCAAGTAGTGCTGGAGGCTTGTGAAAAAAAAAACACTTGCCTTTTATTTGAATCTAAAAAGCAAAATACTATTTGAGATATGATATCCTTAATGTATTGTTTGATTTTAGACCATGTTTCATTTGGGGAAGTGTTTGTGAAGAAAATTGGGTGGTGTCTATGGTTTATAGATGGGAAGTTGGAAATGGGAAGAGTATACATCGATGGTCCAATAAGACAAAATTTGCAAAACAAAGAGTTAACACCCTTACAAAATGTACCTACAATGGTTGTGTTATGCCAATGGAGCATACTTTTTTTTTTATTACCATGATGCACATGAAGTGTGGAAATTGTGTATAGTAGAAATGAACCTAAGATAACCTTTCATTGATTGAGTGGATGGAGTATATAGGGAAACTTTATGAGATAACAACAACCTAGATTCTCACTTATGCATGGGTCATATGGTGCACATTTGTGGAGAAGATATTCAATCCCAGGTAGACCCATGAACATATAGAGCAACTATTGATTACCTACTCAAAAGATGAGAAGCAATAAATAGAGGAAATGATTAACCATTTTTTGGTTGCACCACAAGATGGTTTGCTTAAAATCAACTTGGATGCAAGTAAAATTACCTTAGGCTCTTAGGAACTTTTGGTGGTTTTCATGAATCAAAATGATGAGATGTGTTGGGATTGTAAATGATAATAGGAAAGCCCCTAATGTCTAGGAAACCGAAGGTTTGGTTATGACGATGACCCTCAAATAGGCTCACCAAATATAGGAAATGAACATTATTGTTAAATTAGATTATGTTTCTCTAATAAGCACTTTGAACGAGAGGAGCTAACTCAAATCTCATTTGGCTTTGTAGTAGAAAGAATTCTCAAGCAATTTTGGAGTGTTGATTAGAATCATACGTGGAGGAGTGCCAAATCTCTGACTCGTTCTTTAGCCAAGCGTAATCATTATATGTATCCCTATTATTTGGAAGGGATGCTACCCTTACCCTTGATTAATGTAGCTTCGACAAACATGCAACTATAATATGACCTCCCCCAACTAAGGTTGGCATAGTATAAAAAAATACTATCTTTTTATGTTTATTATCCACCAACTAGGCTAATTTTGATGTATAGATTTTTTACCCATTATTCGAGATTTATTTTATTTTTCGTTGTATTTAAACTCTTGTTGATCCCTTGATCTTGTAGTTTTTTGTTTTGTACAAACTTCATCATATACATATAGTGTATGTGTGTGTAGATATTTCTTGTAAGCTTCTCTGATCATTATGCATGATTTAGTCTTGTACCAAGTATAATTTAGGTGAATGATCACACCTCTCCAATACTTGTTATGGTGGTAATATTTCTTGATTTTTTTAGATTATGCGTTAACTTAAATAATAAAAAATACATTAAAAAAAGTAGGGGTGTTACAAGTCAGTGTAACAGAGGTTTTTTTTAACATAAAAATTTATTTGAGAAAATGAATTGTTTCTCTTTTTTTCCAAGTAGCTAAGCTAGAGTAGTTAGTAAAAGAGCATTTGTGTGGATTAAGGAGTTAGCATTTCATTATTATTGCATTTAAATATATGATTTCTAGGTGTAATTACATGCTTTAGTGATAGTGTTTTGTGTTGCTAATGTATATATCATGTTTTTCTCATGTCTATCTCATTTTTGTGCCCTGTTGGTTGTGTTTGAGGGTTTAATTCATATGTTGTTGGTTTGAAGAGATTATTTAGGGTATATACATATGAGTTGTGTCTTGATGATGAACCTTAGGGTGTAAATATATATATATATATATATATATATATATATATATATTATATATATATTTTAGTTTTTCTAACATATAATTAGGTTCTTTAGGCTAAGGAAGATCTCGTATTATGAATATATATTAAGGATTTAGTCATTTTATCCTTTATGTAACTTTACAGTGTTCTTTATTCTTGGAAGACTAATCTAAAATATCGTACTCCATAAAGTGAGAGCAGTGAATAATATGTGAAATGGTTAAATGAAATGATTTAGTAATGATATTAGTATCTTTTAGAGTTCTTAACATATATTAATCTTGAAATGAATTGGAACTGAGAATTGGTGTGCCTATTATTGTGTATGTTCTATGTTAATCATCAAACCTATATTGTAAATATTTGTATGCTTGTGGTTATACTCTAACTTACCCATTTTTTTGAGTTTTATAAGTCATTTTTTCCTATTATTGTGACTTGTGATTGTTGGCTGAATTACCTTGAACTTTAAGTTGGTTGATATACCTCTATTAAACCTTAGTAATATGACATCATTTTTATATGTTCAAAGTGATTTGATTGATGATTTAACATAGAAGAGAAATAATCTATTCTTGAATTTGGTAGGGTTGTAAGGTTGCTTCATCAGTTAAAAGTGTTCAAAGGATATAGGGATTGTATAAATGGTATTTAATGTTATTTAGTGTTGTGTGATTGGTTGAATGCTTTGCTTAATTACTATGACGTTTTACCTGCTTTTAACATATTATTTATGTGATGTGATTTTAGTTCCCTAGTTTATCTACATTTAAGGGGGTCGTTATCCCACTAGTTTTACCTTAACCTCTATGAGTTTGTGTATAAGTGATCTTTAAAGTGTGTATGGCTGGTTAGAGTAATAGGTGATAGAATTTTTCTCTTTTATATGTTATTGTACTTAGCTTTTTGCTTGATTATTGTTAGAGTGTATAATATAGTTCTATTAATAACTATTGAGGGTTCAAGTCCTTGACACTTCTTAATGTTATTCCCATTTTGATTCGGATTGTGCATAGTTCTTCAGTTGCTGAAATTTATTTTAGTTGTTGTTTTTCTAGTTTTGATAATGACTATAGAAAGAATTATCATTAAAGCTTTCTTTCATTTTACATTTGATAACAGTTTTAGCTGAAAATTGTTATCAAAGGCTAACCATTAGGAGTTCCTGAAGTATTGCTCAGAGTGACCTTTATGGGAAGTTTTACATTATAGCAATATCACACTACCCTAGGTGTTTAGCTTTGTTTCCAAAGTTTTTATTATATGTTAGGCCATATTTTTCCTCGTGGTTGCTTAGTGTATGTAGCTTGGAACTCCTTGTTTGGAGCTTTATGTGTTTCTATGTGTTCATTTTTATGTGTCAAGTTCCATTTGCTTCTTGTTTCCTTTTTATTCAAGTGCCTTACAAATCATCTTACTTTGACCCTACTTGATTATTCTAACCCTTGCATCATTTTTGTTCTAACTAAATCTTGATTCATGGTTCAAATACTAAATTCCACTACTCTTTCGTTTATTTGCTTAACTTTAGGGATGGAGTTCCATTTAAGGGAGTAGGGATGTAATTCCCTATTTCTCAAAAATCTTGAACCATTTAGGATCTTTGTTATTTGAAAATAAAATTATCTTAGTTTACATATTTTATTACATTCTTGAAAAGATTGGAAACCTTTGTTATATTTTCAAACATTTATTCTCTTTTTCTTATTATTTCTTATGATTTTGATTCCCGTGAAACTTCCAAGCCACTTTTGGGATTCTATCTCTTTCGAGACTATTATTTTATATGCATGTTTAGGGAGTGGTAGGTGTTGATTGTTATATATATATACAGTGTGCATGGTGATTTATCACAACATTATTGAATCAACCATTATTATCATCAATTATTCTGTAATGCATTAATCTGAAGATTGAAAATACCTTAACCATGTCTCTATAAATGATAAATCATTAATTGATCCTCTCAAATAAGTTTGAGTTTTATGCCTTAACCTAAAGAAGACTTATCAATGTTTATATCCACCAATACTATAGCTTGATAGACATGTTGAGTTAAAATTTCCAACCCATATGTAAATAAAATCTAATTGTATTGTGTGTGTGCTGTTTGAAGGTGAATCATGATTTTATGTGTTTTATGGTTATAATACCCCAAAATTTCATAAACCTTATTTTCTAACGTCTAGTATTTTATCTAAAAACTAACACTTAAATATCAGATTAATTATTTTTATTAACCTTTGACCCAAAAACTCAGATAATTATTAAATAAATTTATCTTAATTATCTTATTTTTTTCTTTTTTATTTTATTTATATCCTCCCTAAACTGATAAATGTTTCCTCGTTTTATTTTTTCTAATCAGGTACCCAAACTCTAGATAAATTAATTTTATACTAACCTAAAATATAAACCTAATTCTAATTCTAAACCTAAATTTTATTTTCTTTTTCCTTTTTCTTTCTTTCTCCCCTTTTCCCTTTTCCTTTTGTCCTCACTTCCTTCTCCTTTTTGGCCTATGCCCCAACCCACATTTTATTTCTTTTCTTTTTCTCCCCTGACCTGATCCCCCAACCCATTCCATTTCCTTTGTTCTTCTTTCTATTTCTTTCTTTCTTTCCCCATCAACACCCTCTTTTATCCTTTCCTTTTCCCCTTTCCAATTTTGGCCAAACAGAGCCTTACCATGTGCCTCCATCATTGTCCTCTCATTCCTTTCTCAGCCATGCACCCTTCTACCTAACAACTCCCTAACTTGCCTACATGTTCCTACACCACACCAACTCCTACCTAGCCCTACAATCCTTGTAACCCAGATCATGCACCTCTACCTTCACCCACATATTCCCTCACATGCCTAACCTAGCCACGTCCATCCTCATCGTCATTCCCCTATCCTGATCGTACATGTATATACATACACACATGCACACCCTCCTTCCATCCCTATCTTATTCTCTTTCCTTTCCTTCTTTTTTCTATCGAGGAGCCTAATCGAGCCTTCCCCCCCAGCCTCCTTGTCCTATTTTTCACCTTCTCACTACACCACCACCCGTTGCCGTAAGCACCGCCACCTCTATCATCGTGTGTTACCTCCAACCAAAATCCCTTCCTTTCCTTCTTCCGCTGCTTGCTCGACCCAACACCACTACCACCACCTATACCCTAATTCCTCCTCACCCATGCCCAAGCAACCCTAACCAGCATCTCCTTGCCTCATCACCACTTGTTGTTGTCACACCCCCTTTTATACTGGCTCTTTCCTTCCTTCCCTCTCCTCCTTTCCTTGCTTTAACATTAACCACAATCCTAAACCCCACCTTCTTTTACCTTATTTTATTGTCTCTTCCTACCCAGTTGCCAACCACACCTTCTTCTTACTTCTTTTGTCCTCTTGGCACCACTTGGCATTAGCACTTGTACCACCATCGTTGCCCAGTTATTGTCAACTAGCGCCAACTCCACTAACTCCAGCAACTGCAACACCATAGAAACCCAACCCTTCTCCAACCTTTCACCCTAACGCCTCCTACATGCCCAAACTCACGCAACATAACCCGCATGAGGTTTTCATTAACTTTTACCCCCTTTTTCAACATTAGGGGCATTTTGGTATTTTTTATTTATAAATAATTTAATAAATAAAATTATTTTATAATAATATAATATTTATATTATTTTTGGCATTTAAATAATAAATTTAATTAATAGTATTTTTGTTGCACAAAAGTTGATTAGTTATATCCTAATAAATTTTAATAAAGTTATTAAGCATTTTTGTGAAATTTGTAATAAAATGAAATATATATATAATAATTGTAATAATATAGTATATTATATTAGCATTTTTATGTGTAAAATTTATTAGGCACGTATGCCAATATTACCACATTGAAAATATTCGCATACTAATACTGGTACGAAATTTGGTAAAATGAAGCATGTTAACTTGTAAAAATTAATATGTATACGAAAGTATGTTAAAATGGGCATAATATCATAAATAAATTATCTATATCATATATGTCCAATATGATAGGTTGATCATTCCTAGGTGTATTTTTAGCATTAATATTATCATTGTATGCCCTAGGAAAAATTAGGTTATTTAAGCATATTATAATATTTCTTCTAGCAAGAATGTTTAATATATCTTAATTACTTTTAAGTATAGAGGTATGTGATTTAATGGTCTAGAAACACATGTTTTTTGCAAGATTATTATTGTTATATGCCATAGGGGCATTTTTTAATATTTTAAGCATACCAAGGTAGTTATCCCGATAAGCATGCCTAATATGTATTATTTATTGTTGACCATGGGAATATATAAATCTGAATTAATTAGAAACGTATGAAAGGGTTTTACGTGTTATATTATGTACAATGGTAAAAATAGTCATTTGACATATTTGGTAATTTATTGGTATGTTTAATAATTTAATTATTTTATTTTATCATTTTCATGACAAATTAATACATAAAATTTGAATTAGTATTCAAAATGGATGATAATGTGGAAAATATGGCCTTTGGGACATTTTGATCATTTTCGACCTATTGTGTCCAAATATGAATAATTGAACCTAGGAGTGCCTTAGTAGATTTTTAATGTTGACATTGGTATTGACCTTAATTATAGTTGTCTCGGATATTTGAAAATGAGTAAATTGTTAAATATGAAAATGGGGTTTATGTGATTATTGTGTGGTGGTAACGTGGTTACCCTAAATAAAATATTAATAGTTAAAGTGAAAGAGATTGAGATCAAGAATGATACCTCTTTACAGGTAGCTACCTTAAATATGTGGTTTAGCCCATGGTTGATAATGAATTTAGCCCATGGTGTGCCTTAGTGCCTTAACCAGACTCTATATCTTACTCTATTTAGTTATGTAGATTCATATAGGGTATGTACACTTATATATTAGGCCTCCTTGTTGGTAGGATACTATGTCTCCGTTGTGTGCCAATATTACTAAGATATCTTAGCATCCTTTGATTGATAGTCAGTAGGATATTATGTTGTCTTAATACATTGGTGTGACTGGAGCACCTAAGTGTCTCCAAATTTGATATGATCTCCCCTCAAGTAAATAAAAATAAAAATAATTATTATTGGATCAAAATGATTATTATATTGGTTTGGTATTAGCCTTCGTACCAACTTATGGTTTAGTAGTAACCTTTGTGCCTACTTCTAGTTCAGTAGTAGCCTTCATGCCTAAATTATGTTCCCTTTATTTGCTATCGATCTTCCTTTTATATGACTTTTCATTCTCATTTGGATCCCATATTTCTTTTTTTTTTTCTAAAATGAAATGCTTAGGGTTTCCCTTTTTATATAATCTCAAGCAGATATATCATTTAGTTTAGTATCTTGCATGCTAGCCGGTGTGACACCATGCTATTATTTTAGATTGTTGCTTGAATCCACTTCCCCACCATTAACCAATATATTCTCCTCTTTCACATTACTCATCCTCAATGTTACAGCATTAACATCACCTTTTTCCTTTCTCTTTATCAATGGGGGAGGAACTCTCCTTGGACACAGCTAACTTTTGCCTCACATAGGTTTTTTCACCATACAAATTGTCCCCTTCCTCCATTTGATAGTTTTTACTTCCTTCCTTAGGTGATGCACCTTTTCCTTTAAGTGGAAAAGCATGTTCCTAAGAACCAAACTTCTATCTTTCCTCTTTTACTTATTCCCCTTCAAATAGGTCACAATCTTTATCAATGTGACCAAATGCATCCACATATGTAAAAGAAAAATAGATAGGAATTTGTACTTGATGATGATCATTATTAGATCTACTTGCCCAAAAAACAAACAAAATTTGATGCTTTAGTATCCTATTAACTACAATCTAGACTCGCATCCTCATTGTCTGACTTAATCTTATATTTAGTTTGTCATCAAAACTTAATAACTCTCTATGAACTCTCCATAGGGTCCCATTCTCCAGTTAAAGGGAAAATCATAAACCTTAACTAAAAAGGTTATCGTTGAGAATTCAAATTTTAATAAATGCATGTCTTCTTCAATCCATTCAAGTAGCAAGATATGGTTATTGAAATTTCAAAGCCCATTATCAATTACTCATGTAACATCTCTTGGATGTGCAAACTCAAACATGAAAATGTTTGGCTCTAGATTCCTTATGATCATGTCACAAATCGCCATCCAAGCCATTGAGAAAGTGGTTTTCAAGGCCTTTACATTGAAATGTTTATATGTGAAAAATTTATGCAGGAGGGATCATAGGACCACATCATCTCACTTAAGTTTTGGTATGTTGCACATAATAACATTAATATATTAGAGATTTGTTATTAAGCTTTTAAACAATTAATCCTCATGCAATAAATTCTTTTTGTACACCACCAATATTGCAAATACAATTCTTTTGTACAGTCAAGTTATTCTCGTAATTGAAGAAAAAGTGAATGTTAAAAATATAATCATGAAGTCATAGTATAAATCTTCATAGTCACAAACTAATATTACCGGTGGCTAGCAAGTCCCCCAAACTCATATAATCATAAGTGAACAAAGATACTAGCTAATTTTTCTTCAAGGATTCAAAAAAGAGGAGAATTTAAGGATTGTTATTAATCTCATATTTGTGGGACAATAGCAAAAAAGCAAGACTAATCTTGCAACTCCTGTGTGGTATTTTTTCACTATCCCATATTGGTGGATAATATTATTTTTGATTTTTTTTATATCACCACATACTTTGGAATATTTGACCTGTAAACCTAAGTTTTTTTTAGCTAGTGGGTTAGACTATATACTATAAATGTGCCCACGCTACTCATCTGGGTTAGGTTGTACATGGCAGGTTATAGATCCAGATGTGCTCAAATTTCTTTTTGCTATAGTTTTGAATTGTTATGAATGGTTTTTTGGCTTTTTATTCTTCCACTACATTTATTGTGCTAATTTGAGTGCTTCTTTGGGTTAATATATCATATGAGGACTAAAGGATGGTCCAACTCTTCCATGATTTATGTTCTAATTTTTTAGAGATAATAAAATCTATACTTCTTCACTGTTGGATACCTTCTTTGTCTCTGATTTTTGCAAAACTAGGCATTAATCTATGAGTTTTATAGCCTCTTTTCCCAAGTGCATGAAAAAAGGCGTCATTGTGTTAACCGTGGGGGAATCCTCTATTGTAACACCCCCAAATTTACCACTGAAAAATTTCGTTTAATTTAAAGAAATTTAGCGGAAGAGAACAGATAAAACAGTAAATTCGGGGTATTACCGCCACACTTAGTACCAGATCGATTTGCTCTTACCGACCCGATACTAAGTGCTAAGGCTAAAAAGAATAGCACCAAACACAAGTCATTAGTAAAGCTTACGTTTAAAGAAATCAGAGTGCGAAAGTCAAGCGTTACAATCCAAAGTGCAATTTAAAAGTCCCAAATATCAAGGAACATAAAATAACGAAATAGCAAAGTACGATAGTCCAAGAAAACGAGACAAGGGATGCTCTCCGGTCACGTCACTCTCGGCCCCCAAGCTAGATCCAGAATCAACTCTCATCCCTGAAAATGCCACAGGCATCGACCTCTACCTGCAAAACTCAGACGGGTCTTCTGCTCGTGGGAATGAGCAGCACCCATGAAACGGGTGATCAGTACGCTACGTACTGAGTAAGGGAACAGACGCACTAAGGCCCACATGCATAGAAACACATGAACAAGCAGACATAACATGTGAATAATAAACAATAACACAGATGAACAATACTGGTCACGAATCAGATAACTCTCTCATCAGATCTCAGATAATTATAATGATACACGACATAGACTTTATCGATCCATGTGAGTGCGGGAGCCCCACTATTATAGCCGGTGGAACGGTCGCGAGGGTAATATACCATGCCACTATTATTTGTCGGTGGACCGGTCTGGCCCCGACTCACAAGGTATTCCACTGTAAATATTAGTATCTTTCCATGTCTTATAACTTTTACGTTTGGTTTGTTGAGCACGAAATCCCCCACTATTATAGCCGGTGGAACGGTCGCGAGGGCACATGCCCTGCCACTATTATAGCCGGTGGAATGGTCGCGAGGGTAAGATACCCTGCCACTATTATAGCCGGTGGACCGGTCTGGGTTCGGCTCAATATCTTTCTCTGTAATTAATTAGTGTTTTAACGTGTCTTATTTGAAAGAATATCACCCATGTCATGCATGGCTAGAGGGCCTCAACACATCACATCAAAACCGATGACATATTCGTACTATCGCATAGTAATGAGGACACAAGCACACATCTTGATTCCAAACCACGCTATACATGGAACAGTTAGAATAATGGCTTTTAAGACCACGGCACATAAATCATATAGAACATCCATGGCACGTAGGACACATGTCACACATTCAGCCTTAGCTATATCCCTACTCGGTTTAGGTTACCAAGCTATCTCCCGCGCTTATATTAGGCCACTAAACACCCTTTGTAACTCTCATACTTAACACATTTCTCGCATTGGAAACCCAAATCATGACCCTCAGACTCAACTCTCCCTCATACCTCACTCCTCCTCATTTATTTTATTAATTTCTTTTTCTTTTTCCACCTTCTCAAATTAGGGTTTCCTTCCCAAACCCTATGTACCCTTATATGACCCTACGTACTATTTTTCACCTCGGGCCTCCAGACTCCCAAACAGACCTTCCATTAGCCTCCCCACGTCCCAAAGTAACTTTTCATACGGAAGGTTCGCCCCCATGCGGACCTTAACCTCCCCATGCAAACCCTATCATTTCCACCATGCCAACTCTATCATTCCCATGCAAACTCTAGTTCTCCCATGCAACCTTATTTTCTCCCACTCTTCTATTTTATTTAATTCCCTTTTTCTCATCATTTCACAGATTACAGACTACCTAGGTCGTCCATACCCACGTTAACCAACGTACTTCCCCTTGGTTATCTTAATTGCTTGTTTTTCTCTTTCAAGTCCCCACTCCACAACACCTCATCAAATATCCTAGCATGAGTCGTAGGGGTCACATCACATCACATTATATTTGTATCATACCATATTACCACATATAGACAAGAGCACGATAACATACCTCGGTTCCACGCTGCGCTACATAAATACACAGATAATATACAGATTATAGCATACAACCGCACAAGGCATACAAGACAGGTAAAACATGCAATACACACAGGTGGCCTTAGTTACGTCCTTACCTAAATCGGCGCCGGGCTTGGAGCACGCTC
The DNA here is from genome assembly GCA_030549775.1 of Tamarix chinensis. Lineage (NCBI taxonomy): Eukaryota > Viridiplantae > Streptophyta > Magnoliopsida > Caryophyllales > Tamaricaceae > Tamarix > Tamarix chinensis. The sequence goes on along the minus strand of CM060179.1, from coordinate 13,298,184 downwards.
CTACACCTCCTGGGGTTTGACCCGGTTCACCTATAAAAGGGAAATACTTAGGGTTAATCTCCCTCTACCGGAATTATCAAAACTCCTATCTTACCCCTATCATGGCCTAATACTAAGGCGAATATTAATAGTAGGGGTTTATAAATAAAGGGTAGGGTTATTACTATTCTTACGATAGTTTAAACGGATTATCACTAATTAAAGTAGGTTTTAGAAAATTCAGAGTATTAAGATGAGGGTTTCAATATTATTAATAATAATTACTAATAATACTAACAATAATAAGAATACTACTTATAATAATAATACCCATAATAAGAATAATAATGGCTATAATGATAATAATGATGATAATAATAATTGAAATCATAGTAGTATTAGTGATAGTAATATTACCGATAATAATAAAATACTAACACAACCATAATCATTCTGATGATAATATCAATAATAATGATAGTAATAATAATAATAGTAGAAGTAGTAATAGCAATGAAAATAATAATAATAATAATAATGACAATACAATTAATAGTAAGAATACTAAAAATAATAATAATAGAAATAATAGAAATGATAACAATAGTTAGAAAGATAAACATAATGACACTAGTATTATCCATAGTAATAATAATAGTAATGATAGCGATAATGATAGTAAAATAACAATAACCATAATAATAATAACAATACAATAGTTGTGGAAATACTAGGCATAACAAAAATACTAAGGTACTAATATTAAATTATAATGTTAAGGATAATAACGATGGTAAAAATTGATAAAATAATAAATGCGTTAAATACAACAACAAAAAAACAATAACAAGGATAATAGTAATAATAATAATAATAATAATAATAATAATAATAATAATAATAATAATAATAATAATAATAATAATAATAACCACCTCATAACCATGGTAATAGTAATAGTAGCGATAATGATAATAATAATAATAATAATAATAATGATAAGGATAATAATAATAATAATAATAATAATAATAATAATGTTAATCATACGAATAATAGGAAGAATACTACCATAATAATAATAACAAAGATAATAGCAACATCAGTCATAATTAGAGTAATAAACATAGGAATAATAATAATAACAATAATAGTAATAATGATAGTAATACTGATAATAATAATATTAATAACAATAAGAACACTAATAGTAATAATACTAACAATAATAATAATAATAGTAATAATAGTGATAATAATAATAATAATACTAATAGTAACAATAATAATAATAATAGTACTAATAATAATAATAACAATATTGATAATAATAATAATAATAGTAATATTAATCATAATAGTAATCATAATAGTAACAATAATAATAAAGATAATAATAGTAAAGATAATAATAATAATAATAATAATAATAATAATAATAATAATACTAGCAATATTAATAATAATAACTTATTAGGGTCTTGTACTGCTTAATACCATTAATTAGAAGTTCTTAGGGGAGGATTGGGTCCTAGTAATAATAATAAGGGTGGTAGTATTAGTAATAATAATAATATTAGTAATAATAATGATAATGTTAATATTAATCATAATAATACTAATAATAGTAGTTAATAATATTAAATCATTAATCATTTTTATTTATTTATTTATTTTTTTAAGATTTAGGGTTCAGGGTGTTGGGCAACCTGGCTGAGAGGTGGTGGCGGCGGCGGCGCGGCGGTGGAGGAAGGGAGAAAATGAGGAAAGTGGAGATGGAGGCTAGGGAAGAGGGAAGTATGGGAAAGTAGAGGTGTAGGGTGGTAGAGCAGGAACCGCTGGTTGATTTGGGAGGTAGTGGCAGAGCTGCAGGTGGCGGTGGAGGCGGCGCCGGCGGCACGAAGGTGGCGCTAGGGGTCAAAAGGCTGTTTCGGGAAGGCAACTTCGCGCGGCCAAGGCGACCCATGCGAAGCAAGGCAGGGGGAGCTAGTAGTCTGGTTGTGTAGAGGGAGGTGCAAGGAGGATGTTGGTGGTGCGGGCAGGCGGCAAAGGTGGCCGAAGGCAGAGGAAAGGGCGGCTAAAGGTGGGGCAGTGTGCGGCTCTGGTTTTCTGGGTTCCAAATTTCGAACCGGATTAAGGCAATGGTTAGGGCTATTTATAGGGAAATTGGGATGGTAAAACGACAAGGATGCGAGGGAGGGTCGGAGGTTAGGTGGATGCGTGTCCGGCGAGGCTGACCGGTGCAGGTGTGCAGTTGCCGACCAAGACTTGTCGGGGAAGGAGAGAGAGGTTTCGTGCGGGGAAAGACCGGATCGATTAGTCCAATCTATAGGGGAGACAACGAGGATGAAAAGGGCGAAATGACGGGAGTAATGGCGTGGCGTTGAAGGCTTTCTTTTCCCGGCGAAAATTTCGGTTGCAAGCAGCAGAAGGACGACGACGTCGCGAGGAAGAAGAAGAGGAAGAGGCTGGACCTGCGGTCCAGCAGAAAAGAAAAGAAAAGAAGAAAAAGGGGCGGGCCGAACCGGCCAGGAGAAAATGGAAGGAGGGGCGCGGGAGAGAGACGGGCCGCGAGGGGGAAAGGCGCTGGGCCTGGCAGGCCGGCCCAAGCCGGGGAAAAAAATAAGGAAGAGAAGGGGAAAGAAAGGAAAAAGGAAAAAGGAGGGAGAAAAAGGAGAAAGTGAAAAAGGAAAAAGAAGGGAAATTAGTGGTTGGATTAATTAGCATGATTTGGGTAATTGGGAGGTTTAATAAATATTATAATAGTAATTAAATTATCTTTTTAGGTTAATTTAGGGATTTTTGAAAGAAATTACTTAAATTCCATTATAATTAACAAAACACTCTAATTTTCTCCAATTGAATTATTTATAAAGTTTATATTAATTTGAAACTATTTTATTCTTCATAATTTAAATAAAGTAATTTATTTAATTAATTTCCGAATAAAATCATTAATTAGCTTCAAAATACCAACATTCCTTCTTTTTAGAACACTTATAAATTTTCTCTTAGTTTACCCTAATTAACTTCCTCTCATTTTAATAAAAGTAAATTATTTTGGTTAAAATCCCACATAAAAACCTTATTTAATAATAGATAATAGAGATTAGGATTTTTGGGGCATTTCATCTATAGTATCATTTACACTACGATCAAGGGAGTTAATTGTTTGAGGGTAATGAATTTGATTCACAACACAAAAAATAATTTTATATTTTTTCTTCCACACTTTTGATTATTTATTGCGTATATTAGAATTATAATTTACAACAATTTGAAGCAATTACATTTTCTAGTATACGTAGTATTGTTGCTCTAATTTCCCCAATGTTTGATATGTTGTTGTATTGGCTTCAAGTGTGAGATTATTTCTCCACTCTTTGAATTGAAATCCTAAAATTTGTATGGCTAGGATTTGTTTATGCTTAATTATGTGTTGAATTTCCATTATACTAGTCTATTGTGGTATACGTAGTAGTGATGCTCTAATTTTCTTGATGTTTGATGTATTGTTGTATTGGCTTCAAGTGTGAGATTATTTCTCCACTCTTTGAATTGAATTCTTGAATTTGGTATGGCTAGGACTTTTGATGCTTAATTATGTGTTGTAGTTCCATTATACTAGTTTATTGTAGCATTCATTATTGTTTGTTCCTATCGACATTGGTTTTTCATGTCATTTTTTATAGATTTCAATTTCTTTTGCCCAAGCATCCATTTGTCGATACTCTTGGTATTCATTAGCGATAACTATTTGTTTTGAGTACACAATATTACTCTTTGTTAGTGTAACTATTGAGCAATAGTATCTATTTAATTTTGGATTTTTCTACTCTGGTCGATTGCATTAAAATCATTTTGAAGCTACTAAATGAATTAATTAATCCACCAATTATTTATTCACATGTTTGAGTTGATATGGATACAATAATCCCATAAATTAGTCCTAATATGTCTATGGTGGAACCACTTGATGGTACTAATTACCATCGATGGTCACAACAACTCATGATTTTTTTTTAGGCTCGTGAGGTTGATTATGTTTTAATGACCACCGTCGGCTAAAGAAGTTGTTGCAACCACTCCTACCACTACTGCATTCACACCTGCAATCATGAAATCGGTTAAGGAGAAGTAAAATAGGGATAACAAGATAATATAAGGCCACTTGTTCTCTTGTATGACGAATAAGTCAACACATAAGTTGATGTGGATTCTGCTAAGGAGTTTGGGATTCACTAAAGAAGCATTATAGATATTATGAAGCTAGTGTGAAGAGATATGTTCTTGGTAACGTGGTGAGATTTCAAATGAATGATAATAAGCCCATCCAGGAGCAAGTCCATAAGTTCAAAAACTTATTTACTAATGTGTTAGTTGAGGGGATGAAGATTTGTGAGACATTCCATGCTAATGTTTTTCTAGAAAAGGTTTCAACTTCCTAGAACGACTATAGGAACCATATGAAGCATAAAAGAGAGACTTGACTTTACCAAAGCTAATCAACCATATAAGGATTAAAAAGGCCAACTAGTTGAAAGATAAGGAAATTTTTTTATGTTACTGATTCTAATAATGCTAACTTTGTTATATCTGTGATGATAAATATAGGTTCAAAGTAAAGGGGAAAATATCCTAGAAGAAAGGATGGTAAAAGAATTAATCCAACTTAAAAATGGGGACAAGAATTAGAAGAAGAAAGTGACCTGCTATGTATGTAGAAAGATGAATCATAAGGCTTACAAATGTGACATTCCAAATTTTATCTAATCTTAATCACAAATAATTAATAGCCTAACCAAATCCTAGTCTTTATTCCCATATGATTGATATTTTATATTTTAACCTAACCATAATCCCATGTGATTGACATTTTAATCTTACCTTAATTCTTTAGTCACAATTTTAAACCTATTCCTAACCATAATCCCACATAAATTTTCTTTTTCCCTTTTTTTTCTCCTTTTCTTTTCATGTTCTTCTTATCCTACCCAATATACTTCTCCTCATTTTGCAGCCTTGTGTGTGTCTTCTTCTCTAACCTAAAAAAAATCTCCTTGTCAGGCTTCCCAAGCCTGACTGTCTCAGTTATCATCTCCCACAAATCTTGGGATATGTTTGTTGAAAATTTTACCCAACATTTTCCCCTAATCGTGCCTTATTCTTTTCCTATGTGCCTCCTCTACCATATCTCCTTATGCACACCACCATGCATATATATCCCCTGTAGTCTCTCTACCTTATTTATTGCATACCTAACTCACTCACCCCCTCTACTACCATCGAGCACCCCAACCCAAACATCACCTTCTTGCCCTACCTTACCCCTATCAATTGACACCATTCCTCACTAACACACCACTCCCGACCATCGACCACCAAGCATGAACATTTTCCTCAAAAACCAACCACCTCTAACTCCCCCATCAACCCACTTATCGTTACCCAATCACCACCACCACAAGCCCTTCCTTTTCCTCACACTTTTTTACTTTGTTTCATTTTTTTTGAGGTGCCCTAATTATGCCTCTCTCTCATGACGCATGCATGGCTTTGCGCATAGCCTGTGCATGCCTTTTCTTCGTACACATACGCTTCACCCACTGCCGTGTACACCCTTCCTTCTCATCCATGCATGTCTTGCCCTCTCAACTCATTCATGCATCCCATGCCCCTTCTACATTCTCCTTGATAAATTTTTTCCCTCTCCTTGTAGCATGTCCCATACTCTACCTTAGCACCACCATGCATCACTACTTGCACGGTACATTCCACCACACTCCCTCACAACTCGAGTTCCTCCACTTATTTTTGTTATCCCTATTTCCACCCTCATTTAACTTAAATTTTCCTCGGTTGTATTCTTAAGTTATAATTATGCATTATTCTTTTTTTGTAGGTAATTTTTCAATGATCTCATAGGAGGCGAGTTAAGCTTATACGTATTTAGAGACTAATGTCCTTTTGGCAAAGATGCAAGCTGTAAGTAGGGATTTTATATGCAATGTGTATATTTGTATGTGATATTATGATTGTTAATGTTAAAAGGATAAGATTATTTTAATGATGCGTTTATGAGAATGTTATTATACGATATCTTATGTTATAAGATGAAAATATGAGAAAAATGTGACAGTATATGTTTGTGCATACTATTGTTTGGCATCAATTGAGATACGTGGTATCTATATATAATTGTGGTTATATATTGGCGGTTGAAAACCATTAATATTGGAGTCACAAGGTCTTTTGTGTAAATATGAGTATTTTAGCTATTGTAAGGAAATTTTCGTTATTTGATGATAATATTAAAATTAATCATGGTATGATAAGTTTTAAGGGTTTTATAAGTTATTTCATAACTAATGTGATCAAATGATAGTTGGGTAAGATATAGGTTAATTAATATGGAAATTTTAGGCATTCGGTAAGATAAGGGTCAATATGAAGTAAATATGGAAATTTGGTGACTATAAAAGGGTAATAGACTTTAAATATGCTAAGTATGATACTTGTAATATTAGGTATAATTATGAGTAGCATAGATATAATAAAATTATAAGATAACTTGAATCATGAATAGTAATCTTAGAGGTAGGCTCGTTATCTCTTGTATAAGATGTTGGAGTTACGCCTTGAATTTTACATATGATACTAATTACATTTTTTTTGGTGTACTAAATTTTGTGATGGGATGAGTCCTATGGGAGAATTTATGATCATCTTGTTAAATTTGGGGTTCTTAGGAGAAATTATGATCCTTTTCATTAGAAAATGCCCCAATAAGTATGTGGTTGTACTTTGCTTATTTTCCCTTATGTGTTGTGAATTTATACATAATCCTTCCATGATGATATTGATATAAAAAACTAATCAATAAGATGTTAAACACTTAAAGTGAAAGATCATGCGAGTCAGGGCTAAGGTATTGTGTGTCCATTCCCTAGGATGACAATAATGGCTCATGTGTGTTATGCTTTAAGAGGTGTATTAGTTTGTTCCATAAGATTAAGAATAATAAGGCCCTTGAAATCAACACTCAACAAGGATGAGAATATGATTGTGAGATAAGTAACTAATGAATAAAATATTAATCACCTAAAGTAAAAGATTACGTGAGTCAGAACCAATGTATTGTGTCTGTTTCATTGGATGATAATAATGGATTAGTGTGTTTTTCCCTAAGAGGTAATTTAGACAATTCCATCAGTTTAGGAATAGTGTTTAGGAGCATGTTGCCTTGGTATATATTGGGCCCATTCAACCGAAAAATAATAGTAGCTCAAGTGTGTTCTGCCCTAATAGGTACTTCAGCCCATTTCACCTGATTAAGAATAGTGACATCTCTAAACTTAACATAAATAAAAGAATGTATTATTTATTACCTTACTCAGTACTTAGTGTACTAATCATTATTTTCATGGGTGTTTCTAATTCCCAAGATCAAATGATCCATATATTTTTGTGTAGGTCGATGATAACCCTTTAGATTATTTTGCTACTTTTGATGCTTTATTTGTGGAAGAGTGATATATATGTATTGGGGTTGAGCGTAGAGTCATGTTATCCGATTATTGCTTTTGGTTTGAATACCTTTTAGGACTCTTAGTTCTAATGTATCCCTTTTATGTATTTTTTATATTGTGCTTGGAGTTAATCTCCATACTCTTATCTAATGATTATGGAAGTTCTCTTATTCTCTATTTATCATGTTTTAAGTCTTATCTATTGTGCCTTATATTTGATGTAAAGATGGTTTGGTAATCTAGACTTATGTCAAATATGATGGTAACACCCAACTATTTTAATATTATACTTCCGCTAAAAGTAAAAATTTTCAGCAGTAAATTTTAAGATATTACAACCAATACTACATGAGGCAGGGTTAGAGAAACTCAAAAGGCTCATACACATCCAACTCCTTAGTTTAATGTCATTGAAACTGAAGATGTCATTGCTACTATGGTCGAGGTGAACATGAGGATGTTGATGAGGGTGATCTTTTCCACACGGGAAACCAAGCCAAAAGTAGAATTATTAGTAAAGTAAAGGTTCTTCTAAAACTTTCTTCTGGAAAGAAACCGTGTCATGAGTAAAGTTCAGTTTGTACGTTCCTTGTGTAGGAACTTGGTTTTTGGTAGTTTTTTTATTAGGGATGATATGAAACTCGTGTTTGATGTTCATAAGGTAGAAATAACCAAAAGTAGGGTATTTGTGGGTAAGGGGCATTTAGTTTATGGTATTTTACACTAAACGCCATTTCTTTTGATTTAAATGAAATGGATTCTATTAGTTTTGTTTAATTGTATGAGTCCATTAATATTTAGCATGGTAGGCTAAGACATGTGAATATAGCTTCCGTAAATAGACTTAATAGTTTGAAATTCATTAATGTGAAGGATACTAATAATTATAATAAGTGTCATGTTGTGTGGAAGCTAAGTTTATTAGAAAGCCTTTCAAACATGTCACTAACAAAACTCATGAGATACTTGAATTGGTCCATATGAAATTGGCAGATTTCAAGAATAATTTAAGTAGAAGAGAGTAAACAAATCCTTTTGAAATATGAAGTGGAAGTTGAAAATCAGTTTGATTGTAATATTAAAAAACTTTAAGTCTAACAAAAGTGTTGAATATGAAACTAATTTTCTAAAGGTATTTTGGTATTGTATATGAGACCAACACCTCTTATACCCCACAACAAAATGACATATCTGAAAGGAAAAATAGGACTCTAAAGAAAATGATGAATGATATGCTTTTGAGTTATGGTATATCAGACTATATGTGGAGGGAATATATTTTGTATACTTGTTATATCTTTAACCATGTTTCTCATACAAAGTTAGATAAAACCACCCTAGATAAAACATCTAACTTGAAAATTTTAAAAGTATGGGGGTGTTTAGTTAAGGTTGGATTATCTACTTTTAGAAGGACTAACGAGAAAACAAAAATGTTTGATTTTGCATTTATTGGTTATACTCAGAACAATACTGCTTATAGATTCTTATGCGTAAGTAATAGTTCAATTTGTGAATCTAGGAGCATAGAGTTCTTTGAAAATGTGTTTCCCATGAGAAAAAAAATGCATATGATATCCCTAGCTCTTATAATGCTGCTCATGTGCTTTTTGACTTCTTCCAGTGTTCCTGTAAATGATGATGTTGTTATTGAATCTAGGAGAAGTAAAAGGTGTAGAAAAGAAACTAGCTTTGTACATATTTTTATGAATGCTTTTTTTCTTGATAATGATGATATTGATAGAATCAATGAGGAATTTTGTATGTCTTTTTAATTGAAAAAGATCCTAAACCATATAGTGAAGCTGTAACTTCTATAGATGCTAGTTTCTAGAAGGAACCTATTAAAAATGAGTTAGATTCTATAATGTATAATCACACATGGGATTTAGCTGACATTTCTAGAGGGAGTAAATCAGTTAGATGTAAATAGGTCTTTGAAAAAAATCAATAACCAATGGAACCAATGATAAGTTTAAAGCTAGGTTGGTAGTTGTGGGTTACAAGCAAAATAAAGATGTTGAATTTTTTAATACTTATTCTCTTGTGACCAAATTTACCACTATTCATTATTTGATTATTTTAGTTGCTATCCATAGACTTATAGTTTATCAAAAGGATGTTAAAACTACATTTTTAAATGGTGTCCTTAAAGAATAAATCTATGTGGAGCCGCCAGTTGGCTGTGTGGTTAAGGGTCAAGAGAATAAAGTGTATAAATTAAGAAAGTCCTTATATGGACTTAAACAACTCTTAAACAATGGTATGAAAAGTTTAACCAAACTTTAGTGAGCGATGGTGTAACACCCAAAATTTACTACTGATTTATTATTATTATTATTATTTTAGCTCAATAATAATAATAATAATAATAACAATAATATAGTTGGGTGTTATCGTCGTACTCAACATAAATCTTGCTTACTATACCAACCTTACATCAAATACAAGCAAAATAGATAAAGCTTAAAACATGATAAATAGAGAATCAGAAAACTTCATAAACTTACATATGAGTTTGAGGTTTCCTCTAAGTACAATATCATAATACAACAACAAGGATCTCATGGAACTAAGAGTTTAAAAAAGTATCCGAATAAAAGCCAATGACTAGATAAGATGACTCTACATCTAGCCTCAAGGATAAATGACCACTCTTCCATAAGTAAAGCATCATAAGTAATAAAGCCATCCAGGGGATCCTCATTGACCTATATAAAAATATTTGGGTCATCTGCTCGTATAAATGAGTAGCACTCATGATAATGATGACTAATACACCATGTACTAGGTAATTACATAATATCACCTAAATGACTCATCAGGAAAAAACTTTAAACATGATATGATTCAAGAGAATAAATGAGTTCAAATTTTCATTATCAGATAATATCACCATCCATTTTCTTATTTAGGTCAATTTTAGAACCCCCACTATTATTAATCCAGTAGAACGAACCAAAAGACCTCCTAGAGTAACACACATTTGACCAATATTATTTAGCCGGTAGAATAGACTCAACACCTTATGAGAAACATGCACTTGACCACTATTTTTAAACTAGTGGAATGGTCTAAAGCACCTTATAGGGGAAAACACACATAACCACTATTATTAAGCCAGTGGAATGGACTCAACACCTTAGTCCTAACTTACATGATCTTTCATTTTAAGTTATTAATGTCTTATTCATGGTTATTTATCTCAAGGCAATCATGCACACATACATATAGATATATGAGGCACATAAACTAGCTTAACAAAATTGTCCAAGACACATAAAGTACAACCACATGAAGATTAGAAACATACCCTAAGGAAAAAGGTAGCATTTTCCCTAATAAACCCTAATTTCATATTTTAGCCTAACACCTCCCATAATGCTCATTTATCTACTAATTTTAGGACACCTTCCTAAAATATTATATTATTATTATTATTAACATATCCAAAAGTCAATGTTCTACTGCAATATATTACACATGAAATAACAACCTTATTTCTAGAATTACTATTTACAATACCTATGCAACCCTACAAGTTAGGCATAACTTTTTCCATAAGACTCATATACTCACTAAATTTAATGTACATTCCTAAAATACCGACATTAACAATATATCTGAAAACCAAAGTCTAACTCAAACTTTTTACATATGATATTATAACCCACATCTAAGGTTATTATTTCTAATTTTAACTATATCATCGTTTTATTTGCACTTAGATCATTCATAATTACTCCAAACATTTTACATAATATATGAATATAATTTTTACATATTTCATACCCTTTTAATCTTAGTTTTTAGAACTTTTATTTGAATAATATTTTTAATTGAATTAGCTTAATTTGCATAGTTTTTGATTAATGGAATTAGTTTTCTAAATGGATAATATTTGGGGGATGTGATTGATTATTATAAATCATCGGTCCAATTGTCCCGTCGAAGTGGCCAAATTTTGGCCGCCGGCTACTAAATTTTTGCCAATTCTGAAATTAACCTTCAAGAAAAAATTACTGGCATTACGCATTAATTGGGAAAATATCTAGTATTCACACAAAGTCAATGACACGCAGAAACGAAAAAAAAATAAGCAAGTTACTAATCGATTAAAGAACGCAATTATTAAAGTTAGTCACGGGCTAAGTGTGACACGTCAACGTGCGCCTTTATATATATAAATTAATGTATCTTAAACTTAAGTTATTAACCAAATACAATTATAGCATAACGATCGTGATTTTGTTTCTTTAAACAAATATGACATGTGTTTTATGTAAAATAAAATGTGTTTTTATTTTACCATATTTGTACACAAATTTTATAATTTTAAAGGTGGTAATGTTGATTTATATAATAATTATGTATATTTACACAATCATTATTTCTATCAATATGTGATACTCATTTGTTTATGAATTATATGTCCTATTATGGTTATTACGTATTTTTTATACTAATATATTAGTTAATGTGTTTATTATATATATTTATGTAGGGAAAATTAAGGTATGCAGACAACTTAACTCACCTATAAAAGAAAAGACTTCAAACAAGAAAAAATTATAATATATTTAAATAAATTTATAAAACCTATTTTTCATAAGATTTATAAACATAGGACAACAATAATACTATTTATAAAATTTGTATCATTTATTTTGAGGATGAATTGAAGCGTGGCAAACACGGTATTGAGACGTATAATAAATTTGGTTGTATAATTTATTAATTTAAATGATTTTGTTGAAACTTCTTTAACATATGCATCCATTAAAAAATTGGACAATATTTACTTATCAATAAGGATAGTTTATATAAATTAAAAAATAAGTAAAGTATTTGTCTTTAAAACATTGGAGCATATTTATAAAATATATTATATATAGAAATTTGTATTTTTATCAAAATATTGTTGGAAAATCCACTTATGTCCTCAGCAATAAAATAGAAAAAGTTCAATCCTTATCAAAACAAGAAGTTAGGCTTTTTAATTTCTACAAAAAAAAAATAGCTAAGGTCCTTAAACCTATAAAACTTGAAATTATAGGTCATTGAAAAGTACTATCATCGTTATAAACTTCTTCTTCTTCTTTTTGACATTTTTAGCCGTGATTATCTTTGTGTTCATTTGGTAGTTTTTTTCATATAATATAAATATAAATAATAATATGTTTAAAGTAATAATATATTTGAAGTAATAATAATATTCAATAGGTATATATTATTTTATGTATGAAAGTTGATGAAGTAAAAATAATATTTGACAACTTATTTAATTTGAAATGAATTAATATATATTGATAACCTTAGACATTTTTTACTTTAATAATAGATGTAGGGATGCAGTATGTGGGTTTAATTAATAAGGATATAAAGATAAAAGTATAGAATAGTTTAAATATTTAATAAAAAATATGAGCCGTACTCCTTAAGTAATAATATATGGTAGATAATATAAATAATAATATTATAAAAATAATATATAAAACAAATAATCTACAATAATAATGGATCAATAATATCAAAATTATCATCTTACCGACCATAACCTTTAACAATATTCACCGGGAAATATTATATATACTACTTGTTTAAACAGACAAATTAATATACGACAAAGGTCCAATTATTATACTGCCATTAACACTGAATTTTCAAGGTTTTCTGTCTCCCCTGCTGCCGTGATGCCAAATTGGAAAGGAGGAAAGGAGTGATGCCAAATTGCCAAATTGCCAATTGCCAATTGCCAACGGACACTCAATTTGCCATTAATTTAAATTATCACTTCATTGATTTATATTTAGAAGTGTTTATTTATTCTCTTGTGGTGTCCTTTCTGATTTTTAACACCTCAAATACATCCACTTACCAAAAACAGCATTATGCATGTTTCAGTGACTTTAACGGGAGTTGACCCAGCCGAATTATTCACAATAAAGTTAATACCATCACCGCAGAAAAGTCTTACGACGCCTACGTGAAAGATGTTCTTTAGAACGTGATAGATCTTAGATTATGTTACTATATCATCATGATCGATCATTACTTCCGATACATTGAAACAAGGGGAAAATGATAGGCGAGACCTTCGTAGTTCTACTATGCGACCTATGGAGTCTCCGGAATTTAGTGAGACAAGTTAGGAGAAAAGGTCTGAAATATTTGATCGATAATTCTGTCTTTCCCGAAGGTATTACATGAATTTAAATAGAGAGGCTAGGCCTAATTCCTCCTGTAAAAAAAATAGAGAATAAGACAATATATTGACCGACACATAACTTAGCTAGTATCAAGCCATATGGTTCCATCGAAAATTAACGTACCTCATTAAGTAGTGGGTTTGATTTTTACCACATCTGATAGTACAACACATGACCCTATGTATCGATGAGGCACATGCTATAATTTACTTCATCTATGATATTCTGCCGGTGGGACATTGGTGGCACTAGGAGCAAGGGATTCATCTTTATGGAGAATAAGAAAATGTGAATAAGCACTTCTAGAACATTTAGAATGACGAGCTTAAATATTTTTCTACTCCAATGGTGGGCTAGTAGTAGTGATAATCCTTGAGACTCTCAGGTTCATCTAGTTTCCTTCTGGGTTCAGATTATCTTCCTAGTGTATCGTTGTCTCCCCCATCAAGAGTGACCTTGTCCTCAAGGGAAAACTGAGGAAAAATGGCTAGGAATTTATTAGCCGCTTCCCACGTGGCTTCTTCATGTGTGTGATCTTCCCACTGGATTAGTAATTGCTTGACCCACTGGTGATTGAGTTTAATCTTTTGAGTGACCTTGTGCTTTAGAGGACGAAAGACTAGCTAGCGGTGATATTTGGAAGTGGAGTGAGGTCTACTTGGTGAGGATTGGGACACCATTTGAGTATTGAGATATCGAATACTATATGATTTCGAGCTTCATCTGCTAGTTGCAAGTGGTAAGCTACAAAACTAATTCACTCAAGTATCTGAAAAGGCCTAATATATATATTTGTTAGCTTGTGGGATACTTTATGGGTTGTTGAGTATGTCATGTGAGGTTGCAATATCACATATGCCTAACCACCAATAAGGACGGCAATCCGACAGGTTTTATCTGATATATGTAAAAATAGATATGGATAAACTGATATGGAGGAAAGAAAAAAATATTTTCCATATTTGGGTATAGATACTGGTAAAGGATTCTCAAATCTATACCTATGACCATATCTGTTTACCTTATGCGAAATTATTTTTTGACCCTTCATTTATATAACTTTCAATATAATTTCTGAGGCTAAAAGTGAAAATATAATTAAATCCTAACAATCTGAGCATTTAATTCTAATATTGGATGATTTTTATTTTAAATCCATATTTGGAAAAAAAAATACATGTCAAGTTTGGGTATAGGTTTCATTATCGAGTTTGGATAATGGATTGAGGGTACCCAATCTGTACTTGACCCATTGTCATCCCTGATCACTAACTTGAAATTCGTTATCTTTGTGCTTATTATCAGCTTGGTTTTTTATTTGGGGTTTGGTTTAGGAGTTGTTTGAGGCTTCTATGGTCAATAAGAATAGTAAAGGGGAAATCAAGGAGATATTACTACCATTTTTAGACAATGTTAGAGGAATTTTGAAGTATAGAGGGAGTCATTTATTTTGGTATGCGATTAGGTGTTTAGTTTGGCTGAAAATTATGCCAATAGTAACATTAGATACATTAGTCTCTATGATAAAGGGCAGTGTGAAGTCTCGTAGAAAGGGTAAGGAGCAATTGTCATGGTGTTTTTTAGGTGTCTGAAAGTGTCCTAGGTAGTAGGGTTCCAATTGAAGTTATTGAGCTTGTCAATAAGTGGTCTAGTTATAGTTGCATAACTTTTTATGAACCTCTTATAGTACCTCATTGGACCACAAAAAAATAAAAAAATTAATGTAGTGAGATAGTGAAAGATGGGCCATTGTTGCATAGTGAGTACCTTTATGGGGTCCATTTTAACACCTTGAGTAGAAATAATATGCCCTATGTACTCGATTATGGAATATGCAAATAAATGTTTGTCCATCTTAGCATAAAATTGATGGTTCAATAATGTTTGGAGGATGAATCTCAAGTGTTAATTATGGTATGCTAGGTTCCAACTATAAACTAATATATCATGTAAAAAAAAAGGGACACAAATTTCTATAAATGGGCTCAAAATAGGTTGTTCATTGTGGATTGGAAAATAGATGGGGCATTAGAGGGACCGAAGAACATAACCAAAAATTAAAGTGGTTGTTATTGGTTTGG
Organism: Tamarix chinensis; assembly: GCA_030549775.1. Lineage (NCBI taxonomy): Eukaryota > Viridiplantae > Streptophyta > Magnoliopsida > Caryophyllales > Tamaricaceae > Tamarix > Tamarix chinensis. The sequence continues at coordinate 13,282,386 of CM060179.1, read as the reverse complement.
AAAGTCATTTAAAATACGTTGGGAGGGTGAATGTGGATCTAGAAATACCTACTTCAAAGATCAAGTTTGGAGAAAATTTTAGTCCCACCAAGGTCATCCAATAATTTGTCCATCACTGGGATGGGAAACTAATCTTCAATATTTATGGCATTAAAAGCACAACAATCGATGCAAAAGCACCATGATCCATCCTGTTTTCAGACCAACAACACCAGAGAAAAAAAAGGGTTAACGGGGTGGGTAATATTTCATTGAAGCATGTCCTAAACTTTATTTTCAATTTCCTCTTTTCAAAAGTGAAGGCAATGATATGGGATAATGTTTCTAGGATGGGAATTAGGTAGGAGGTTGATAGGGTGGTATAAGTCCCTATAGGATCACAAATTTTTTGGTTGGGAGAAAATGACCTCAAATTGATTTAGTTGAGGAGAGTGGCATTGGTGGGATTGAGAGAACTAGTTCGGTTTGAGTTAGTATGGTCTAGTTCATCAATTAATTGAATGTGGAAGTATTTGGTGTGTGAGGAGGTGTGGTCTAAGCTTTTGAGTTGGCTCAAGGATATTTGAATTGCTCTATTGATAGCATCAGGTCCGATGTGTTGAATAGTTTGGCCTTGCTACACAAATTCCATGATAAACCTTTTATAATTAGATAAAAATAGGCCCAAAATTTTTAAGCCATTTCATTCCCAATATGAGGTATGTCTAGGGTTGTAAATGAGGTGAATCAAACCAAACACCCCTAAGTTTAGATTCGACCTGTCTATTTTTTTTTTATTTTTTTTTGCTCACAAGCTACTCAACTCAGCTCGTGTATATTAATCGAACCACTTTCAAGCCAAAGTAGCTCATTTAAAGCCCATTAAGGCTCATTTATAGCTCTTTTTTTAACTCATTTAGAGTTTGTTTAAGGCCCATTTAAGGCTTGTTGAGGCTAGTTTAAAGTTAATATGTACCTCATTAATAATTCAAAATTTGACTCACTTTAGGCATAATTTATGTCAATTATAACTTGAATTAATAATGACCTATTTTAATAAAATGACATTTTCCACCTCATGCACCCACAAATTTGCATGCAAATTTTCTCCCCAAATCTTGTATAATATTATAACAAATCCATTCAAAAAATTAAAAATCTAAAGTGAGAAGATGCTACATCAATACACATAAACAAAATGACTTAAAATGTTCCACATCTATTATCATTGGGCAGAAGTTATCTATAAATTCATTGTGGAAACAAGAAAATAACCTACATCATATTAAAAGCATAAAAAAATATTATCAAAGCTTAGAAGCATAATTTTTTTTACAATATTGAATAAAAATTCTACACATAAAATTAGAAGCATAATACTTTGAATGACAACAAAGCACACTCAAGAACACCAATCAGTAAGTTTTAGAGAACATACCAAAATAATTCATAACTTGATTCTAAACTCTAGTGCCCAACAAAAAGGGGCATAATTTAAAACCTATAACAAAAGATTGAAATGAACATATTTAATGAAAATATCATTAATTAGTATATACAAATGAACAAATCAATAAATTTGGAGTTATCATTGAAACAAGTACCTTATATTAGAACATTACTAACTAAATGATGACAAATCTATTTCCTGCATAGCTTTATATATATATATATATATATATATATATAATATAATATATATATATAATATAATATATATATATATATATATATATATATATATATTTTATGTCTATTAAAAAAAATAGGAATCCATTAAAAAATATCAATAGCTTCAGTTAAATAGGAAACATGAATTAAATATCTAAACTAAAATAAAAAAATATTAAAACAACTATCTTTTTCCTAGACTAGTCATTATTACAAATCTAATCACCAGCACAAAGTAACACTTTAACTATTTTGGAATCTAAAGTGTCCTAACATGTATCAATTACTCTCCTACCAACACTAAAATTAGCTTCCAAAGCAAGTGATGTGATAAGAATTGACCAAATATCACGTACTACTTGAGGTAGTATAGTCGATTGCAAAAAAAGGAGTGCATAAGCCATCCTTACACATATACACACTTCCTCTAGGTATATATCCAACTCTAACTTGCTTGAATGTTGGGTGCTAGCACTCATAAACAACTTTTCAAACTTGATTTCCTAAACAATAATCACTTCTCAATCACATTAATAGGCTTAACCTCACTAATGTCCTTTTCAATATTTTTTTCATCTCTCAAACATTATTCTCAACATCACCATCTTTGTAAATGATCAGAAATGTATATTCAATAAACATCATCTTGTGCTAAGGATCTAAAATAGGAAAAAAGAGAAATCAAAAAATTCCATTCACCTTAATAATTATCAAACTTTTCTTTTATTTTCATGGCCATTAATTGCATAAAAATGTCATCATCATTTACTTTCTCATCTAGTGCCTCTTTTATCACCAAATCTTTGAAAGATACAATTTTAAAGTAGGATATTCATTTCATGAGATAAATTTTGTAATCTCATTAAAAAATATAAAGAAATCCGCACACACCCTCCACTTGTTTCCATTTATTAAGATATGGTCACCATTGGTATATCAAATTGTAACACCCTGAGTCCATACGACCACATGGGAATACCTTGAAAGCACTTTTAGATTAATCGAATGGCACCACAGACCAATACGAGTCCTTTCAACACACTTTTCCTCCATTCACATACTTCCTGAGAAATTTTAATTTTTTTTAAACTTCCCAAGAGGACTACCCATCTTAAAAATTACTCCACGAAATGCTTAACCGTGGAGTTCATAGGATGGAATCACCAAAAGGATGGTTTACCATATTGATATAAGTAGCCATATCAATCCTTATAACAATCCCCTCAATTTGGGGGTATTACACAAATCTTGTAACACCCCAAAATTTTAAAATTTAAACTTAAATATTTAACCTTTTATCTAAAATATTTTAATTTATTGATTTAATTATTTTGAGGAAAATTAATTTACAAAATAGATAGATGTATTTAATAAATTGATATAAATATTTTTATCATTTCATCCTATTCTTTTCATTTAAATAAATCTCCAACCCCATAATTTTACTAAAATCATTTTCTTAAATTAATAACTTAATTTTTGGATAAATTAAGTTAATATTTTTCCTATTAGCCTAATTTCTAATCCTAAATCTAAAATTATTTTCTATTTTATTTCTCCTTTTCTCATTTTCCTTTTTCCCTTTTTTCTTTTTCTTTCTTTTATTTCTCTTCCTCTTCTACCAGGCCGACCCAACCCTTCTTTTCTTTTCCTTTTCTTCTTCTCTCGCTCGGTCTGACCCATGTTTTATTTTTTCTCTCTTCCTTCCCCCCTCGGGCTAGTGTAATGCCCCAAAAATACTAGTTTTGAGAATTTTAGTTAAATAAGGATTTGTTAGAAAAATTAATTTAATTAATTAATTTTATTGGAATATGAAGAAATTATTTAGGGAAAATTAAGAGGAAATTTATAAATATTTTTTTTAGGAAAATTTGGGTATTTTGCTAATTAAAAAGGAATTTAGGAAACATCTTTTAAAAATCCTAAAGTAGCCTAAAAAGGAAATTTAATATTATTTTATTAAAATATTTTTTTAATACCCAAAATATTCAAATTAATTTAATTGACCCCAACCTACCTATTTTTCTTTTCCCCTTTTTCCTTTTTCTTTTTCTTTCTTCCTTTTTATTTTCTTTTTTGTTTCTTTTGTTTCTTTTCTTCCTTTTTCCTTTCTTTTCTTCTTCTGGTTGGGCCTGCCCGTGGCCCGTTTCCATCGCCCTCCGTTCCTTCGGCGTGGCCCAGGAACAAAACGATGCTCCTTCTCCCCTTTTTCTCTGGAACACTGTGTTCCATTTAAAAACTTTATAACCAATGTCGGCTTGATTCTCCCTTCTCTTCTTTCTTGACCCCCAGTCGGCCCGTCCACCCCCTTCTTCTTCCTTCCTCCTCCTCCTCATCGACCTGCAATTCCGTTGGCCTCGAAAATGGCGCCACCAGCTACGCTCATCTTGACCAGTCGCTTCTTCTCTCCTTCCTCTTCCTCCTAAATTGCTGGTCAACATAAACCAACCCACCTTCCTTTTCTTCCACGCAAAATTCCCCTTTTTCTGTGTGAGCGGCTGCCACGATTTGAATTTGTATCGACCAATTAGCGTCGCCGGCTACCCTAACCCTACTTGCATTACCCTCCTACCGACCTTAGAACCTACCCTCTCCTCCAAACTCTATAAATACCTTTCATTTTTTTGATCTTGAAACTTTTCTCAAAACCCTAAGAATTTGCCCCTACGCCCCATCGCAACTTCATACACCCTTTCCTTCACCGTCAGCCAACTACGCCTCCTGCTCTACCTACCTAAGTCTTCCCTGCACCGCCCTTTAACTAACTATGCCACCCTTTCTCCTCAATTATTCCTGAACGAGCCACCATAGCAGTGTAAAGTTCCTTGTGCAACCAGCCAAATTTTTGCACTTGCCACCCTTCACACCGCCGTTCACCACCACATTTGCTGCTATCATTGCTTTCTACACCACCCAAAAGCAGCTACCAATCCTCCTCCACCTTGCCCTACCCTTCTTTTACCCTTCCTCCTTCTCCTTCTCTCTTTTTCTTCTTCTTTTCATTTCGGCCACCACCCCTACCGCCATGCATTACCGCCATTGGCTGCACCACCACCCTCACTTTACTCCCCTCAGTTTAGACTATTACCAACACCTCAACCTCCACCCTTATTCTCCATCACTTCTTCTCAAATCTCAACTCTTTCCATTTCTTTCCTCTTTTCCAGCCACCGCCGTGCACCACAGCTAGTGCCACCTATCTCCACCGGCCTAAGGTGGAACCCTAAACCCTCTCAACCCTTATCCCCTATGTATTTAAGCTTTTTTTATTTTATTTCAATTTTAACTAGTATTCGATTATTATTATTATTATTATTATTATTATTATTATCATCATCATTATTATTATTATTATTATTATTATTATTAGTATAAGTAAAATGTATTATTATTATTATTATTATTATTATTACTAATGGTACTTTTACTATTTTGGAGTAGGGTTGAAAACCCTACCTTATATTACTTTTGGTTTAAGTCATTTTATTATTATTATTATTATTAGTATTATTATTATTATTATTATTATTATTAGTATTAGTATTAGTATTAGTATTAGTATTTTGTAATTCCGATTATTATTTCATTACTATTATTGTTACTATTTTTATTAATAATGTCCTAATGATATTATTAGCATTATTTTGGTGAAGGCTTGAAGCCCTTATCTCACCATCCGTTTTGAATCATATTAATATTTTCATTAGTATTTTAGTATTATTTCTTATTGTTATTATTAGTATGGTATTATTTATTAAAAACACAGTCTTAGAATAAGTTAGTAAATAATAGTATTTTTGGTAGGAGGGAATCTAATTCTAGTTTTTCCTTCATATAGGTGAGACCAGCCAAAGCCCTAAAGAGACGTAGGAACGTGCTCCAAGACCAATGTCATTTTAGGTAAGGGGTAACTAAGGTCGTTTGTGTATTATGTATTTTATATACCATGCATGCCATATGATATTAACTATAATGTATTTTATGTGTATTTGTATAACTGTCATATATGCAGTATGATGTAGAGTTGAGGTAAGTTCGTGTAATAAATTATGGCATGTGTATTATGTGTATGAGTTGTGTTTTTATTGTGATATGGTGTGGCCCATAAGACATGCATGATATGTTTTTGTAATATGATGATAGGGAGTGGATTAATGTGGGGTCGTCTTGTGTGTTATATGACCATGCATGGTGGAATCTAAAGATGAATGGTGGAATTTAGGGTTTGCATGGGAGTTTAGGGTTTCACATGTGAGCGTACGGTTTTGTATGAAAAAGTTCGAACGTTTGTATAAGAGAAAGATTTACGTATGGAAATTTGATATGGGGTGTAAGGAAGTTATTAGAAGTGTCGTATGGGGTTTTGAACACATTTGGTGAAAGATAGTATGTGGGACATTATAAGGGTATGAAAGAGACTGAGTTAGGGTTTGGAGTGATTAACCATGGGTTATTGTGATTAACTAGGGTTTGGAGTGACTAATTATGGTTTGTTGTGATTAACTAGAGTTTGGAGTGATTACCTATGGTTGGTTATGGATAACTAGGGTTTGGAATGGTTAACTAGGGTTTGGTGTGGCTAACTAGGGTTTGGTGGTACCATGTGTGTACTTGGTGAATAAAGGATCTATGGGTTGTGAGAAATGGGGTGTTAAAATGTCTTGGGTCGTGAGAATTGGAGTAGGATGGGACATGTAGACTTAAATTAGGGTTTTATGGAAAACCCTAAAGTGTGGTAACGTGTGTACTTGGAGGTGAATAAAAGTGGGCCATAACCCACATATATGAGAGATGGGTTCTAACGTGAGTTAAAATAAGGAGGGAGGATGTAAGGTCAAGTTAAGGAGTGTTTGAGTCTCATAATGTGGGACGAGACTTTTGGATGATAAGAACAGTAGAAATTAGTCATGCATGTCTGGGTAAAAGCTTGTGAACAAGATACTTAAGACATTAATTATTTAAAGTGAAAGATTATTAAGTCGGGTCCAGCCGATCCACTGGTTAGGAATAGTGGTTAGGGATTTTACCCTATAAGTGACTAATCCACGGGCAAAAAATAGTGGTTAAGGTAGGATACCCTATAAGTGACCGGCCCACTGGCTATAATAGTGGGGGATCCCGAGCTTGATAAACACAAACCATAGTTTTGCTAAGGCACATAAAAGATACTAATTACTTACAGTGGAACTTTATGCGAGCAGGAACTAAACCGATCCATCGGTAAGAAATAGTGGTTAGGGTTTTACCCTATAAGTGACCGATCCACCGACTATAATAGTGGTTAGGACATGATGCCCTATAAGTGATCGAGCCACTGGCTAAAATAGTGGGAGGTTCCTGTATTCGCATGGATTGTTAAAGAGTATGGTGTGAATTGAATATCAAAAAGAGATTATAATTTACTAATCCAGAATAAATGGGCCTTTATGTGTTGGCTGGAATATTCATATGTTATATATTGTCCTGCATGATTTTATGTACCTTATGTGTTGTCCTGCATGATTTTATGAACCTTATGTGTTGGCCTTAGTGCTCAGTTACCTTACTCAGTAGTAGCGTACTGATCACCCTTATTATGGGTGTTGCTCATTCCCACGAGTAGGAGTCCCATCTGACGTGTTGCAGGTAGAAGATGTCTTCTTCGATGCTATTGATGTCCATGGGGCATCTGGAAGGGCCGAGTGATGGTCTGGGGTTGGTTCAAATATTAGAGCTGCTTGGTCGGTTTCTTTCCGATGATATTATTATTCCTTTTCATCATCTTTTCTATGTATTGGTTTTTCTGAATCAACTTTAATGATTGTAAACATTATTTCACTTCTTGGAGCTTTATTTTCGTGCTTTGGATTATGTAAAGATTCTTGCATACTCTGATTAGCGAATTTATAAACCTTGGTTTATGTATTAATTTGAGTTGAGGAAAATATTTTCTTAGCCTTAACACTTGGTACTAGAATGGTAGGAGTGAACCAGTCTAGTACTAAGTGTGGCGGTAATATCCCCAGAATTTACGGATTTTAAATTTAGAGATTTTTTTTAAAAATAGTAAATTTTGGGGTGTTATAGCTAGCCCAGCCCCTTCCCTTCCTTCTCACTTTTCTCCTACCCGAGCTGGCCTACCTTGACTTCTTTTCTTTCCTTCTTGCTAAGCCCTTTCCCTTCTTTGTTTTCCCCTACATTACTCGAGCCAAACAACCCCTCCCCTCCCCTCACATAGCTTCTCCCTTCTTCCTCCTATGCCCCTACACTTGCCAGCCTACACAAACTTCCTTTACCACCCTCCCCTATCCTCCCTTCATTTTCCATTTTCAACCCTACATCCCCCAAATTTCCTTCCCTACATGCCCCTTCCTTCCATTTCCATCCATCCCTATCACACGCTCTGCCACCCATCAGCACCCCTGACCAGCAGGCTTCCTCTCTCCTCCTCTCCTCCCCTTCTTTTTCTTCTCCATCTTCTCTTCTTCTCTGCTCATTCCCTCTCGAGCTCAGCCTTCTCCCTCGATCCGCTCTTCTCTTTCTTTCTCCTTTTTTCTCCTACCCTATTTTCCCATTTGACACCTCTATAGTTCCTCTCCACCACCCAACCAGCCACCACACCGCCACCTCCTAGACCCCACCTCCTCCCTGCACTACCCCAAGTAGCCAGCACCAACCACCTTACAACCTACCCCCTCCCTTTCTCTACTTATTCCCTTTGAATCCCCTACACCTACCACCCTTAGCCACCTTTTGCGCCTCCATTTTGCCACTACCACAGCCTCCCCTCAGCCACCAGACGCCATCTCAATGTCCCCTTGCACCACCTTACCCAAACCACCCTAGCTTCCCCCTTCTCTTTCTCTTCTCCCTTCCTTTTCTACATCTTCATCCTATAGCCCCACCGCTGTCTTTGCTGCCTCCAAGCCGCCACACCACAACCTCTAACCACCACCCATCTCTTGCCTCACCTTTGCACCCAACCACCAGCACCAACATGTCCTCCATCACCTCCCTCAACCCTTTACCCGAGCTCCCCATCCTTCCATTTTTTCCTTACGCCTTCCCATTTCTTTAGCCACACTATTTGCATGGCCCACACCGCATGGGTAGCATGAGTTATGCTAGTTTTTGGTATATATTTTTAGCCAATATTAAGATATAAGGTAGTTTGGTAATATTATATTTAATAAATATTTTAAATATAAACATTCTTTTATTTATCTAATATTAATATTTCACTTGTGATATAATTTTAGGTACAAAATTTTATTAAATAGAGCTTAAGTATTTTAGACCAAATATCGGTAAATTTTGGTTTTTGTTGGAAATAAGGTAACCGTTATACCCCACAAAAATGTATGGATTATCATATGTTATCACATTAGAGTTGTTGGCACGTGATTTATGTAAATATAATGTGTTAGAAATAATTCTATAATTATCATGTTATCTTGGAAAATAAAAAAAGGAATGCATGTATCTTGTATAGGTTGTGGTGTATGTGAAAGGATGATTTAGAAGAGGTATAATGTAGGGTGTTATGCATATATGATGCTATGCTAAGTAGTTGTGGACATCTATAGTAATAATCTTACTAATATAAGGCCTAGGGGCAATTTGGTCATTTGGACACTTCATGATATTTAACCCTTATCGGGATGACTAATGTGCTATATATGTTTATAACAATGGAGATAGAAGTTTGGTGTGTTATAAATACATGTGTTAGTAGGAATATCAATATTTCATGGTCTAGAGGCATTTTGGTAATTTTAATGTATGGTGGTGATAATCTTAACAAAAAATGCATGTTAGGTGTTATATAGAGTTGAAAATGATAATAGGGGCATGTGGCATTGCGAATACATGTTCTGTCATGATAATCAATAATATATGGTATAGGGGCATTTTAGTAATTTTACATGTGCAATGGGGGTTACCTAAATAAATATGGATGATAAGTAATAATTGGTGCTTAATTATGCTAATAGGCATTTGTGGTTTTAGTAATGCATGGTTGAGCATGATTACCAATATTTTATGACCTAAGGATATTTTAGTAATTTTGAATGTGAATGAGGGTTACCTAGATAAACATGCATGGTAAATGATAATTGGTGTTAAGAATGATAATAGGGGTTTTGTAGTGTCATTAATGCATGTTGGTTATAATTATTAATATTAAATAACCTAGGGACATTTTGGTAATTTTACATGTAATATAGTGGTTAGTCTAACAAATATGCATGGTAAGTATAAATTGATGTTAAATATGATAACATGAGCTTATTGTCTTAGTATCACTTATTTGAGCATGATAATCAATAATATATGGTCTAAGGGTATTTTGGTAATTTTACATGTAATATGGCAATTAGTCTAATAAACCTTCATAATAAGTATTAATTGATGTTAAATATGAGAATAGAGGTTTATTGCCTTAATATCATTTATTCGAGCATGATCATGAACATTATAGGGCCTAGGGGTATTTTGGTAATTTGGAGGACATTATAATGGATATGCATGGTTTAAGAGTAACTTGGTAAATTGGATATGCTATGTTGTTACTCTCATAAACATGCAGGAAATGTATTAGTTGTTGTTTAAGCATGAGGATGTGTGTTTGGTTGTTATAGAAGTGCATGTTAAGCTTTTATGCGTAAAATGGTCATTTGGTGTGTTGAGTAACTTAACTTTATAATTAATAGTTTAATTATTGTGTGATACTCTTTTTATGGCATGTTGATAAATAAAAACGAATTATGTGATGGAAGTGGATGGTAAAGAGGTAGCCTTAGCCTTAGGTCATTTTGGTTATTTTGACCTAAGGTGCCTAAATGTGAGTATTAAAACCTAGGTTGGCCTTAGTGGATTATTTATGTTGGAATTGACAATAATCCTAATTTTGGTCACTTCATAACATTGGAAACAAATAAAAATGGTTAAGTATGTGATTAATGTGTACTTCTCGTGGTCACCTTAATTAAAATACTTATACTTAAAGTGAAATACCTCAAGATCAATAATGGTGGTTCTTTAGAAGTTACTACCCTAAATACGTGGTTTAGCCCATGATTGTTTTGGATTTTGCTAGTGTGTCTTATTACCCTAACTAGACCCTCCATCTTACTATACTTAGCTCTACATACCTAATTATAGGGTATGCATACTTATGGAATAGGTGTCATTATTCGTAGGGTACTGTGTGCCTTCGTGTACCAGTGCGACCAGGGTACCTTTACATCCCTGGGTTGTTTAGTCAATAGAATAATGTGCTACTCTTATATGCCAATATGACTAGTGTATCTTTGTGTCTCTAAGTTCGTGATCTCCCCCTCGAGCAAATAAAATGAAATTGTGTGATAATTAAATGGAAAACACTAATTACTTACAGTAGAACACTATGTAGGTCGGGATTATACAGATTATATCTACCGGTTCACAGGTGAGAATAGTAGCCAGAAACATTTTGTCCTTGAATTGTATTATACGTATCGGTCCACCGGTGATAATAGTAGTTAAGAGTGTTTTGTCCTGGATTGCATTATATGTACCGGTCCATTGGTGATAATAGTGGTCAAGAGAGTTTTTTTCCTGGATTATATTATATGTATCGATCCACCAATAATATTAGTGGTCAGGAGTGTTTTGCCCTGGATTGTATTATATTTACCGATCTACCAATGAGAATAGTGGGGTTCCCAAACCTACTGGATATAATTTGAGAGATGACTAATTATGACACTAATGGCTTTAGTCTAGATAATAATGAATGAACTATTATGCCCTACTGATGTGATTTGGTAGCAGCCTTGGTACCTACCAGGATGGATTGTGTATGGTACTATATTAAGGGGCCTATGGGCTTCCTATGAGTTGAGTGGATGGTGTATGGTTGAGTAAGATGTTGGCTTTCAAATCATACTACAAAGAGCATTGCTTGGATGCTCAATTGGTAATGTCTGCTATTTCTAAGCGAATGAGTATTGGTGGCATATGATATTGATGCATGTAGTTATCTATATGATTATTGCATTTCAATCCATATATGCATAATTCCATGTTCATGTATTTGATGTGTGGAAATTGATGTGTTGCATGTGAGCCTTACGTATTAGTGTCATATAATAAGTTATTTATTACTATAGTACTGAAGGATTCCTTTCTTGGGCCCCTAATTATTTCATGGGCAGAGGCTTGCAGGTTAGCTCACAAGCGCTATTTAAGACTTACTCATCGGGATAAGAATGTAGGACTATCCGGAACGATTTTTTGTATTTTCCTTAAAACTTTTATACTTCCTTTTCCAATGAATTTATTTTGTAGCCACTATTAGTGGTTTGTATTTCTTGTATTCCAACTATTACACTACTCTATTTATAATTGTGTTTTAAATTTAAGTAAAGTTTTTAGCCTTAGCACTTAGTATCAGAATGGTGGAGGAAAACCTGTTTGGTACTAAGTATGGCAGTAATATCCTAAAATTAGTAGTAAATTTTGTGGATGTTACAAATCCTGTTCAACATATCTAAAAAAACATATCTTTAAATTCTAAAGCTATGCACATATTTGCATAATCTTTACTTCATCTTGTTTTAACATCAAACACTAAATTTCTTTTGGAAAAACCCACTTGCTTAGCAATATCACTAAATAACTTTAAACATACTTTAGAGTATACCAAATACTTCACACTTTCTCTCACATTCGTAGTAATATTCTCAACACATTCAAGTCTATCTTGTACCAATAAATTTATTATATGACACACCATTTCACATGAAATAACTTTTTATCAAGCTTATTCTTAAAAGTAAAGTTATATCCTGGTATCCTAAAAACTCTATCATTAATAGTTGTATTATCAATAGTAAGACTAAAGACTTTATTATGAATTTCCCAATCCATAAAACATTTGTGCAAGGTACTAAAAATTTTCAAACCAATACAGGAAGAGGCTAGTAAAAAATTCAATATATATTTATGCAATACCCATTCATCACCAATGAAATGTGGATTCACAACCATATAATAGATTTTTTTAAGCATTAGACTTCCACAAATTAGTAGTGATACTAATCTTCTTCATCCTATCAAACACATCATGTTTTTCAACAAAACAATATTATTTTACCATATCACGTGACACTTTTTGTAATGAGGAGTGAGGGTTTTCAAGTATTCATGGACTAAAACAACTTTATCCCAAGCCTTTCCTAACTCTACATGATCAAATCTAAAGCTAGTAGTAGAACTTAACCAAATCAGTTTTGTTAAAGATAATTTTTGGTGACCTTTTGACTTACAGAGTGCACAAGTAGACAAGTGTCTTCTCAAATGAGAGGTAGTACCATCGGCTATAATGGAAAGCTTTTCATAGCAATGATTAAACTATGCCTTCTTCATTCCATCTTTCAATACAACTTCTTTGAAGTCTTGCCATATGAGTGATGTTCTCTTTCAAACTTTTTTCTTTATGGCACAAGCTCATCATCTTCATCATCTCCATTGCAAGATTTCATACCTTGCTCCCCTTCCTCATTAAATGGCTCTTCTCGTCAAACTTTAACAACAATGTTATTGTCTTCTTCCATAGTTGAACTAGTAGCAAAAGATCTTGAATGTATTGAGGTTGATCCTTATTTTGAAGAAGAAAATTTTGGCTATATTAATTTTGGCATAGTCACAAGTTATATATGATTATTGAAAAAGAAAAAAAAAATAAACTTGGTAGTAGAAGCAATAACAACACCTATAAGACTAATAATGTAATAAAATGATCTAATTTTTTAAGCTATATGTAAAATTTAAGCAAGTTGATCTTAAATTTGAATGATAGGAAAAAAAACTCAATATTACAAGGCCTAAATTTTTATGCTACCATACATGATAACAAAATAAATAATAGAATTCAAAAAATAAGAAATACCTACAAGAAAAGTTCAGACTTATAATTTTTTATTAAAACCAAAAAGATAAAACATGATATAAAAGAATAATTATAAATAAGACCACCAAAAAACTAATAGGGTAATAAAGAATTCAAAAAATAAGGTGTTGCTAATACTACCTACTAACCAAATTTTTAGTTGACTTCAATTCTTCAACCACAAATGCCTATAAAATTCTTCAAATGAAGATCAAACCAAAAGAATACTATTCAAACAAGCTTTTATAAGTAACTTATGCATTAAATGTTAATTATACTAATATAAGATTAAGTTTTGGAACTTCCATATGGAAACCATAAACAATTATCACATAAGACAACTAACCATTAGTATATAAACCTTCTATTTAAATACACCATGTACATAGATAAAAGGCTAGATTGACCAACATTAACACTCTAAATTAGTTTGGGATTGGAAGAAGATGTTGCTTGTTATTAGATTGGATAACCTCTACAAGATGATAAGATTATCTCAAATATCAAGAGAGTGGTGGATGGATGAGGGCTAATAATGGACATGGGCCATCAAGCAAGGTAGTGGGTTTACCTATGATAATGGTATAGTAAGGACAAACAACATAGGATGTAGGCTTGACCAAGCCTTAGTAACTATTAGCAAGGGATGGAGGGACACACAAATAAAAACGTAATTTCCACTAGTTAGTATCCTACCAGACTTGTATGATGCAAGGAGAAAATGGAAACATAGCTTTAATAATATGGAAGGAATTGTAATTAGAAGTATAATAAGTAATAAATTTACATCTAGTGAATATTAAATGCCAAAATAAAATGATAAGAAATAGATTAATAAACTGAGTTGTAGTGGTATACCTTACATTGTATAAGCGCCAAGATGGGATCATATAATTGATGCTTGTCATTTATTTCACCAATTGTTCATAAAAGCTTTCCATAAAAGAAAAGGTTCACTAGTACTTTTTTTTTCCTATTCTCAATCTAGAACAAATGACAAATTTTGCCAAAATTGAACAGATGACAAATTAGGTTACCTTGAACAAATCAAAATAAATGATATATTTTTTTAGCATATTCTTCACTCGTAATTAAAAATAAAAATAAATTAGCAATCAAACAACATCAAACAAAATGGAATGAAATAAAAAAAAATTGAACAAAGATCAAACAAAATGGAACAAAATTCTACCTAAAGAAGAAGAAGACTTAAAGTTGAAGATTTAGATTTAGAATATGAAATCGAATTGTGATTAAAGAGGATGTAAATAAAACATCTAAAAATAAAGCTACAAGACTTTAGTAAGATGAATGAAGAAGGAAATATATATACCTGATGGGAGCGAAAGTGACAAAGAAGTAGAAGCCTAACTGTGATGAAAAAGGACAAGTGATGAGGAGTCGAGGATGAAAATAAAGAAAGAACTATTAGTCGGGGAATGAAGGAAGAAGTCGATGAACAACAAGAAGAGAGGACTAAGAGTCTGAGACTAAGAGTAGGAGGTTAACAACAAAAAGCAAGAGTGAAGTTGAGATTTGAGAAAGTGAGAGTGAGAGTCAGAGGTTGAAGACTGTGACTCGAGGTCATGGGTCATAGGGAGGTCACAACAATAAGGAAAATTTAGATTATTAGTGTTTAATTACTAAAACACTATATTTTAAGTTAAATCATAGATTTTTAATTTAAACCTTAAGCTTATAAATGAGCTTTTAATGAACCAATTTTGAGTTGAGCCTTAAAAAAATATCTAAACAAGTCAAACACAAGCCTTAGTTAAGGCTCATTTAACTAAACAAATAAGCTCAAACAAGCTTTTAACGAGTTGAACCCTAGCCGAGATCAAACTAGCTCAGCTCATTTATATTCCTAGGTATGCGCTAACGATTCTAAGAATGTGGAATTCCACTATAAAATTGTTCCAATTGATGAACGCTACAACTCCCAAACTTAACCCCCCCAATCTTATTTTCTCATCATTCCCAATGGTCATCCACACTATTTGATTCTAGTCCATGACCAAACTCAAGTAATTAACAATTTTGGGATTGATATTTGGGGGCGGATATAGTGATGTGTACTCCTCAAATCAACCAACATAGCTATAAGATAAACTCAAACCATGGTAGTGAAGTGAATTGTATAATATTTCTAGGATCTATAAGCACATATAATGAAATTTGAAGCTCCTCCTATTATATTTTGTCTTGGTTTTTGTTGCTCACTTCTACAATTTTTTCCAAATCTAGCCTCAACAAGTCATCAGTGAAGAGGAGAAGGAATTATTAGATTTTACATTGATGAACTAAGCTATATTTTCCATTATAGTGAAAAAAAACCCTTAACCTCTCTTGGCATATATTTTTGAATAGGCAATTGATAGGAGGTAAATTTGGATGCCTTTTGGTTATCATAGAGGCTGGTGGTAAAATAAGAAGTGGTGGTTTCTTGGTAGTGGAGTTTTAGGTATGGGTTTGGTAATTCAAGGGAACTTGAGAATCATGTAATTTTTTTCCTATTAGCTTAGCTAAGGATATAGTAGAACAAAGGGTATTGAGTTTAAGGATGGCAAGTTCTTGTTGGATTGATGGTTTTAGGTTTAAGAGGATGTAGAGAGCATCAAATGATAGGTCAAGCACAAAATTACAAAGGTTTTGAATCTAGGATTGATAATTGGATACACTACCTAATTGGGCAATTTTAAATAGGGAGGCTTGGTGATTGATGTAAGTGGAGGGTTTGAACCTTTGTTCTAGGGCCTAGGTGAGGGGAAACCAAGAGGAGAATTGCCTACATTGGTGGTGTATCCATTGAAACCAATTGAGGACTTATTCTACCATATAGAAGCTCACATCGTCAATATATTGCTTATCAAGTATATTGTGAAAACTAAAATACCTTTCAACTTGAAAAGGCTAGTTTAGTGGTTAATGCCATGAAAGTTACACAAGTCACGTCGTGGTGGATGCGTGGTTATTTGTTGTTAAGTGGGGGTTAGGTTCTAAGTCTTGTGGGATATGAGGGTTGTGGGGTTTAGTTTTGAGGCATTGGTTGGAGGTAGAGGTATTAGAGGTACTAGGAATAGTGGTTGGGCTTAGAGGTGCTAAATGCTAGTGTATTTCATCAACAATAGTTTGTAAGGTTGCTTGGCTTTTGATAGTTTCCGTTAGGGTGTGTTGTTGAGCAATAAAATCTTCTTCAAGCATATGGAATACCTCATCAAGAGCTTGAGAGTATGTTTGCTTCCCATCTTCTTCTTTGGAGACTCTCATTGAAATCACCAATTGATAGGTGAGACCTTGTTAGTCCCACTATTCAAGTTGTAGATGCTTTAAAATTTGGTGAGAAAAGTTAGGAGAAAAAGTCAAAAATATTTGAATGACAATTCTCTGTCTTTCCTAGAGATATTCAAGAGTTTAAATAGAGAGGTTAAGCCTAATTCCTCTAGTAATATAATGGAGAAAATGATAATGCGTAACACCCCCATTTTTAAAACATAAAATACTTAGAAATCAATGCGAAAGTTGAATAAGAATAAGGGTATTACCACCACATCTAGTGCAAGTAAACACCATTATTCCAATTACACCATATGATAAGGCTAAAACTAAAAATTAAAAACCAAAACAAAATTCCACAACATTCTTAATATAATAACACATCATAATAAAATCAAATAACAATGCTAAAAGTGGCTGATGACATATTAGAAAATTCAATAACTCTTACTACATTTAAAACTTGATGAATTCAAAACACCAATAAAAAATAGAATTCCGGAATCCAAACTAATCTCTTAACTCATCTTGCAAGCATGTGTCCATCCTTAAGTATGGTCACAATATACCTCCACAAGACTATTTTCTCAACATGTACATCATGGATCATTATACTCATTATACTACCGTTTAAAATAATACCAAGCTAGCCAGAGAAACAACTAACTAACCCATTATTTAGATGAAAAATATCATAATTTATAGAGTTACTATAATATATCAAACACAACAACGTATGAGTCAAATGTTAAGGCAAATATTAGTTTACTATTTATAAAGCCTCTTTGATCAGTAACCATATATATACACCATCCAATTTTATCTATTAAGTGGGAAAAACATAATTAGGAGGGTCATCTAGAAAAATAATTTTGAAGACATCTAAGAACAACCAAAACCAACCACAGGAGATCTACCTCCTAAGGAATCCCAGTGGTCCTAGCACCAAAGGGAAAAATCTAACCTTAGTTGTCCATTCCTTAAGTGTGCACACCTACTAAGAGATCCAAATATCTTAATAGAGTAGACATGGAGCCTTACTAACCCTTGATCAGGTAAATAAACCAAGTGACTACAAGTTACTATAATCCAAGGAAAAACTATTGTTGATCCCCAACTCCGAAAGACCAACCCCAAAGGACTCTAAGTCCAACTCAAATATTCAACTTTATGTTTTAGTGTCTTACTCAAGGTGTCTGTATAATGTAACCAAATTACAAAACCATATATACACATTCTTACAACCACCTTTCCAAAATTAAGTGCCTTTCATATGTGTTACTTTCCAAAAATGATAACTTCCATAAATAATATTTTTATTTAATAAGATTTTCCACAATACCAATTTCCAATTTGAATAATTTTTAAAAAGAGTTTACCACATGGATCATAAACCAACCACCATTATAATTTAATACCAATTAGGAAAACAAATGTTATGTATTTAGACTAATATTATAAGATAACTCATGCCACAAATTTTATATGACCACCAACAATAAATAAAATAATATAAATACATAGATTTCGAATAAATTAGCAAAAGTAACTATAAAACACCTATAAATAGCTTATAGTCATAAAAACTCCTATTTTTAAATAAAATCTAGAGCCATGTTAATGAAATATAAGGATTTTATAAAGTAAGGGTTACCACATATATAAAATTTAAAGCACCTTAAAGTATATATTACAAAAGTAGTATCACATATATTAAAATATAGTTGGTAATTTATCAATGAGCAGTTAGAAAAACAAGTGGGTTACTTAAAATGTAATCATGATAATAAATGCTCACTATATAAAGTTTCTATAAATTAAAAATCAATAACTAACAATACTAAAGATTATGCTAAATAAATAAACTTTGTTGACTTTATGCTAGCTAGCCCAACCCTAAAATATCTATCTATTTCAACTCATTATCTTTACGTTGTATGTTAAATATACCTATATCCCTAGATACTTAAGTAGATGTAGGGCTAAGTCAATAACTATACGAATGACAAATGACTCAATAATCAATATTTTTCTCATATAACTTACTTAGCCCAAGACTAAATCCTATATATATATAACCAAATAAATATAGGGAATGTACCAACTAACTAACATGAAACCCAATGTATTGCCAAGATCGAATTTCACCCTCATACGACGTAATTGTCATTCTCCAAATTTGGAACTGGTCGGATAGTCAATCATGTGTAATATACCCAATAATTTAGATTTACTGTCAATGCAGTATAAAATATAGTCACCAAATGTTATACGTATATCATAGGTCCAACTAGCCTAGTCTGGAAGTATACGACTCTTTCTCGCCTTGCCGGCTTTACGATACAGTTTAATTGTCGGCTAAATACTTATCAAGACTATGCTATTTCATATGCCTTAACATAATTATTTAGGTTGCGCCGAACTATCAAGAATCGAAGATAATAGGATCTTAAGTTACAAAATAACTAATTAACTAATAATAAGCTAGTTCTAAGCAAGAAGAAGCCATTATGTGGTAATTTAAATTATGTATCCAATATGAGAACACATATATGTACACACAATGTGAAAACTGAAATCCTCGTATAAGGGAATGGACACGAAATCTACTTCACAAGAAAGAAAAAAAAAAACATAAAAATACTAGACTATGACTCAGCATAGCCGAGTTACGCACCAATCCTTACTCCATTAAATTAGATGATTTATTAGTTTATTAAACCTCATAAATTGACAGGCCATAAAACTAATATGGAATACGATTATAGTAATCTCGAATAAGGTGTCACAGAGGATGACTGCTTGCCTCTGACACAATAACCATGGCCCATAAGAGGCGTAAATGGACACTATAAATAAGATTAGATGGATTACAAGGAAAATAATTGGCTAGTTAAAGAACAAGTTACCGGTCACCTATAAGCCATCGCTACAGAGGATGGATGCTGACGTCGCTGCCCTTTTGCCTCCATAATAGTGCAACCCTCTTTTCGTACTATTCTCTCGGCTCACTAATTGCTTATGTACCGACAAAACTATTAGGACAAAGATGATAGTTATCTTCCACCGGGGCCTATTACGTTATTTAACGAAATAAGGTAATCATCTCTCCCGAATAAATTACTAATAGTTAACAAAAGTGGTTGGAGATGAGATTCTAGTTATCATTTCCGATCTTATCTATTAATACGTATTTACTCGTAAATTTCATTTTCAAGTGAAGACTTATCACATATTATTATTATTATTATTATTATTAGAGGGGACTTCTTAATAAAAATAATTTTAATATCATATAAAAAATAATGTTTTATAAAGATCATAAGAGCCAAATAATGCTTTAAGAAATCAAAATTATATTATCTTTGTAAAATAATGTCATAAGAGAACCTTATGGCCCTAGTATCATGTGATACTTACAGTACTCTATGGACCACTATATAAAATTTTACGCTCATAATAAAAAATATTACCAAAAAAAAAAAACAAACGTGAAGAAAAGTAAATAAACTTATGGGGTATTGCATAATGTGACTCAATACTTCTTGAAATAATGAAAATGACAACTAAGTATAAATAATTAAGCAAGATTCTCAATTAACAACCTGGATAACATATTAGAACATCTTTAATGATTGACTTAAATATTTTCCTACTCCGATGGTGGGCTAGTATTGGTGATAATCCTTGAGTCTCTTGGGTAATCTCTTCCGATTAATCAAGGGTAAGTATGTGCTTTTCATATGAAATTAGTCTAATTTTCTATAATAACTTACTTGAACTATAATATTGCTTATAAAATATTTATGTTTTATCTAAAAAATATTGCATATCTAAATATATACTATGAAATCATAGCTCTCCATAAACTTAGTCTAAGAAAATTTTAAAACAATCAAATGAAAATTTCCTATTATTTTCTATTTAGCAGTCAAATACTTGTATCTTTATAATAGAAGATAATATATATATATATCCTTATTATTATTCTAGATTCCTATACTATTATATGAAAAGAATCCATAATAATTATATGGATTGCAAAGAAGATAGATTTCCAAAACCATATCATATTACCAAAATTGAATTATGTATACCAAAATAGTCTAAGGTAGACATAGATAATGCTATCAAGCAAAATAAAAGGTGAAAAATAGTCCTCCTAAGCCCCTATTATAACCATAATACGTCTTATTTGTCTTGGTGGCCTATTAGCTTCAAATACTAGCAAAATCTTCTCTATTTTGCATTGATGCATCTGATGTTGAACATAACACCACAACACTAATAACTTGCTCAACTATTAGATAATTATTCTATTTTGACTACACCATAGGTTGTAGATGACCAATTAAGTTGAAGGTTGCACTCCACCTAGTTCCCTTACCTTTATCCACTATTTTGAGTTGAATCATCCAAGCTAGACATATGTTATGAGAAGTAAAGTAGTATTTGCAACATCAACCAATCTATCATAGCCTTTCGAATCTTCTTGACCATTTTATACGCTAAGTGAAGATGTAATAACTATACTCTTCTTCTTGCTAAAAACATTCATACAGTGTTGAATTCTCAATCTTCCTCCATTCTTTCAATTTATTTTTCTCTATTCCCCCCACACATGGGCATGCCACCAAACTGTTGATCTTGTGGCCTAGCATCTCTAGATGATCCTAAACTAGTTTATACCATGGGACAACTAGAGCATGTTGTCTTCTCCTTTTCTTTCTTTTTTTTTGGGTGATTGCTCAATACTCCAAAAGAGAGTAAAAAAAAAAGATAAAATATGGAGTAAACCTTCTCCTATAGCAAATAAACACCCAACAAGAAAGACCTTCATCACCCACACCCAAAAGGTACAGAGAGAGAGAGAGAGAGAGAGAGAGAGAGAGAGAGAGAGAGAGAGAGAAGGGAGAATATCCATACAATAGGTACTGCCACTTAAATCTAAAACCAAAGAAGACACGAGAAAAAACAAGCCTAACCAGGGCTAAGAACTTCACAAGGAGCAAACCTGTAGGCTCATCAACCTTCTAAATAACACGCACACATTTGTGACCATAAGCCAAAGCATATTAGTGAATCCAAGTTAGCAGTTGGACATTGTAAACAAGATCCCCAACCCTATAGGTAAAGTTCTTATATGCATCCTTAACCCATAAAACAACTTGGATCTGTATAAGTATCAATATCCACTTACCATAAACTCCAGCATCATCAAAAATAGTTCTATTTCTAGATTCCCATATGGTTCTAATAATGGTGAAAAAGGTAAGAGTTCAAATATTTTCCTTTAAGCCTCTTCTCTAATTGCCCAACCATGCTAAGGAAGCGTCCAAATTACCTTGGGGCATCACTCATCTGGCCCCGAGCCAATTACAAACACTATTTACAATAGTAGAGGCAACTAGCATCATGGGGACTTATAAGTTGGAGGCCAAGAAGCTTATCCTCAGTGTTAAGTTTTTGTTGAACCACAAATTAAGCAACTAGCTCGATCCTTGGTGGTGTGACTCCACTCCAGATTCTTGTGAAATTTTTGGTCCAAATTCTAGTAAATTTTTTGGTGGCACCTCCTGTTTCAATTTCCTCACCCCAATGCACATCATAAAAAGATCCGATAGAAAACATCCCACTTCTATCTTAACTAAAAAATCCTATGTTAGTTCTTTCTTTACATGGAAGAACTTGTTTGATAATCTACATTAGTTGCTTCTCTCACTCCCCTTCCCACATAAAAAGACTTCTCCTCCAAAGGATATTCCAATGCCAAATAACCTCATCTCATACATTCATATTGGCCACTTTCTAGTCTAGTTGGCAAGACACTAAGAATAGTATTGGAAAACACATATTCAACTTTCCTTGACCGATCTAGTCATTATACTAGAAACTAAACTTCTTCCCATCACCTAAGATGAGCTTCAAACCTATAGCTAGTACGTCATTTCTTTTACCTTATTTTATAATTTTTTCCCAAGGATCTCTGCCTCCATTTCTTCCCAAAATCTCAAGCACCCCTCTCTAATTTTTTGAGCAAATGGCTTAAATAACCAACTTCCACATAGCTCCATTAGTGGTGCCACTACCATTTAAACAAAAAGTGTTATTTTTTATCACCAAATCATCAACACCCAAATCGCCCATTTACTTTAGCCTTAAAATGATCCTCCATTTGATCAAAGGTAAGATTTTTCCTCTTCGCGCTTTTGGACCAAAAGAAATTTATTTGAATTAAAATGATTCCTTTAACAAAACCTTTAAGTATCATAAAAAGGCTCGTATAAAAAAGAGGAAGGTTATTGAGTACACTTTTGATAAGTATAAGCTTACCCACCCTAGAAAGCGTTCTCGCATTCTAGCTCTTCAACTTATTCCGCACTTTATCCCCAGGTAAATGAGGTAAATATATAAAACAAAAAGAACCTGTACAAATATACAAGGCATACCCTGGTGAACCAGAGGCTAACATACCTAGCCCTGGAGATCAGAAACCACAATTACAAAGGCACGTAGCACTCCTTAGGGTGTCTACAGTTACATCATTTCTACACTCCTCAATTAGACTTGTCAAAAATTAGAGCACTATATACATGTTTCTGAACTTGTACAATGATATTCCTGTGATCAACAACTTTGTTCTCAAAAAATTAGAGCATTTCTGCTCCTCCGTATGAAATAGACCAGTGCAACCACAGTGAGGGCTCAAGCTCTCCAAATCTTGTGGTGTCTATGGCAGTTCCTGTGGAGGGTTCTCATTGCACTTGACAGAGTTGTGGACCCTCTGGATATACCCAGCCAACTTCTTAGAGGGTACCAAATCTTAATTGATAGACTACTAATACAGTAGTTTAGAAAACTTGCTACAGAATTCAGCATCTTTGTACCAGCACCTAAGTTGATTAGCTTAGACTTAGAGAAATTAATACCCATCCTAGAGATAAGGTAGAAATAGTCAAGCATCCTTCTCTAATTTCTAACAATTTCTTTCAACGTTAAGAAAAAAATCAAAGTATTGTCACGTACTAAAGGTGAGTCACATCAAGCTAGCTACTAACCAAAACTAATACATCTCCTAATCATCTGGCTCAAACCTTTTGTGGCAAAGACAAAGAGGAAGGGAGAGGGGGGTTCCTTATCTAAGGTACTTCTTCATCTTGAAAGGACGAGAGTGTGTTCCATTGATTGGAACCAAGGTACTTGGAGTTGTAAGACACTCCTTTATCCAAGCTCTCTAAGTTTTTTCGAACGCCATGATCTCCAGCACCAAGTCCACACAATCCTATCTCAACGTGTTATAGGATTTTTAGAAGTCTAAATTCACCATAAATCCCGACTAATTTTTTTGCTTATTAAATCGGTGAACCACCTCATTTGTAATAAGAACATCAATGAGGATACTCCTTCCAAATATAAAATCTTATTGGTTTTGCTTACTAATGAAGGCACCATAATCTTCACAATGACCTTGTAAATACAGCCAATCATACTAATGGTTCTGAACTACTTAACCAATTTAGTGTTTTGGACTTTGGGAATAATGGAGACTAGCATAGTGTTTATTAACATAGGCACCAGTTCTATTGTGAAAAAATCTAACACTGAATTAGTGAAATTATTTTCACAACACACCACAACTTTTGAATGAAGCTATATGGAACTCATCATAATCAGGAGCCTTCATTAGCTTACAACCTTAAACAGTCACTCTAACATCTTCTATTTACAGTAAGCCCTATAACTAGGAGCTTTGCTCAATAGTAAGTTTTCTAAAACCCTCATTTGACATGTTTTCAGTAGACAGATCATGTTCACTACATATCTTTTGAAAGTAGGCAACAAGTATGTGTCTCACCCTTTTCAGGTCAATCATAACAACCTCATAATCTCTAATTGTATAAATGGATGAATTCCTCTTCCTAATAGTGGTCAAAGTCTAGAAATATTTGTTACTTATGTCCTTCTCCTTAAAGCCCCTTAATATTGAGACCTACCACCAGTAACTCTCTCTTTTTTATGCCAAAAACATAATTGTAGCTGAAGAGATACCTTCCTTGTCATCAACACTTCAAAGTTTGATATCCTACGATCCACTTAATCTAGTGTCTATATCTCGTTCTCAAAATTAATAATATTCAATTCAAAATTCCCAAACATGCCTTTATTCCACTTGCTTAACGGTTCTTTAAGCAATTTCATCTTCATATGGCAATGAAAAACACTTATCCCACATCAACATTCATAGAAGAACCCTCTGGACTTTTGGTGCTAGAACCACATATCCAATGATCTAAATGGTTTAGGCCTCTCAACAATGATGCATGATGATAGTCGAATCGGGTTATGGTTAGATAGTGACTTACTTAAACCTGAACACACAAGAGTAGGGAAGGTATTAATCTACCCCCACATTAGTAAAAAAAACTATCCCATTGTTCTTAGTTATTCCTCCCCTTCTCTTCTCCAAACACCTAAACTTGTTGAAATCTCTAAGGATCATAATTGAATTGTACCTATTCTTATCTATAGTGCAATAGAACAGTATAATACTAAATAATACAATTATCCTAATTACAAAATAACATAGAAAATTATTACAATCATCCTAATCTCTATCAACTATAATATTTTGCTAATTGTAGAGATTAAGGGATTGCATAGGTAACAATCCAACTAACCCAGTGTGGGCCGAGTGGCTTCTTATGTGGGTCAATACTTAATTCTACTATCATATAGGTACGGTGATTACATCATATGGGATTATATATATCTAATATTACTACAATCATTAGAAATCAACAACGTTAATTTCCAATTATCTTGATCATCTGCTACACCTGCTTCCTTATTTGTCTTAGTTATTCATAGAAAAAGAAAAATAGTTAAACGTAGTTAATATATCACAATTAATTGAAAAAATTACTTAAATAATAACTAAAATTATTTGGATACAAATCATCTACCTTGATCTCTAACATCAAACCAATCCACTAAGCTCATGTTCTACACCCTTCTTTTCCACAAGTCTAAAACAAAGTTATGCTTGGTTTCCATGAAACCCAGGATCTAAGGCTTCTTCTCTCTAGCCACAATAAACTAAATTCTTGATAATTTACCCTTTGCTCCAACCCCTTTAACATTCTAGCTAATAATGATAATAAATAATTGGATACCTCCCACATCATCCTTCCATCTTTCTCTATCCATTCAGGAATCTCATTACCTAGAAATCCTTTATCTACTTCTCACCGATGTCAAGATTCTTACACAACCATAATCCTTTACCGAAGAAAAACCTAATTCCCCCCATCTCTCATGATTCTATCACTTTAAGATAATCATTTACCTCTGGTTAGTTTTTGGTTCATGAGAGCATCTTACCATATGTTGTTGAGACTTCCTTCTAGATTAGTAATTCAAAGGATATTGGATCCTTGTTTAAAAGTTCAAAACCCGGCAGAGACCTAAACTTGCTTTGGTCTAGTGAAACACCAAAACTAGCCCCTACAAGCTAGGCCTTTTCCCTCCTTACTATAATTTGCTTATTGCTCCTTGCGGGGAGTCGTGTGAGGATTACCCAAATTTATCATCTACAGCTCTGCCACTAAATCATAAGGGATAAAAAATTTTATATTTTCAAAGAGATCTCTTCCCACCTTGAAACTAAGGGACCTGCATTAGGTATTAGAGTAGCTTCTTGGTTGAGGATAAAGCCAGTCTTGCACCTTTCTAACTTCTCTATCATGAAAGGTGGCTTAAGGATGTTAAGACATCCTTTTCAA
Source organism: Tamarix chinensis (assembly GCA_030549775.1). Lineage (NCBI taxonomy): Eukaryota > Viridiplantae > Streptophyta > Magnoliopsida > Caryophyllales > Tamaricaceae > Tamarix > Tamarix chinensis. Next base: position 13,255,764 of record CM060179.1, on the reverse strand, counting down.
CTCCTCTATTATAACCATCTGAATTCTTTATGTAATCAGTCTGCTATTGAACTATCTCCCCTTGAGCTTGGTCTAACTTGGCACTGACATGTGTCCCCAACTCAATTGTTTTTGTATCTGAATCATCCACCTTGGAAAATTTTCCCGTTTGGCTAAAACTGATGTTATCCACTTTAACTGAGTGTAACACATGCTAGGAATGAATTCGTTCACCCACTTCTAGATGCCAAAAGAGGTGGTTATGACCCACTTCTTGAATGATAAATTAAAATTTTGTCTTCCTCGTAGATTAGACCACTCGTTCTAACACATTCCTAAGACTAGAGGCGTCAATAAGTATTCTTGCTAACTCCATGGATATACCACTCTCTGTATTGGCATCATAGCAAATCCATCTTCCCTAAGGCTGAATAAGCCTTTTGAGAACTTCTTTACCCCAAACGACCGATGGTGCTCCCCTGACATCAACCTAAGTATGTCTAGACCTACATGTATCCTCCACCTCCACTTCTTCACCATCGTGAAATGGTCTAAGAGTATACTATCTTCTCCTAATGCTTTCTCAAATTCCTCCTTCAATAACTCCCTAGTTCATAGGATTTGCTTAATGTGCTCTAGGAGTTTAACAATTCTAGGACAACTAACCCCAAGTGGTAGGGTTATACGTGTGGATTCAATAAAAATACTTCTATGGAGTTTTTCAAGCACATCATCCTTCAATTCCATTGTAATCTTCATTTTCTCCTGGTGTTGCATACTTTGATAGTGGGGTTACACATATACTTTAGATCCATTGGCAACTTCCACATATGACCTTTTATCTCTATCAACAACTTTCCATCCTTTGTCGCTATCTTCTTTTAAAGCCTTAAACTCCACATTCTTCCTACTAATTTGCCTTAGATTCATCTTACTAAATCTAGATTTTTTTTTTTTTGTAATGAATAGCTTGAAACCATGTAAGAGCATACCATTCTTCTTCCTCACAACTTCTGAGGCATCTTTCTTAATAGAAAAGTGCATGAAGCCAAAGTGGAGACTCATAAACTTTCTCCCTTTTCTACAAATTGAAACATCCGCCACTCTCCCAAACTCTTCAAAATTTCTCTCAACTCGGATGCTTGAACTTCTTTCCCTAGATTATCCATGAAGATCATGAAAGTGTTCTCCTTCTTGTTGCAAACTTCTCTTCTCTTTTAACCTAACATTCAAATGCTAAGACCTTTTTTTACTTAGTTCCAACCTTATGAGAAATGTGAAGGGAAACATGTCACTTTGCCTAATGGAAAAGAGCTACATGTTATCTAAGAGCTTGGTATATCATTTAGAGCATCTCCCCAAGCAATTATTATTGATGTATTATCCATGACATATATTATTTTTAGCTACTTTTTATGCAACATACTATAAGCTTACATACAAAATAAATGAATAATAAAGCATACATTTAAAAAAATTAACATACGCCAATTATATCATCATTACTTCAAAAATTAATTTACCAAACAAATCTTAAGTAAAAAAAAATTAGAGGGTATAAGAGGTAAATACATAAATAGTTGGAAGATAAATAAATATATCATTAATTCAAAAAGGCTTGTGTAAATATAAAGATTTTTGTTTTCACATGAGCTTTTAAGGGGTAAAATAAACTAAAAGTTAACTTAAATTGACATTGAAATATAGTCATAATAGTATTTGAAGAATTTTTCAAAGATAGAGAAATGTTGTCATTGTTAGCATCCTAAATAACATATTTACTTATGTGTGTATATATGTATGGGATAGATTTCGTTTACACACCTTAGCTTTTGGCCTAATATTTTTTAGAGTATCCTATCTTTTGCATAATTTCATTTAAGTGCTTTCACATTTAACTTTATCTTCACTTGAATATCAAAATGAATACCTCCATGTAATTAGGAAGATAATTTTTTTCCATATTTTAAGTACTTAAATTAAATTTGCTTGGCTGTCAAAGCTAGGATCTTGTAATTTTGTTGGAAAGTCACTTGATTCCAATCCCACCATATATAGATTGTGGATGACATAGTGAAGACTTTTCTCCACACCTTTGCTCCACCCATATCCCCTAATATGAGTTGCACCATTAAAGCCAGACATATGTCCTGGTAACTAAAGTAGCATGGCAAAATCAACCAATATAATACATACTTATAAATCATTTACAAATAGGGACTCAAAGAAGATGTGATCCAAATCCTCCTCCTCTAGCCTACCCCTAGAAAAATAGAGAAGGGATCAATGAGATTGGATTTACCTATATGAACCTTTAGTCTTAAGAAGGTGGTTAAGGCTATCATTTACAAAGTGATGAATCCAATAGTGTGAATTTGTGTGGGTGGCTAATAAGATAGTGTCTTAGCTTCTGTAGGTAGAAGGGATGACAATAGATCCTGCACTCGACCTAGACCCTTTTAGTGTATACACATAGATATGTGTGTGTGTGTACATATGTATGTATGTATAAATACATAGTAATATTATGCTCGTTAATCTTTTCATAATCTTGTTTGAAGTTCTTATTTATTTTTTTAATTTTATATTTGGGTATGTACTTTATAAATAATATGTAATATCTTATTGTAAAAATATTAAAATGTCATTTAAAAAATTAAAGTAATTATTTTAAAATACTTATCTTTTTACTCGAAGGGTTTTTTTTTTGACAAAAAATACATATTAAGTTAAATAAAACATAAATATATTTGTATTTATGTAAATTATTATTTTTTTAAAATAGTCAAACTTATTTAGAATTCATTTACGATTTAGTTACCCACTAGATTCGATAAATCTAAATCTAATTTTAAATTTTTAAGATTCGACAAATTTAACTCTAGATAATAAAAATACATTTGATTTTAAATCTAACTAGACTAGATCTAAATCCGACTCATCCACATTCCTACCAATAATTACGGCCTAATTTATATTATGATACCATTGAGGCATGTCGTCTAAGAGCCTAGTATAGCTTGCTGACACATAGAGCACCTCCTGAGCCTATTATATAGCTTGTGGGGTGCAGAGTGCCCCCCTTGATCCTAGCATATTATATCCGACGCAGCTATATTTTCTACAATTTTTAAAACTATTTATACTTTTTATTACAACTTGATAGAAAGTATATTTAAACAAATAAATCAATCATCTCTTAATGCTATATAATAATAAAAATCAGTCCACATTGTGGTTTTCCGCCAAATGCAATATAAGCTCTGGTCCCAATATTAATTTACGATGCTAATTTGTGCATTGTCTTCAACTCTTCCTATTGAGTTAGCTAGTGTGTTTCGAGACATTATAAGAACCATTGCAAGGGTTGGTTTAAATTCTACTTTTGATGATTACTTTATTGTTTAAATAATTAGTATATTTTTAGTAAACATTCATGTGATACTAGTTGATATTAAGATCCATACCCGACAAATTAATACGGAGCAGTGTTTTATATAATATTTAATCGAATCATTAATTTATAGGACAGAGCTTAAGTTTAAAAGTAGATTTTATAACATATTCTATTATTATTGAAAAATAAGTTATTTTATTATTAAATTTATATATATAAATATTAATTTAAATAAATGATTACCATCATATTTTATTATTATTATTATTTATGCTTTAATTCTAATAAAAGATGTAAGCAAAATGTTAATATAATTTTTATTAGTTTTTAAAATATATATAAATCGTTAAAATGATATATATACGGGGTAAATATTTTTATGATTTGGAAGAGAGTCACAAGAAGGTAGCCTAATTATGATTGATATATCATTAACTTCCCATAAGAACAGCATTAATTAAAACTACTATATGCTAGAACTACTAAATACTCCATTTGGAAAGCAAAGTTAACGTACCGTAGTATTAGTAGTGGCAATGCTTCACTCAAAAAAAAAAAATTACTAATAGACTAGGTGTTCTCACTCTCAGTGGACAATTGGACTTGTAAAAATAGTAAGAAGACATAAAATTACTGCGAATAAATGTCTATCCTATGGCAGGAAGAAAAGGAGGTGTGGGGGATACTGAAAAAAATACTTTAGCCTTCTCTCTCTCTCTTTTTCAGTGACGACTGACGACGGAATGGAAAGTAGTAAAAGGAACAGTTCAAGTTATAACACACACAGGTAGTCATTGACGCGCTACGTCTACTCGGCGAGTATAATCGACCTTCGTGTGTCCTTGGTCCTTGCTTCCGAGAAACGGCGCATCTCCTACGACTTTCACAGTCTAAAGATGAGCTTAATAATAACTCTCAAGTTCATCCCCTCCGCGGCCCATCTCTATTTCTCTTCCTCAAGGATGCGGAAGTAGTAGTAAATTAGTAATCCTGCTCTGCTGTGTTGTGCTGTGCTCTGTGCTGTCCTGTCCTTGGCCTCTTCCTTGTCCTCCTGCTCCGATCTATCATCTCTGATTTCAATCATCGAAGACTAACCCCTCTGCCCTCTCCCCAGCCGCCTCTTCCCATCTTATTCTCTTTCCTCCTCTTTCTTTATCTTCAATACGGCATCCTAACTGCCGAACCACGTGTTTCTCCGTTTACCTTTCTGAAATCACAGATAGGAAATTAGAGACGGAGAGAGATTAAAAAAAAAAAAAAAGAGGTAGAAAGCTAGAAATTTTCGTTTCCCTTTTGTAATCATGTTGAGTTGAGCGGCTGTTTCACGAATTCGGTGCTTGTATTCCATATCGATTCGACCATGAATGTGTGGTCAGACTGTAACGTTTATATGATGGATTCAGTCATGTCGTTCGATTGCCCATCTTCAACTTCTACCTCCACCTTTCCCTCCGATATTGGTGTCGGAACTATTTTCCCACCACCAGCTCTTCAAACTCCTTTCCCCTCCGACTCCTCCGGTAAGGCCCTATTTTATCCTCCCTCCGATCAGCAGCAGTCATCATCCTCGTACGTGCCATTTTTCAACCAAGATACCCTCCTACAACGCCTCCAGTCTCTACTCGACGGGTCTAAAGAAAACTGGACCTACGCAATCTTCTGGCAAATCAGCAATGATTTCAACCCCGCCTTATACTGGGGAGACGGATACTACAAAGGTGAAGAAAATAAAGATAGGAGCACCAGCAACCGAACCCTCGATCCAATCGAGCAAGATCAACGAAGAAGGGTGCTTCGTGAGGTCAGTTCTTTAATCACCGGAAACACTGCATCGCCGGATGAAGCAGGCGACGAAGCCGTAACAGATACGGAATGGTTTTACTTACTTTCCATGACTCAATCGTTTCCTAATGGCATCGATTTACCCGGTCATGCTTTTTCTAGCTCAATTCCGATTTGGGCAGCTGGGTATGAAAGATTGTCAGATTCTCCTTTCGAGAGAGCAAAACAGGGATCTCAGTTTGGGATACAAACTTTAGTTTGTATACCTATACAAGGTGGCGTTGTTGAACTCGGTTCGACCGATGTTATTATCGAGCGTCTGGGTTTGATGAATAAGATGAGGGCTATGTTTGATTCTGGTGGGAATGGTGATTCGATTGATTGGTGTATTTCGGAATCGCCGGTGGTGGGCGGTGGTCAAACTCAACAGCCATCTGCGGTAGCTGATCAAGGGGAGGAGAGCGACCCGTCTTTGCTTTGGATTAGCGAGCCACCCTCGTCGGTGGAACCTGAGATTAAGGAAGGTGGTATCAACGGGCGTGGATCTAGTTCGAATCTAATTGGTTCGGCGAGTTCGGATCCAATTGGGGACAACAGCCACCACCATCAGCAGCAGCTGAAGTTGGGTCATTTAGATATTCAGAGCACTAATGGTGGTATAAGTGGTGACAAACCACTCGGAATAAGAGTCCATCGACAGAGTCCTCCGCAGCCGCACCCTTCGTCCCAGCAGCAGCAGCAGCAAGTACAGGCTGTTTTCAGCAAGGAGTTGAATTTTTCCGAATATGGGAGGAATTCCAATATTCTAAGTTTTGGAGATAGTAAGATGGGAACAGCCTCTTCTACTGGATACGAGACAATTTTTGGCTCCAATTCACAGTTCACGGTGGAAGATAACAAGAAGAAGAGGTCACCGACTTCTAGGGGTAGCACCGAAGAAGGAATGATGTCATTCACTTCCGGGATCCTTTTACATTCTTCCGGTATTGTGAAATCCAGCACCGGCGGTGTGGATTCAGATCATTCAGACCTTGAAGCCTCGGTAGCTAAAGAAGCCGACTGTGCGAGCAGGGTAATCGATCCCGAGAAAAGACCACGGAAAAGGGGTCGGAAGCCGGCTAACGGCAGGGAAGAGCCACTGAATCACGTGGAAGCCGAGAGACAGAGAAGAGAGAAGCTGAATCAGAAATTCTACGCCTTACGAGCCGTTGTTCCTAACGTATCCAAAATGGACAAGGCATCCTTACTCGGGGATGCTATTTCATACATCAACGAGCTCAATTCGAAGCTTCAAGACTCGGAATCCGATAAAGAAACAATGCGGAGCCAGTTAGAAGCCTTAAGGAAGGAATTGGCCGGGAAAGAATCGTCACGTTTCGAATACGACGACGTGAAGGTGTTGGGGGGAGCTTGTGGTGGTAAGCTTATGGATATGGATATTGATGTTAAGATTATCGATTTGAATGCTGCGATGATTCGCGTAACTTCTGGTAAGAAGAATCATCCGGCCGCAAAGTTGATGCTAGCGTTGAAGGAGCTGGATTTAGATGTTAGCCATGCTCATGTATCGCTTGTCAACGAATTCATGATGCAACAGGCGACGGTGAAGATGGGGAGTCGGTATTTCACCGAAGATCAGTTGAGGACGACATTGGCAACTAAGATTGCCGACATTAGATAAGCGCAGGTCCGTCCCTGTTGTGAGATTTTGTGCAGCTGTGTGTAAGTAGTAGTAGTAGTAGAAGAAGAAGAAGAAGAAGAAGAAGCAGCAGCAGCAGCACCGCCTCCACCACCTAAGATTAAATTTAAATTCAATTTCAAGATCGCACCTCAATAATTATTGCTTCTTCTTCTTTTTCCTTCTTTTTTGAGCATGGGGAAGAAGATTGATTAGATTAGCTCCAAATTAAAGGCAGGCTAGATTTAAGTGGGAGCTGTTAAAACTTCCATGGACGTCTTTCTTTCCATGTCATGTACGATGAGCCTAGCTACTTACTTTCCTGTGTGTTCTACGTGCTATATATCAGCGTATTGTATATACTTTTCCGGGCAGTGAAATCGATGGTTATATATTTTTGTAGACATGTTACCGTACTTGTGTTGTGTCGACGGAGAGGTGTTCTCAATTTAATTTATATCTGGCACACAGGCAGACAGGAGAATTGGAAACGGTCCTTTCCCCTTCAAGGTAGCAGGAGCGGCTGCCATCTCGTCTGGTCTTAAATTTTCACGATCAATGGCAGGGGGTTTTAGCAGGGCCGCAACTACCAAACGAAGGGTTTGGAGACCACCTGCAGGCTCCGAACTATATGCAGCTAGCCTCAGTCAGTAGAGTCAGTACCTCACTACTATACTACGCTTCACTTCCAGAGATTAGATGGGCATTGTTGTTACCGTGAGTCCGTGACTTTAACCTAAAAAAAGCACGTGGCGTATCAGTGTTAAGAGGTAGTATATTATATATAGGGAGTCAGGGACTCAATTATCGGTTGGTGCTTTCGATATAGGAGAGGAGTTAGGGTACGTAGGGACAGATTATTGCTTCGTACGGTTGACTGTGATCCTCAAAGATAAACCAGCTGCGCGGACTCTCATGCTGTAAATTATACTCCCGTTTATATATATATATATTTAACTGATCAAAATTTACTTTTTAAATGTACGATAACTTATTTTTTTTAGTAACTATGAATGGGAGAACGTTTGACCATTGGTTGGAAACCTCTTACCTAATGGTCGACGCTCTCCGTCTTGTTTTGTGTGATTTGAGATTGATTTTTAACTTGTGCCTATGTATTTTTTTTTTCCTTTTCATTCTTCCTTTTTTGGGTGAGAACCGAAAACTAATACTACTATTTAAAAAAATAGTTCACGGTAGATGATAAAAGTTACTTATAATATGTAAAAAAAACTACTGTAATTAGCTTAAAAAAGTATACTATTTGAATATTAGAAAAAAGGTGATTATATTTTAGTAAATATTATATATTTATATTTTAAGTTTGAAAATCACCTATAATATGTGATAAAAATTACTTTTAATAGTTAAGAAAAACTACTACAAATCTTTCAAAAAATTCTAGTATTTGAGTGCTATAAATAAAAACGGTTTAATTTTTTTTTAAATATTAGGTATTTATATTTTGATTTAAGAAAAAATATCATGTCTTTTTTGTACCCTAAGTAAAAAAAAAAATTGGGTATTCTTATAGTTATTGTCTTTCTCAATAATCTTCATCGTGCTTTCTACAAAATCAAATACCTGCATGCATTCATATATATATATATCCAAATTTATACGTGGTCCATCGAATTGGACTTATGAATCTAGATTGAATATCTGACTATATTTAAAAGCATCACTTATATTCAAAATAAAAAAATATATCAAATTTAAAAAGAATAAAAATAATTTAACTACAATATATATAATATGACACCGCCTGCTCCATAATATACTACGATACATTTAAAATATAGTAGAATATGCTCTATTACATTCTGAATACAACATAATATCACATTCTATATCAGACATACAATCTAATTTGTCCAAAATATAAGTACAATATGTTCGGATATATTAGAGTATCATACTACAAGTAGAAAATTTAACAGATTTATAGAATATCCCATTAAAATTTAGATAAAATATCCATCCAATCCCAACTAGTATCTTTTTTTTTTATTGAATTCCCAAACAGTGACAGTTTATTTTACAAAATATCTAAAGATTTGGATCTATATAACTATTGTAGAGAAGGAAACACATTTTATGTTTGGAAGATGTGTAGCTATTAGTTGTTATTTTTAACTATTTTATCTTATTTAGAAAGCAAAAATATTAAAAATAGTAGTATAATTTTAAAAAATTATGATAGAAAAAGAAGCTTTTTGAACGTAAAATGTTACATGTAGAAACTCATATCTCTCCCCAAAGCTCTTAAGTCATCAACATCTTGAATGATGCACATATTCAACATTCGGGACATCGAAAGACCCGGATGTTTAGAACTTAAAATTTTATCCTAGAAGGGATGATCATCATAGCACAATAGTAGGCGCCTTGGGCGTCTTTCCCACTTATGGTCGAAGTACAAGGCTTGATTACGACCTCTGGACACCTGGGTTTTCCCTTCCCCCTAGATACACCAATATGTAACTCTCGAGGAAAATTTTATCCTAGAAATAGAGACATATAAAAGCTTTGAATCCCAATCTTTTACTATGCCAACTCTATCTCAGATCTACATAAAATATTCCTACGAATCTAGATATGGTCACGAAAATTACAGAGGCAGTGCTTGTAATTTTAATGATTCATTCATTTAATTGGATATAATCTATTGTTATTTTGTGTATATATATAGTTCAAACTACAATTCGTATGGTCATAACTTATAATGAAAATAAAGTATATATATATATTAGAAGGGACGCCAAATATATCCTAACATGTTAATGTAGTTCATTTTACTTTATTGAAGAGTCCTAATAATTTATCTAGTTATCTTAGTTACACTGAATTTTATAACCTTTTTGGATATTTCACTCAATATATAATAACATCGGTTTTCCTCTCCAGTTTCAACCTAATGTTTCTAAATTGAATATCTGAGATATCATATTGAATTCTTATATTTCAATCTTTTTTGCACCATTCACTCTTTGATCTTTATATTTCTAAGTACCGACATTGTGTGGGAACTGTATTAATTTGCGGGTGATTAACAGTATCAATCATTTCTATCACTATATGGGTGGTTTTTAATATTCATAAAGTTGTGGCGGCTTTTTCCGTTAAAGCTTCTCTAAGGTGAGGTTTTAGTGTCTTTTCCTCCGCCTTTTGTTCTTGCTTTCAATTTTACCGCGACGCGTTTATTTTTAATCAAAAGGGATGATTCCCTTGCCCTTGAAGATCCGTGGAGGAGGTGAATTGGATGTGTCTCAGCAAGACAGATAATAAGCAACGTCGAGTCACACTCATGGCTGTAAGAGCATCAGTGGTGGGGAGGAAAATTCGGTTTTATTACCACCAAAATCTCTGCAATCGAACCCTTCCACTACGAGCAGAGCATTTTTATTTTTATTTTTTTTGTTTGTAGGACAGAGGCACCAGTTGCTTATAAAAACTCCATTTCACCTCTAAAATATATATATATATATAGATACCGCACTGACCTTGATAGATAGGACCCACGGTCGGCATCTTTGGGGGGAGAATTGGTGCTTTCAGCGAGACGGCCGAGAGGGAGGGATTCGTGAGGGAGATCCGCAGGCCAAAATTTTTTTGGCTAATGGCGGGTCCCATTTTTATTTTTGTTTTGGCTCTAAGTACCGATTATGTAGTCTTTGCCCGTCACTTCACTGATTTATTATAAACATAGGTGCTCTTTACTCAAAAAATAAAATAAAATAAAGTATACTTTATGAGCATAGTATTTGAAAATAAATTAACATTAATTTCAATTATTGATAATATCAGTCTCGAATATGTTTTGGAATATAAATATTTCATTCTAAAAGTGTTCTAGAAAATATTTATAATTTTTTTATTAGAAAACATCAAAATCAATAGTTTATGTTCATTTTAGTTAAAATTTTAAAGAATATATTAATTAGATTAATAAAATATACAACAAAAAACCTTTACAAATAAAATATCTCTACTGAAGTATATGGGAATTTTGTTATATAATTTTGTTTATAAATAATTAAAAAAAATAGAAAAGATGAGAGATGTTTACTATTTAATATAAAATTCCGATACAACCAAAATTAACCCTAAACCATATTAATGGGGCCCACACTAAATTTTATTAAAACAGACCCTTATGCCTTTACCAGCTAAGCTACGCCCGAACATATGCACCACGTTCGTTAATTTTTAGTATTTATTTTACCGTCTCTTTCAATAATAAAACTAAACGTACTCAATTTAAAAAGTCGCAAGTTGGGAAACTGAATGAAAGCTCAGAACAAAATATTCTTACCAAGCATAATCACGACCGAATCAATTGTAGAATTCTTATCAGAACGCTTAGCCCGTTGCTTTATATATATAATATATATATTTTTTTTTCCCACTTAGGCTTTATTATTTTCTCTTGATTTTTTTTATCCGATCAAATTATTGCCGGTTCCTTCTTATCTAATCTAATTATTGCTTATCTGATATCACCTGATTAACATGGATCTGATCTAATTTAATTAATATTGAAGATGATAAAAATTATTATATTAATATTAATATTAGTTATTATTATATTAATAATAATCATACTAAATTATATCAATTATATGAATAATTATGTTAAATATATTAATAATGATTGTTATTGAAATAATTATACTCATAATTATAATCACAGTAAGAATAATAATTTTCATAGTTATATACAATAAAATTATTATTATTATTATTATTATTATTTGATGAATATTTATATGAATACTTAATTGTAATATTATTAATAAGTATAGGTAAGTTAATAATTATAATAATATTAGTAATTTAATTCATATGAATAATTATAATGATTATATTTATTATCATTTTAATAATTAGAATAACAATAATAATAGATTCTTAATTATGATTTAAACATTTATATTTTTCTTAATCATAATTATAATAATTATATAACTAAGCATTATAATAGTTCAATTGATAATTATAACAACAACAATTATTATTATTATTATTATTATTATTATCATCATCATCATCATCATAAATATAATCAAATTGATAATATTCATAATTGTAATAATACTCATAATTATATTCATTATTATCATTATAATTTTAATAGTTATTATTATTATTATCATAATAATTAATTATAGTAATTGTATTATTAATTATATCAATAATAATTACAATTATAATAATTATATTATTAATAATAAGCATTTAGATAATTATAATAGTAATTATTATAATAATTTAATCTCTAATTATACTTATTATTATTATTATCATCATCATCATCATCATCATCATCATGATAGCTATTTTAATAATATATTGGATATTAATAATCATTTATAATATTATTATTATAAACTTTATTTTATATAATTAATAATAATCATAATAATAATAATAATAATCATTCTAATATGATTTTATTGATATTAATCTAATATGATCTAATCTAATTATAAGGTAGAGAAAATAGGGATTTACAATTATAACATGCATATATGCTCCATATCTTACAATTAACTTATATATCCATCCAAGAAGTCATAGCCTAATATTCGTGTGCTAGATATGTCAAATTCGAATTTTCTTTCTTGATATTCATTAGTGTTTTAAATACAAGATCAAAAATCAACTTGTTGAAGGTAACTGATTCGGTCCTGATTTGATTGAAAGTTGAATTTACTCAATAACTTTTCAATTTTGTTCCAATTAAGGCTTTGATTCGATTGGTTCAACTCGGTGTGAAATTTTTATTATTTTTTTTGCTAAGGGTAGAATGCTTATGTTTTAGTTTGTACCAAAGTAAAACTAGATTTATTATTTATTATTTTCCATATTAGTATGCAAATTCAAATGCTGGTTATTTTTTTATCGAGAGACCTTCAAGTACTCAATTGACGTAGTTGAATCAACAAGTTCGGTCCAATTTTTAATTCCATGATATATGTACATATTTATAGTAGGTGTGAGAATAATATGAAAAACTTATATATCAATTATTGACTTATTTCAATTATTTAATTTGTATATTTATTACAACCGCCATTAAAAAAATCCTATTTTTTGTAATAGTGCCACATGAAGTACTACTTGGATTAGCTTCAAAAATAAAAATAAAAATAAAAATGCCCAAAATGAGAACCATACAACAATAGCAACATAACTTATACAACAAATCAGAAATTCTAAGAAAATAATAAGAAGAAAACCCCCAAAAATCAAGAGGAGAGAGAAGGAGATCAATAAGATGACAACCTTAAAAAATTACCCATAATTCTAACATATTTTACTTAGTTAAAAAAGGGGGACAATAGCTAAGAGGAATTAAAGAAGGGAACAAACAAATCACGAAAGGGAAAAGAGGGGGAGATGGATTGATTATTAGGTTGTAAAATAAGAAAGGAAGACCAAACGATAGGGCACTCAATAATTGTTGACAAAGAAAGAGAAAGATGGGGGCAAGCAAGGGGGGAAGAGATTGCAAAACTTAATGAAAGTTAAGTATAACAAAGGTAATAAGAGGAGCATGAGAAGCAAAAATCAAATGCTAAGAAGAAAGATGAGGGATGAGTCAGAAAGCACTTGAATGAAAAATGACATTTAAGTAGGGTGAAGGATGTAAACGGAGAGGAGTGCAAACAATAAGGCAAGACAAACCAATTGATTAACAAATGACTTTTACCCTACTACTAGTACACAAAATTAGAAAGGAGAAAGGTGAGAAAATAGTTGAATTTGTAGGTAATGAGTGGTCGGGTATAAAAAATCACTTTTTTTGAAGATTTGGGGTGAAATATTTGGCAGACGAATTCTAGGTGTCAGGAAAATAATCATACAGCTCCTATCAATAAGAGGTTACAATAAGATATGCAAGTAAGAAAAAGGCTAAGACAAGATTGGGAATCAAAAACGGAATCATAAAATAAAAACATGACGCACTAGTCGATTAGCGGGAAATCATTAGGTGACTAGTTTGGTCATATACCTAAAAATGAATTGACACAACAACCAAATGATTGGTAATATCTAAGTCAATAGACTAGCGACAAACCCAATCCAAAAACTAAAACAAGCTAAGATAACCTCTCCAACTCATAATTAACACATATTAAAGGTAGGATTGATTTTCCTATATAAGAATATTTCATGTACATGCTATGATAATTTAATTATACTATCGTAAAGTCAAATTCTCATGTCCATTGATTACACGGGGAGACGACTTGAAATGTAATAGTTATGTAGTAGAAATTAAACGTTATGTTAATTTCTTTCCCAATCTATATCGAATTGACACTGATCAGCGGACAACAATCGATATGCATAGCTTGCTACCTTATGAATCATGCGATTCAAGGCTGATCATGACCGTCTTCCAAAACGCCAAAATAGTAAATCCATTCAGAATCATCGGTAGATCTTCAAAAATAGCGCTTTAGTTTCAAGCACGTGCATTATCGATACCATATTATTCATGATGTATCCTTCCCACCACTAAAAACACGCTACTGGCGTCATATTTTGTGCCGCGTGATATTCCACGTGGTTATATTGGTAGTATCTGTCACAAGTCGCAGTGGGCTCCTAGTGTAGTAGTGCCTAGTGCCCATTTGATTTGTATATACACGGGGAAATGTTAGGACTAAAAGTTGAAGGCTACTTGACGAATACATTTTATTTGCTTGTCTGAGCATATTTGGATTGTTTCTTATGAATCTCATCTATTTTGTTCCATGATTATCGGTGTCTTGTCTCACTCTATCGGATAAGCAAAGATATGAAATAGGGGGAAGATGAATGTTGTGAATCCTGCCTTTCTCAAGGGGTACAAATAACCACATATTGGTATAATAATTATCACAGAAGTTTATAAATAAATAGAAAATTCAAATTCAAATCTAAAATCTATATTACTTGGGACACAGCCTCAATCATTAGGTTGCAGCCTCACTAGTAATTATTTTCATGTTTATAAAGCATATAATGTTGCATTATTTTGTACACATTCCACCTATTGCCAACTAATTTTAGAATAAAAACAACTTACTTTAATTTATAAACTGTCATTGCCTCCTCTTATCTAGAATTTTGTCTACAACAAGGGCAAGAACATATATATATATATATATATGAAAAATATAAAGCAATAATTTTTCCTGCCTATTTGTGTCAACATCAATAGTAGCTAGCATTATTTATTTTTTTCAAATGCTAATGATGTGATAAGAGGAGTGGAAGCTTCGGCCATATCTAGATCTGGCAAAGTTGACTCAACCCGACCGACCCAACACGAATAATCCAACTTAAAATCTGATAGCGACCCAAAAAATAAAACATGTTTGCAATCCGAAAGCCCAAAACAATCCGATTCAATCCGGACCCATTTCGAATTTAGCTAACCCGATAATGACTTGAATATAAATTTATTTGAACCGAAGTGGCCCAAATCAATAATAACTCAAACCAAACACACCCTAAACCCGAACTGACCCAAACCAAACCGAACTCTAACTCGAATCAAAACCGACCCAAACTCTAACCCGAAACCCAATCAATCCGAACCATACTCGAACCGATAATTAGTTATTCTTATTCATATATGATATTTTTAACTCCATATACTTGTCAATTTATGAACAATGTCAATGGATTCAAATATTTATAGACATAAATTTAGATTTTTGCTTCACTTTATTTGATAACTTCCTACAACCTCAACTTGACACTCTAAACCATAATAATAAAAACTTAATGACAGATCAATAAAATTATAAAATCTAGAACTTATTAGTATAACCTTTCAATTCAATTTTAGAACCATTATATAGTGGTATATAAATAATCTATATTAGAAAAAGTCTAATTAGACGGGATCTACAATCCAAGTAATGAATATCCATGATAGAAGATGGCGAGATACTCGAATGTAACCTTTATAATCTATTGCATTACCTTCACACATCAATAACATTCCATTCTTGTCCCTCGGAACAAAATTAGTACAAAATACATTATAGAAACAACCATACAAGTGAAAGACCACAAATTATCAATATTAAATAGTTTCAATGCTTGAACTCATAGAATACTTCAAACATGATGGAATAGCTTGTATGGTTGTGCCATGTGAAGGGATGTGCCAACTCATAATCCTATAAAATGAAATAAAAAATTAATATAGGAGAACTAATCCTCACATCTAGTCCTTTACAAACACTTTTTCTAAAAATTATAAATGCAAATGATGATGAATAAGAAAAAAATCAAATAAATAGTGATACCAAAAGAAGAAAAAGAAGAAGAGCAATATGACATTGTATTAAGGATTCACAAGGACCCAACAATCAAAATCAGCATTTCATCATACACTCATTACATGATACAAAATACAAAATAATATCAAATATGCTGACATTTACTAACAAATAAATATAATAGAAGTCCAAACAAGTGTATATAAGAAAACTAGAGCATTGATAACACACCTACAATGAATACTTGATCCTCTCTTCAATGGATGAAGTTAAATACCTCTATTTGATTGAATCCCTGGCCTTTAGGTAAGTAACCAAAAAACACTAACTAGAAAGAAAGAAATTTACAATCCAAAAGGCAAAATATGTTCGAGGGGATAGTTATAACACCAAGAGAAAGACATATCCTAACTATCACCATATATGTTGTTACATAAATATCAGACCAACAAGTCACACACCTTATTAAGAGGTTTATATAATAATTAGATAAAAAAACAGAAGATAATATCACCCCATTGTTAACTCCAAATTAAACTTGAACTCCTTTATTTGTTAAGGAAAGATTTGGTTGAGATAATAACAAGACAACAACTAACAATACAACATGCAGAAGATCAAAGAAGCCAGACCATTAATTTAGAGACTTGTTTTTATAAAACTTGCAACACTAAAAACCTTCTCACAACAGCATATAAAGAAGTAAACTTTCACCTATTAAAGTTAATATCACTACTAAAAGCAACCTATGAAACTTACAACATTAAAAACTCCTACAACCTCTTCAAAAATACATGTGTAGTCCTCCCTATAATGAAAAAGCATGTAGTTAAATACACTCCATTTGGATAAAAGCTACATAATTAACTATCAATTATATAAAGAAGTAAAAAATTACATATGAACATTATTAAGGGTGTTTATTAGGGGGTTAGCTCCATCCCACCCCGCATTGCAACCAACAAATTCATCTTCCTTAGTTGCTAGAGAAATAATAACACATTAGAAATTTACAATAATGTAGAAACAAAGAAGTTTATAAAATCCTTAAAAACACTACCTTCAAAACCATACAACCAACTACGAGTAGTTATCAACACTTCAATATTTTCAAGCAAGTATGAGCTTCTCCACTTATTTAAAACCCTACCTACAATGCTAAAAGTTGATTTTGATGCAATAGTTGTGAAGGGAACACTTAAGATATCCGTAGCTAGATGTGAAAGCTCTCTATATTAGGACTCGTTCTCTCTCCAAAAGTCAAAAATGTTCAACTTGATTTTGCGGTCCATTATTCATCTAGACACTTATCCAACTTTATCTTTTCATTATAAGGGTATACAGTCTCATTTTCATCAAAACCCTAAACATTACAAAAAAAAATGGATATATATATATATATATCGTAGTCAATTGAATATAAATATAATAACAAATCAACATCAAAAGAAAGGCACAAAAGATTAAGGGAAGATGAGAAATATAAACTTACACCAGAGAAACCAAATTTGCGCTTGCGAGTAGAACCAATGGTGTTAGTGTCTAATGTTGATGATGCTCCACAAAAGTTATTACAAGTACCTCCTCCCTCATCAACTGAAGGATACTCCACTAGGAGCATCCCTAACTTAAACCGCACGTCACTAACTTTCAAAGAAGCCCTTGTTCCATCCTCAAATAATTTTTTATAGCATTACTTTAGAATATCCAACTTACAACGAGGATCAAAAATTATAGCAAAAGCAAATAATGTACCATATTCATTCCCATCTAAGTTGGCCCAATACTTTTGAAATTTAATCTTCATTTCTACAGTTATTTTCCTTAACACTTCATTGCCACCCTTTACCAACTCATTTAAAAGCATTTCGATCTTTTATACATTCTTAAAATACAAATTTGTCATGGGATACTGACTACCAGAAAATTACTCAGTAATATCATAAAATGGTTCCAAGACATAAAAAAAAATCAAGCATTTCCTACTCTTGAGGTATTAGGAAATGCTTGTACAAGGGGTCAACAACCTCCATCTCCTTAAATCCATTACGATAAATAATAGCTCTATCAATCATCAAATAAGTTGAGTTCCGCCTTGTGGGAACATCAAGCCGTAATGCTTTAGTATCTGATATGACACATTGTGTTAAAACTTAAAACTATACGTACAGGAGCAGCCCAGGATTACATGTAATCTACACACACATGACATATTGTGCTAAACATGTAATTTGTCTGCATGCTAAACAAAAAAAATATGTCATGTGTGTGAAAACATTAGACACATTCCAAACACACATGACATATTACCCTAACTTAAAATAAACAGGTATGGTTTCCATACCACTACACTATTTGTGTGCTAAACAGACACAATAGCATAAGCTAACATATAATCTGCACACACATAATATATTGTGCTAAACATGTAAACTGTAATCTGTTTGCATGCTAAACAGATAGATATTGTCATGTGTGTACAAACATTAGATACATTCCAAACACACATGACATATTTCCCAATTTAAAATAGATAGATATGGTTTCCATACAAATTGCACTATTTGCATGTGTAATCTGCACAGGCTAAATATGTAATATGCACACACATGACATATTCTACTAAACATGTAAATTGTAATCTATTTACGTGCTAAACAAATAGATATTGTCATGTGTGTGCAAACAGTAGACACATTCCAAACACACATAACATATTATCCTAACTTAAAACAGACAGATATGATTTCCATACGAACTGCACTATTTGCGTGTGTAATCTGCACAAGCTAACATGTAATCTGCACACACATGACATATTGTGTCAATACTATACATGCAGGACAGTAGGAGCAGTAGGATTAATATTAATATCTATCATCATCTTTGACATAAATATAATAAACATCAACCATATACATAAACATACGCACTACACTATTTACGTGCTAAACATACAGGTTATTTTCCATCAACCATACCAAACACAAACATATTACCATAATATAGGTTATGTATCAAAACAAGTCATAGATTAACATAATATAAGGTTGTTAGCAAGAGAAAGTTTTAAAAAAATAAAAATAAAATTAAGACTCACCTCACCTTTCAACCACTAAAGTCATGAAACAAGAAACATGTCGTAGGTCGTCGACTGGTTGCGGAAGATTTGGTTGATGGAAATCGTATCAAGAGGAAAAGGAATTAGCAAATCATAGAATCAACCATAATGGAGGAAAAGGAAATCAGCATCAAGGAAAGGAGGTTATTGGTGATTGAAAATGAAATAGAGGAGAGGAGGAGATGGAATGGAATGGAATGAAATGGAAATCAAATCAAAACAAAGCCGAACATAATTGTAAGGTTCAAGCTCGACGATGGGGCATAAGGTAGTGAAATGTAGAGCTTTAGGTTTTGGGTGTTTGTGGAGACGAGACAAGATGGAGGAGTGGAGGTGAAGTCTAGAGTGAGTCCAGGAAGAGTCAAAATACAAGAAGAGCTAGGAGCGGGGAGTTAGAAGTCTAGAACGAGAGAAATGAGTGAGTCAAGGGGGGAGGGAGTGACTATTGACTAGTGGTCATGGTTGAGCTACTAGAAAGTAGAAAGTAGAAACTTTCTGCCCGTTTGGTTCGAATCACATGCTTCACACCAAAACCAAACAAGGTGCTCTGACTACTATAGAGACTACAATGAGTGTGAGCCTTAACCGAGTAGTAGACTAGTATAGTAGTAAGTAGTAGTAGTAGTACCGGTGATATCTATATGTGCGAGATATTGATATATTTGATAAGTGATATATTAGAGTTGGAGGGAAAATAAGATATAGATATTAGGGGAAAATAAGATTTAGGTGAAATATTAGAAAAATAGAAAGATACTAGAAAACTAAAAATATTTTAACCAATATCTCATTATAATTTATATAAAATTAAAAAGCTTAAAAAAATAAGAAGTAAGTGTTTAAAAAATATTTAGTATTTAATGTATAAAAAATGAAATGAGTCAAAAATGAGACTTTTAAATAAAATATAATCATCATAAGATTTTATTTTTATTTTCTCATAATATTTAAAATTAATAATAACAATATATATAATTTTATTATTAATTATAATTATCATTTTATTTAAAGATACAAGTTATTTGTATTTCTAACCCTAATTAAAGTTTGAGACTAAATTATATATGTAATTTATTCACAGTATATTTAGCATTTATATCGTTATACTTTATAATACTAATTCCCTTTCACAATATTTGTTAGTTGGTAATATTTTGTGATAGTATATATATTTGTACTCATTTTAAAATTTTTCTTTAATTATAGCTTTAGAATTTGTAATGTGCTCTTTTACTCCTTAATTCATAATATCAAGAGACTAGTAGTCCATCTCATATGTAAATTATATCATTTCTATAATTTATTGTAACTAAAGCAATATTTATTCATTTTGTTTTGAATATATACTCTCATTTTAGTGAAATTTTAATTCATAAATATTTAACTCATTATTTTGTACTCAATTAATTAAATATATTATTTTTGCTAAAACTTGTTTCTTTGTAAATTTGGTAGATCATTAAGAATAATTCATCAACTATGGTTGAAATTTAAACTAATTGATCCAATTTGATAAATTTAGTTGTAATTTAACAAAGATAAATGACTTTAAATATATATAGAACTCGCATTAAATATCATCAACTATGGTTAATATAAGTAAAAATTGAAAAGATAAAGAATATATGGGCTTTTTAGGCCTTAATCAATTCAACTCCTCTCTCATAACAAATTAAGGATAAAGAATATGTTTGAGGAAACACCTATTGGAAGAAGATTGTGTGTGGTGAGTTGGAGATTATCTAGACTTTCTTTTTATCATACTATAACTTTTATTCCTTTTAAGGAATTTTAATTATTTATCCTGGATCATAAACTCTTTTCGCGTACTTTGATTTTCTATCTTATAGATGTTTTAATACTTTGATAAAGCCTTGTTGAGTTTGAATTATGATGGTTGTAGGCTGGGCTTGTACTAACCACGACGATAATATCTCCGAAATTCATAAGTTGTGATTTACTTTCTTTCGCTAAATCTTAAATAAAATAAAATTTTTCAGTAGTGAATTTTGGGGGCGTTACATTAATTTTGTACTAGTTGGATGACTTTGATTGAATATCAAACGGATTAAACAAGATCGAGATTTAGGCGTTAGATTTTGGTATCTAATTATGCCAAAAAAATATGGATAAATATTGTAATAATAATTAAAAATCCTTTCCTTCTTAGTAGCCTTGTAACTAGTAGCTACCCCGACTATTCCTGTTAGGGAATAGAGTAAGGGGTGACCTTCTTGTAGTGAAAGCTTGTAATTGAGTCTTCTCATTTATGAGGTAAACCTTTTCAAATGTTGTTTTATCCCTTTAAATAGCCTGTAAAATTTGTTTTATAACATAGACCATTATGGTAGTTGGTTTTAATATACATATCTCCCCCTAATATGGGAGGAATTGATAAGCATTTAGGATGAGGGCTTCCTTCTCCCTCTGCTTCACCTCCTCCTCTTAAAGTAGGAGTATTAAAGTTAGCTAACTGGCTGTCAACTCCCCAAGACAAGAGAGAATGAACAGGACAAATAGGAGGATCGTGCTCGGGTGAGTACAAGCCTCCAAGTAAGAGCTAACAATTCCTACTTAATTAGGAGTATGGAGCCAGCGTCGGTCAAAGTATAGCATAGACTACTGACGTCTAACCATAGATAGTCAATAGTTTGGCAAGTCTCACTAAGAAGATCCATGTTTTAGTTCACTCTTCTGTAAGTGTCAGATGGCAGCCTTCTCGTCTTTATGTTCTTGATTGTTAGGAACTTAGGCAATAAGGAAACCCAGACTAACCCAATCATCAGCTCCTAGAGAAGGTACCCTCAGACATAACAGAATGAAGTCTTCTACTCTAAGACAATCGTAATATAAAGGTTCTGTCATCACTTATAATATTTGTAGAAAAATGTAAATACAGAATGCAAAGGAAAGGGTTAGCAATGTTTGATATTTGATAGGCTGGAGGAGTATTGTGCTCGGGTGAATGCAATACTCCGTCTTCTTTTTTTTAAAAACATTTTCAACTTAAAACAACAAAAAAAAAAAAATCCTATGAGTTTCAAAAAACATATACAATTAGAATGAGCTAAATGAAGGTCGATAGTTATAATTACCTTAAAAAAACTCACGAAAATAAAATA
Source organism: Tamarix chinensis (assembly GCA_030549775.1). NCBI lineage: Eukaryota > Viridiplantae > Streptophyta > Magnoliopsida > Caryophyllales > Tamaricaceae > Tamarix > Tamarix chinensis. Next base: position 13,233,398 of record CM060179.1, on the reverse strand, counting down.
CTAGGAAAATATAAGAATTTCTATAAATAAATAAATAATTCTAAGAGTATTACTAGAGTTTTGGATATTTTAAAGGACGTAATAAACCATCAAGTATATCAATTTTATTTTTATAAATATAAATTATAAATAAATTAAATTTTTAAAATGATGGGATATCATACTATTATCCTAAGTCTTTCTTATACGGTGTCTTAATTTTGTTTGAATAGTAAATTGATATATTATGCAATGTTGTCCCCATCAATAAAAATAATTGCTTTGAAATAAAAAAAATTGTGCAATTTAGATGAATAAAGTTAGTAACAAGTGATGCTTAATTAAATAATCGAAGTTGGTTTTAAAGTTTTGACGTGTTACCAGTGAATTTTTTTCTTCTACTTTTTTGGTATTATAATAATTATGATTATAAATTTAATATTTTATAATTATATTTATGGACTTATTATATAATTTTTTACTTATGGTTACAGGTTTCTTATGACAAAAAAGAAAAGAAAAGAAACTGAAATTAGTACAAGTTGAACTAGATAGATACGCTGTTGGGAAAAATTATTGTCATTGTTTTTTATTATTGAATATATTTTAGAAAATTATCTAAAAAAGCCGCATGAAATTTAAAAGCCTACAGTTGGCATTGTACTTGTTGAGACGAAAGGTCATTATCAGAGAGCTCCTGATAAAGAAAAAACAAATTAATCCTTGAAAGCCTGGAAAACTGTCACCTTCGTTCTTACCTATCAAACAATCATTCTAGTCCTTGATACATGAAACATACAAAGTATATGGCAACAAACTCATATTCGTCGAAATGGGAAAAGAATAATGGCCGGAGGTTTGAGATGCAATACTACTCAGTCTACCTATACAGCTCTCTCTCTCTCTCTGTCTATATATATTTTTTTGAGAAGGGGGTGTGAGGAGGCGGCTTTTTAGTTGCACTTGATTGCAACCAAGTAGCCCGTGGCCCGTGGGACGTCGCAATGATTCCTTCTTTCTACAAATTCACTGCAAATCATGAACCCATTCAACGAACCTGACAAAACATTTAAGACGGCCATGGGACTGGTGCAGTCGCTTCTTTAAACAGTGGACTACTAGTAGTAGAAGTTCTGACACTTTTGATGCCGATGCCTGCCGATTGGTTCGTTCATTTTACCGCTGTTCTAGTGCTCTACTGGCACCAATTCAACCTCACTTTATTTGTAAGTGAATACTATCATGTCAGGTTCCGGCGGACAAACGCCATAGTTTAAGTTAGGTATCGATGCACTCTTTTTCGTTCATACCAAACCACTGGGGTTCTGTCTCCCTGCTGTTGATGCCAATAACCCGTTCGTACTAACCTATTTACCTGGGAACGCAATTCTTGTAACTAATTAATGCAATCTCTTTGATGCGTATCATTTTTAATGACAATCTCCTCGTTGGTACAACTTAATTTCCTGGATTCTTCCTAACTTGAAAAAGAAAGTTTTGCGTCAATATTCAATGTTTCTCATATTTGCATATATCCGGAGGATAACTACTAGACGCAAGTCTAAAATATTGGCCCGAACATGGACCGAGTGGGGACAGAATATACTGGGAGTCAATCAATGAGTATTGATCACCATCTTCACCAATATGTCATGTCATCCTTAATCATAGTTCATAGATAGATGAATGAATGAATGCAAAAGCAGAAACATTAACCATTACTGTAAGTTTAGATAAGAGTAAGACTATAAAGCGGTCGAGTGCCACATATATCTATCACATGTTTCTACTTTCATTTTTAATACTACTTTCAGAAAGAGAAAGTAAAGGTAATCTACACTTACCGAGGCCAAAGGTTAGCATTACCAAGCCCTGTTAAAAAAGGAACGAAGATTGAACCGAATTGAACGAACCAACCATTTCCTCTAGAATTGCATCCGTCTTCCCTCCCTCTTAAAAAAAATAAAGGTGTAAAAGATTTATATTTATGATTATAAATTGTGTGTCTTATAAATATGCATCTTCTTTTTTACAATACATATAATTATAATATGTTTATTTATTTGTTATTATTTTAATATAGGATAGTATAGGATATGCGTCTATCGGTATATCATGTACGTTTACTACTATATACTATGTATTTTATATTTATGAGGAGTATATTTATCAATATAAAATTCGTTTCTGCTATTATAAAATATGCATTTATCATTTAAAGATCTACATTATTTTCTAATTAAGTGTGTGTGTGTGTATGTTTATTATTTGTTGATTATAAATAAAAGATATATATTTATATCCAAAAAATGCAAAATTTTGTTGGATTGAATATGTATGCTTATAAAAACCTGTATTTATATTATAGAATGCATATACATGTTTATTTTTTATTCTATTATTTATCAATATGGATTTATATATCTTATAGAGAGAAATATAAGAAAAATTTTGCTATAATTTTTTTACTTTATAATAACCCAAGTTAAAAAATCATTTTATTCAAATTTTAGAGAAAAAAATAGTTACTTGCTATTAATAACAAGTATGGTACTTCTAAAATTGCCCCAGATCTGCAAGTGATCGAGGGGCGCCAATCGATTAATTTTAGAATGCAATTGGATGCTTCCTTTGTCTGAACTAGCTAAGGCAAAGTTGGTTTGGGCCCGCACGCTGCACACTTTAATTCGTTCATAATTATGATCTACATGGTTACAATTTACATGCATGCATCTCGGGCCACCGATATTTAGGACTTTTCGATGGAGTAAAAACTAGGAAATTGTCTCGCTCTTAAAAATACAAAAAGAGAAATCATTCAAACCTGAAAATTTTACTGAAATAAAGGATTTTTTTTACGCACGAGAGACAGGGATGTGTAAATGCCATGGGAATTTTGTTGTTGGGCAAGGTCTAAGTGAGGAGGAATAACCAAAAGATGTACGAGGAGTTCTTTAATTACTATTGTTTCTTTCTCTAATTTTTTTTTAACCTTTCATCAATAATGACCCCCCAAAAACTATAAATCCCTATATTGCAGGTTAAAAGATTTTTGTTAGATAAAATCAGAAAAAAGTAGGAGACAGACTATTAAAAAGGTACACTATGTACTCTCCCCCCCCCCCCACTCCCCACCCCCACTATTAAAAAGATACTCTTACAAAGAAAGGGGTAGGATTTTATCCCAGCTTATATTTTGGATGGTGATAAATGGAGGACATTTGTTTGCTATATAGTTTACAAGGAGATAATGTGTCAATCACTTTTAAAATATATTATTAAAACCATAAATAATATATATTGTATCATTTATTATTTAATAATTAAATATATGAAAAGTAAGTACTCGTTGTTTTTATAGTAGAGAGATTTCTCTAATATTTTAGAATGGTAATATGATAAATTAGAAAGAAAGAAAAAAAATAGGGTGGAACTAATGTTTAATACACTGCTTTTATGATTTTATCCATTACAAAGTATTAGTACTCACAAAAAAGGTACATTACTTAATATTCATTAATACATAAACATATAATAAATGAGATATCTTTCTCCTTTGATTTGTCCAAATTCACCTTTTTTTATTCATATGAAAATCACGAAGACAAGTACAAAATAATACACGTATAAGCACATCACTATAAATATATTATAATATCGAGATGGGAAGAATGATTTAAAAGTTGAGCTTTTGATACTAAAAAACTAATTTTGATCATTAGGCTCCTCATTGACCTAAATCGGCCTTTCTATATATCTATTTTCCTATGTCCATGTCTGTGTGATTTTTTCTGACAAAGCCATATCTATCTCACTTGAATGAATGCTTGTAACACTCTTATTTTCACAACTAGATTTTTTTTCTTTTAGAAAATAATTTAGGGAAGCAGAATAAAAATGCAGGGAGTTATTGTTGCATCCAATATGACAAAGGTACAACCAATATCTAACTAATGCCAGGTGTAAGGCTACAAATATTATTGTCCCTTTAAAATCAGGTGTGGCTAGCTTGCACCTAACCTGTAATTGGTATCAAAATTTCTAATTGATGAATTAAAGTGTGAGAAAACTCTTTTATAAAAAAAACTATATAAATAAAGCAGCGCTAAGTGTTAGTGTTTACAATTGAAACTGTAAAAATAGATACAATATAGCATTAAAGGGGGGGAAATATGGTATAACCGATGTAAGGACTAATATCATTCCCCTAAATAAGGCTTCATAGGGAAATGATGACTTACAAAACAACATTAAATGCTCTATAAAATGAGACAGAATTGATGCAACTCCGCAAAGAATGTCAATACTATAAGTTAATTAGTACAATCTAGTTCCTATGAGCACTTAAATTACAATTCACATATATACATGTTACCACATATTACATTTATGCATGTTGACACTTTATTAGAGCCGCAAAGTACAAATAACATGCAACCACATATAAGAGTAAACATGGAATATGTTATACTCTCCCAAAAGATGATGTATTGATATCATATTATTATTAACTTATTATGTGACCACACATGTGTATTTGATGAGATATTCGAGCAATCAAACCTAATTCTCCCCTATTGACGAAAGTTAAAGAAGCATCCAACAAGATGTTTTACAATGGTTAAACTAAACACATTTAAGGCATCGACGCCTTCCAAATTAGTGTTTAGGTATGAAACCGAGCATATCAATGGACATTAAAGCTAAGAGGCTTTTACTGATATTACCACATTTACCTTACTTAGTTTAATGTCATACCAACAGACGTCGTTAAATCTAAGAGACTTTCACATGGACTACCACACTAACCTTGGTTTAATAGTACACGAACTGTGGTTATTGTAACCAAGAGGCTTTCACAGGGGTTACCACACCCACCTTACTTGATTAAATGCCTCTTGATTAGAGTTATCTGTAACCTTTTCAAATGGGTGTTCATTGTTTACATCAAACAGTACAAGCATGGGTTTATTGTCTATACTAAACAATTCAAATGGGCATTTATTGTTTACACCAAACAAAATCAAATTGTGTGTTGATTTTTTACACCAACATAACTTAGTGTTTATAGATAACATTAAATTTATACCACTTATCACACAATAGGTGTTTATAAATTATACTGAACTTTCAAATAAGTAATAATAGATAATACTAGCACATTAGTATTTATAGATGACACTAAACATAAATACATTAGTTAAGATCTCTACAATAACCAATTTAATCTCAAAATACCACATATGGGTCAAATGGGCTAAAATAGCACATGTATTTAGGTCCAAACTTATAAAATGAGAGTATATATCATTGTCAGAAAAATTATTATTCATGATTGATGGTCAAAGTCAACAACAATGATTAATGGTCAATGGTTAAGATCATTATCAATAATCATGTTTTGACTATAACACCCCCATTTTTATAAAATCTAAACATTTTAAAAAGCAAGCAAAAGCAAAGATAGAAAAATTGAGCGTTACCACCACAACCAATGAAAGGAGGCTTCACTACCTCTCTTGCACTAGCAGCTAAGACTAATAATAATACGAAAAAAATGCTCCAATTTTTTTTAAACTCAAGACAATAAGAATTATCAATTTCTAGTAAAGTCAATGGAAATCAAAACCCAATAAAAAGACAAAAATGAAACTGTCAAATACAACCAAAATTCATGAAAATAGTTAATTGAAGTTATTAATGACAAACAAATCATCAAAAATGGCCAACACTCTCAATCTTTCCCACCATACATATCGTCAACACCTTAGGTGTGTCTACACTCAATATGTACTAGTCGATCTGATCACAACATACACCATGTATCATAGCATTCTTGTTTAAAATAATAATAAGTTAGTTAGGAGAACAACTAAGTAGCCCATTAAAGAGATAAAGTTGAAAACATTAAAGACAATATAAATATTCCAAGTCACAACTTTTAACATACAATAATAAAATATCAATATCTAAAAATATCTTTAGATTCACAATACTAGTACTTTAAATTGAATAAATAGTTTTCAAAAGAGATTTGTTATAATTTGTTACCAAAAATCAGTTCCTTAATAAAGTTAAGGCTTTGAGTAAAATACTCCCGACAACAACAAATTTTGAAATTAAAGAATTCTCCTTAAATCTCAAATTAGGAATATAGAGTAGATATTTTTTATAATAGGTAAATTAGACATTCAATAATTTTATCCAGCTGGATAGGATGATTTTGGCCTAAAATATAACTATAATACATTACTTAATGATTTATTAAAAAATGAGTATAAGGAATCGATAATAGAGAGTTACGTATTTTTGATTAAGAAAAATAAGTATCAATAATCAATAACCACCCTAATTACACAGAATAATATTCTTACTCAGGATAATCTGTGTAAGAGGGGTTTTCAGCTTGCAAACAGATGTCCTTTGTGTTTAGCAGAAGTAGAAACCAGGAATCATCTATGGTTTGCCTGTACTTATTCAAAGGAGGTTATAAACAGCATTTATGCATGGATGGGGATGCATAGAAGAGTAATGAACCTGCCTCATGAATTTAGATGGTTCAAAAGACATAATAGAGGGCAGAAGTGGATAAAATGCTGGAGGAGAAGTGGATTAGTAGCAACAATCTACTATATTTGGAGGGAAAGAAATGACAGAATTTTTCAAGAGAAGAGAAAGAATGCCTCAACAGCTTCAAAGTTTGATCCAGCTTGAGGTGATCTCTAAGGTTCTAGGCAAATTTAGCTCAAATCCTGAGTATCAAAGCATTGTACAACATATCCAAACCTAGATTTGGTTTTTGTCCCCTATTTAGTTTTCTTTGCTTGTTTTGAGGCTGAAGTTGTAAATCTTTTCCATTGAATAAAACAAGTAGTCTGATTTCTTCAAAAAAAAATAATCAATAACGATAAGTTACCGGTATATTTATAATTGTTGAGATGTTATATGTTACAAAATATTAACCTAAAAGATAAGTTTTAAGTTACCAAATTAAATTTGACTATTCAACAGCTCTTGCTATTTATTATAACATTATAACGTGCACATTACAATAATAATAACTACAACATAAAACCACTATTAATTAGTTGATTGAAAATACAGAGTATTACTACTCATAGAACAAATATGAAAATAATGTTCACCAAAAGAATAAATATGGGTATAAAATTATGGGGTATTACATTGACGTCCAAAATTCACATATTCATTATTTTAGCTTTTTAATGCTAATTATGATCATTATGTGTCCAATCATGATTAATTTTCCATTAACCCTAATTATTTTGATTAGAGAAAAATTAGTAAAGAACGCTTTGAATATCATAAAGAGTGTTCAACATATTTTTCCCTAAACTAACTTTAATAATTTATAACTTATATTATACTAACCCAAAAGATAACATCTTATCTATCAAATTACATTTAAAAATGTCAATAAACATCATAGAATCATCAAAATAAATTTTAAAAAAACACTCATAATCCAAAAGGCAAAGCCTTATATCAAAAATTCTAGAAATGACAACTTTGACACTTCTCACCAATTTGATCATAACTTTTTGCATATAAATTCCTTTTATGAATAGTAAAATTCGTGGTAAACTACATATTGTAATCTTTCATATGCCAACTTATTTGCATCATAAATTTTATTAAAGTATTTTATTTTAGCACAATAAAATAAAGTAAATTTGATGGCCTTAACACTAGGACAAAATGATTCTACATCATTGACATCAATAGTCCCAACAAAAGTTGTGGCTATAAAAAAAACTATAGCAGTGACTTGTCTAATCTAAAAAGAAATTTGTGACGAAATATTTAGGATAGTAAAGTGTTGTAGCTTAAAGGCTATAATGAAAAAATGTTGGGGTTGTACATATTCCAGATAATGTTCTAAAAAACTAACTTAAAAAATAAATATAATATAATGATGACTTGTCGTGACTATATAGATCGTTGTTGAATAAAATTTTAGTAAGCAAGAAAATATCCCTCCCAAATTCTTTTATAAAAAACATATTAGGCCTATAGTCTTGACACGTTGTGGCCATAGATATCATTAACTGAGAAAATATCCCTAAAATTGTGACATGTCATGATTATATACATTCACATCATTCTAGGATGATATCATGACATATGTCATGACTAAATCCCCTATCTTTTTAACTTCACCGAATGAAGCCCTACTCGCCATTTTCTTCTTGAACCACTATTTTTCTCATGAAGAAAATATTCTTTCCTTAAACGCCATCACCAACTCTACCTTGGGCCAATACGATGAAGATAAATTATTATATATGCCTTAAGAGCATAGAGAACATGTGTCTACAACCATGATTTCCTACAAAGAGCTGACCCCCAACCTGATCTTATTCACTAGCAAGAACTTAATACACATATTGCAACTGCCTGGATTAGTACAATCATTTTATCTCAAAAGGTCATGTATCCTTTCACACTTAAGATATGCGCCAGAAATAGTATGATTTGAACTTAGATCCTCATGAAAAAGAGTTGAAGCTCTTTCCACTAGACCAAAGAAAGTTGAGCAATTGATGAATAAATCCATCAGACATTTGATATCTATCCTTCTTTTTCCTTCAACTTAATATCAAGTAAAGTTATTCGATCTTTTTTTTTAATTTCTTTCAACTTCAACCGATTTATTTGATGAGTTATTTGAAGACCAACATAGGCCTGCATTATTTCATCATGGTACACCCTCTCCATCACTAGTGTTGTTCTACCTCCATCCTCTATCGCCACACTTTATAGCATTCATGTTTTCCCACGTCCAACTAGCTTGAGTGATCATTCTTAGTACAAGGCTAATTAGGTATATTTTGTTTATTATTGATTTTTTATGTTTTTTTCTCTTTTGTTTATTATTATATAAAATACAATGTAATTTGTTTTGGCCCCTCTCCTTTTATATCTTAGCACTAATGATAGTTTTATATAATATTGAGCACGAAATCTTAGGTTTTTTTTGTGTTCTTGTTAAATGCTATGTCAATTGGATAGGTAAATTATCTATTTTAAATCTAACTTTTTATTCATAGTGATTAGTGAGAGTATAAGGATTAAAAGCGGAAGGAAAAAAAATATCATACGGTAGCCTTATTAAAGTAATGATTTGTAAGAAGACAATGATGCCCTAAATATGAGTGATATCTTTTTGGTTAATTTGTAAGTCCAGTATGCAATTGGACTTTTGATATTTATTTTTATCAAAATAATTTAGTATGCTACTTAAGAAATTGCCTTATTCTTTTCACTTGAAATTTTCTTAAGCTTATTTACTATAATAATCCGCAATCATATTTTGCTTAAGTTATATTTATGTCCATTTAGCATCCCATTTTTGTCTTTGTTGTGATAATAAGTGTATGAAATCTAATTTGTTCATGTTGTCATTTGATATAATTGGTAATGACCACTAGTGCACTTTTTCTAATTGAGTGTATTTATCTATGTTATGATGCTCTTTTTGTCTTTTGAAATATGATTTTGTGCCAAGGGCTTTTGTCTTTGTTATATGAAACCTTGATTATTATTTTTCTTCCATTTTCATGAGTGGTGATGCATTATAGATTGATATCTAAAGTTTATTTCATTCTATTTTTCTAAAATTTAGGTGCCATTTGCAAATATTATTACTATTATTCATTGATGATAAGTATTTCTAGGTAAATAGTTGACAATTATAAGATGAATAAAATGATAAAACTTAAGCAGTTAGTTTAGAGTACATTAATATTAGCCATTATGGTTTTAAGATGAATAAAATGAGTCAAATGACAAAACTTTAGTGATTATTTTAGAGAATTATCAATGACATAAGGTTTAGGAGGCCCCATTCTAGTTTAAGATGAACAAAATATTAAAATATAAATTGATGGACAATTGAGTATTATAAAATTAACACAATGATAAAACTTAGATGGTTTAAAATAAAATTATTTAATTTTAAGGATTTAATTAAAGAGGTAAAAAATAGATAATAAAGATTCAAGATGGAATATTAAATGCAAATTTATGGACAAAAGAATATTATACCATTAATAAAGTGTTACAACTTAGATGGTTTAACATAAAAGTATTTCCTTTTATAAATTTAAGTAGAGAGTTAAAAATTCAAAATAATATATTAAATATTAGTTAATGGAAATTAATATTATGAATAAAATGACAAAAAATAAATAATTATTTTGGAATATAAGTTAATTTTAAGGATTTAACTAAAGAGTTAAAATGTAGATAACAAAGATTCAAGATAAAATATCAAATATAAATTTATGGATAACTAAATGTTATAAGATTAATAAAATGATAAAAATTAGATGTGCGGTTAAAATAAAAGTAGTTAATTTTAAGGACTTAAGTAAACAATTAAAAATAGATAATGAAGAGACAAAATAAAATATTAGATATAAATTTATGAACAAATGAATATTATAAACTTAATAAAATGATAAAACATAGATGGTTAGTTAAAATAAAAGTAACTAATTTTAAGTGTTTAAGTAAAGAGTTGAAAATAGATAATAAAGAGTTTAAATGAAATATTAAATATAATTTTATGGATAAATTAATATTATAAGATTGATAAAAGATACAATAAATCTTTAAGTAAAATGGAGACTTACAAAGACATGCACCAAAAGGATGAAAAATGGGTTACTCCTTTGGCAGATGAATATTATGCTAGTATAATAACATTAGTTAATACATTTTCATACCTTATTTATTATAATTTACCTATTTTTTTCTTATTTGTAGATTGAGATGTTAAATCATCAAGAGAATTATATATCTGAGAGTCAGATAAGGAACACTTATTGTTATCATTTTGATCCATCAAATGCCAAAATGGCCCATATAGCTGGGGACAAGATAAAGATAGTAAATGAAATATTTGGTACTTGTTGAGACCATATGATGGGAATTGGTCGAAAACCAAAAAGGCAAGCAACTAGATATTTAGTTACTATTTTTCCAATGCAAACATTACCACCTCCATCATCTGATTCTCAAATTAAAGAGTCAATGTTTATTATCCAGAGATAAGGTGAAGTTAATAATTACCCAACATGGAGCTACCATAAAACAAATGAAATAGATCATGTCTTAAAATAGCTAGAAAGAATCGAAAGATGATGACTCAAACCAAGAGGATGTCATTTGATTTTCATGTCTTTAATTTCAAATAATACTATTTTATTATTATTAAACTCTTATGACCATTTTTATCATTAACCTCTTATAACTATCGTACATTTATATTTATTAATATAAAATAATAGATTCTCTATCTAACTAGATATTATTGTATGTTATTCTCCTTTTTTTAAATTACAGAGGTACACTATTATTTTTTTTAATATATCTAAAAATACAAAATTTTCATAGCTATGAACAAGCACCTTCATCTACAACATGTCACAGTTGTAGATATTTTTTTCCAAAAAAAATATATATCTAAAAATACAAAATTGTCATAGCTACGAACAAGAACCTTCAACTACAACATGTCACAATTGTAGATATTTTTTTAAAGAAAAAATTAAATTAAAGAGTTGAAGCTATAGATACTTCCGGCCATGACATCTCATTGTTATAGTTCACTATACAAATAAAAAAAGCTAAATATGCGGAATCAAGCAAAAATCACCAACAATCATTAAAAAAATGAAATAATAAGAAAATTCATATTTTAGCACAAGAAAGACTAGATTTTTCCTTTTATTAAAAGTTAAGAAAGCATATTAAAAAAGATGAGGGGCTCAAGCCATTCCACCACACCAAAACTCCTTGAAAAACCATTAAAATACAACCCAAACTCAATTGAGAATCATGATAAACAAACTTAAATTAAAAGGGATTAAAAACAAATGAAATGAGGGATTAAGCATACCCCTAAGGAGAGACAAAGAAGAGGATGTGATAGGAAAAGGGTATAATTAACCAAGCATAAGTGTTGTTGAAAGTTTGAGAGCTTCAAAGAGGCTTCAATGATGGAGTTGGGTGGTGCATGAAATTAGGAAAAGAAAGCTAAGTGCCTCGTGTGTTTGGTGTAGTAGAAAGTGAATGGAAATCTCACATACGTAACTTAGTGTATAATGCGATGAATGTAGCTTGATGATTAGGCCCATAATAATGAAAACTCATTACTCTAGAAGGGACTACTTATGGAAATTGTAGAATTATGAAGCCTAGGAATTAGCAAGGATTTGGTGTGCATGAGGGTGGGTGAAAGAGGATGTGCACACACATAGGTAGGATGGGGATATTATGAAATATTACATGTGCCTTTTTAATGAAATCTAATGATAAATGGAAGAGTTTTATTTTTTACAAGCAAAATAAGGAAGAGAAGGTGAATGGCTCCACTTAGCATGCATGATTTTTTAGGGCTAGGATTAAGTTATTGAAAAGTTTGGATGGTTAAATTTGAATTTCAAAATATTAGATAAGATTCAAGTATAGAAAATTAAATTTTAGTAGCTACTTATGTTATAAAATGGAGAATTTATCTAAAATTATAAAAAATAAAGATAATTTCAATTCATTTATATCTTAAAAATATGAAAAATAAAATGATTCTTGAAGTTTTATAATTTTCTAATAATTAAAAGAGTTAAATTGGGGCCTAAAACATAATAAAAGGTAAAACGGAACATGAACAACAATTTTTTATTGTAATCTTTGTTTATCATTTTGAAGAAAATTAATGAGTTAGAATAATTTAAGAAAAGTTGGATAATCAGAAGTAGCTTAGAAGTCCAACGAGAATCAAAACTAGAAGAAATGTTAAGAAAGTGAGAACGAAACATTTCTATAATAGGTCTATAATTTTTTAAAACTCAAAGGATATAACAAAACATGTAAAAAAGATAACTTTATTTTGAAACCTCCAAGTTCTTGACCTAATTTAGATTTTTGAAAAATAGGATATTACAATACCTATCAAATAAGACACATTATTGCCTCCTTATAGTCATTGGTTTTTCTTACTACGTTTAGTAAAAACATTATTATTTAATATGATTTAATAATAATAATATTAGGTTGGACAAATATTATCAAAGAAATCATTATGCTCTTTATTTTTCTATATATCGAACTAGTAAACAATTGCATTCTAAAATTTCTCTTAATGAATTGCTTATAAAGGATAACAATAGATTGGACGAGGAGAACTACATTGTAATTCAAAATCGCCTAAGATTTAATCTTTTTCCAAGCCTACTCTATAAGTAATCTTCCAATGAGGGCTTTAAGGAGTAGCTTACGAGTAATATTGTAAACAATAAAGGTTCTAGAGGATGGCTTAAATAGGCAAAAAGTGTTTTGGGTAACAAAGTAAGCTTCCGTAGCATAAGTAAATGTGTATCCATATCTTTCTCAAAAAATATATTTCGAGTATTATTGATTTTTTATGGATATTAATATCAGAAGAGTTTTGTGATGTGTGAATTGTGAAGTGAGGCGATGTATATAAAATAAGCTACTAGTACCATTGTTAAGCATAAATAAAGAAACTAGAATATAACTAGATTAACTTTTATTTCCTTTTCTTTTTATTACAAAAATAAAAATACCTAAACTACTTATTACACGATTTAAAAATCAAACCTAATCGGCCGATTCAACCGGTGAATCAATCATATCATCGACCAAATTTTATGTACCGGTTATCGAGAGTTTGGAACTAATAAAAATCGGCTGGACAAGTAAAATTGATGGACTAGTCAAAAAACAGACATGTTAAACCGATCAAAAATTTGATTGGAAGTCAATTAAATTTATATATAATTTAATTTTTTATATATCTGATATTTTTAAATTTTAATATATAATATTAGTTCGATCGGTCTAAACAACTAGTCTAACAACTAAACTAGTAAATTAATTATAATATTGGTTCGATCCCCGATTCAATTTTTAAAACAATCTTAATACTATTCGACTTGCTCTAATGCCGCTTGGCACTTAGTATCTAATTTACTTTTGGCTTGGTGGATCTATGCTGACTTGCGAACTTTTGGATATATGTATGACAATACGAGTAGTTATATATATGCCCGTGTTGGTAACCATGGGTCTTACGTAGTAATGCCGATCTTAACTACTCCTGTTTAGGCAGCTAGTAGGAAACCACGTGGGGAAACTGTTTATGGGTTCAACTGCCACTTATCGGTCTCAAGCCTGTCGTAATACAACATTAACAAACAACTTATTGCCTGTCTTCTTTCTTTCCCGGCACCAATGGGACCCTTCTAACTAGCTTTATACTCCTAGCTCCTTGCCAAAACTAGCTTCTACATCCCTTCTTTCTATCTTCCAATATACAATTCTGACCGACCAACACCCTCCATCTACCATCTATATCCCCACCAATTCATCAACTCCTCCTCGCTTTACTCTCAATCGTCCATTTTTTTTATAAAAAATTTCCCCTTGCAGCAATTAAGGAAGTCTCTGAATTGCCTAAATTGTTAGGTATTGGAGAATGGAGAGGACAGATTCAGACATGAGCAACAAGTTCAAGCAATGCAATCCCTTTGATGTAGCTAAGGCATTATGTCGAAGGCTGTCTAGGGATAGGAATTGGCAAGCAGGGACTTGAATATTCCCCCAGCTAGTAATTACGAAAAAGATGGATACTCATCTTCTCCTCGGGTCATCGATAAGAAGCAGCAGCAGCAATTGCAGGCCATATTAGAGCACGATCATTATCGTAGGGTTGGTAGCACCGGATCTGTTGATTTCGGCGGGAACGGGATGAAGGAACCGAAGTTGGTTAGGAGTGGCGGGAGGAGAAGGGATTGGAGCTTTGAGAATTTGAGGGATGCTAAGAGAAAATTTAGAAGATGATGTCATGGATAATGGATCCATGGTATGCAGCGGTAATTGTGATGTTATTTTATATGTATTAATTATCTAGATCATCCATCATAGGAGTCACATTACGTAACTCACGGTACATGAAGTTTGCCTGTAAAATAGAAAATTGATTTTAATCTCTACTTTTAAATATTTTTCTGATTCCAACTCCATATGTATCTATATTTTAGCTGCATCCATTGATTTGGTATATTAATTATATATAAGAGAGCCTAACGCAATGCCTTTTTATTTCCTCACCTATAAATGATCCCAGGACCCTTTCACTCAAGGTTCAAAATATAAGGAAATGCTGAAAAAACAACGCAAGGTTTTTGTTTTGAA
The DNA here is from genome assembly GCA_030549775.1 of Tamarix chinensis. Lineage (NCBI taxonomy): Eukaryota > Viridiplantae > Streptophyta > Magnoliopsida > Caryophyllales > Tamaricaceae > Tamarix > Tamarix chinensis. The sequence goes on along the minus strand of CM060179.1, from coordinate 13,218,176 downwards.
AATTATTAGTTGGTAAGGATATCCCATTGATGGCTGGACAGAACAAACAATCCCGATTGAGCAAGTCTACATAAATGAAATATCGTACCTTGAGAACGAGACTCATATTGGAAGACAAGCCCAACACCTCTTGTCTGATCATGATAATCAAGCCCAACTGCATACGAGATTTCTTATTCAATGATTCCCGGCTATTTTCTCAACACAACAACCAAGTCAATTCATTTTGTTGTGAACTTTCCATTAGCTCGCCATATACTTAGGATATTGGATAGGTAAAATCTCTCCTTAAGATTCTAGGGTTATGGTTAATTCACTGACTTGGTCAATCCTAATTCATATTGTATAAATCTCTCTATACTGATACACAAACATGAATCCAATTATATTTAATTAATAAAACAGATATCCTTCTCTTATTTTTCCTTGTTTTATTCTATGCATGTAGACTCTTCCAATGTACATGGTATCAGAGAAATAGACTCTAGATTTTCCTTTGGAACCCTAAAATCCCTATCTAGCCTTACTTGCCCTATGTGTTGATGGCCATAGGAGAACAATAGTCTCAAACACTTCAATCCTCTGATTCTCACATAGACCCATCTAATCCTCATTATCTTCATGACTCAGATAATCTTGGAGTAATTCTTGTCTCCAAGCTTGCCTTTCCTTCTCTTCCCTTCCTTAACCAATTTTATGCCCTGCCTACACCATCCAACCCTGCACGCCCTCTCTATTCGACCAAACCCAAACAATTCCCCCTACGTCGCCCCCTTCTGCACGTCCTTCTCTACGCCCAAACAACCCACCAACACCCGAGCATGCCCCTCTACACCCCTGCCTGCGCACCTTATCTTCCTTTCCTCTTCCGGCCAAACAACCCTATATGCCCCCTTGCATGCATTTCCTTTCCCCTTCTGCACAAACCTACACCCGTCCCTTGCCTTCCTGTGCCTCTACAACCTATCCTATAGCCATCACCCCAACCATGCATGCCTCGCCTCTGCGTTGCATCGAGCCATTTTCTTTCCCCAACCCCTGCCTGTCCAGTTAACATATGCATACATGCACGCACACTCAGTTCGTGCAACCCAGGGCCTCCCTTCCTTCTCTTTCCCTTCTCCTCCTTTCTTTATCCTCTCGTCAAGTTGTGGCCTACTTCCTCTCCTCTGCCCTTTCCTTCCTTGTCTCCCTCTACCCAGCCTCCCCCACCTCTGTTTGTCTTCACCGTCATCAGCAACACCCATCACCAACCACCTCCTGCCTCCTACGTCGCCCTGGCTAGGCTCCTCTACCACTCACCCTCGCAACCATCAAGCCCCTGCTCCCGCTCCATATTTCTCTGTTTTCCTTCCCAACAAAAACAACCCCAAATCCTTCTCCTTCTTTCCTTCCCCTTCCCTTCTTTTCTCCCTCCGTCTAACTCTCCCCCCGCCTCTGTTTTCTCTACCCTGCACACCACCCGGCCACCTCTGCCTCGCAGCCCACGCACCATCTTCTCACCACCGCCCGCACTTCTCCTCACCATAGTTATCGCCAAGCAGCCAGTAACCACCAACCTTCCTCCTTGTAGCACTATCCAGCAGCCAACCAATCTTTCCCCCCCGAGTTCTTACCTTCCCTCTTATCTTTTCCTTTATCCTTTCCCCATCCTAGCCACCAGCTCCCCCATCTTTGGCCGCTAACAGCTCCAACACCATGCCAACCACCAGCCAGACTCGTCGTCAGCTCGACCCAACCAACCAATCCATACCCCTGAAGCTCCCTCATGCCTTTCATGCAGCGTGAGATACTTTTGAACTTCCATACCTATTTTTTATAAAAGGGTATTTTTGTAATTTTATATTTAATAAATATTTTAAAAGAATATATGTTATTTTACTCATTAAATATTAATTTGGTAATCATAGTATTATTTTTAGGTATAAAATTTTTATTAGCGGAACCTAATAATTTTTAAAAGGTTACCAATAAAATTGTGTTTTGGGTGAAAATCGGGTAACTTTTATACTATATTAAAATGATGGATATCATATGACAACATATTTATCTTTTGATGTATAAATTTTTTTAAGTACTCCATTAAAAATTTTAGATATGGTATAATAACACATTAGGATTTTGATGTATACATCGTATTAAACATACTTGCCACATTGGGAATTATTCATCTAATAATGCTAGTACAAAATTTGGTAAAATAACACGGGTTAACTTGTGAATATTATAATATGTACGAAATGTATGTTAAAATGGTGTAAATGATGGGAATAGATTATATATATATCATATATATCTAATATGATAGGTTGAGTATGCCTAGATGTATTTTTAACATAAATATTACTATCATGTGCCCTAGGAGCAATTTGCTTATTTAAGCATATTGTGGTATTTAACCTGATAAGAATGATTAATATGTCTCAATTATTGTTTAGTACAGAGATGTGTGATTTGATGTTTCATAAACACATGTTTCAGCATGATTATTCTTATTATATATCCTAAGAGTATTTTGGTCATTATGAGTGTATCATGATAATTATTCTTATAAGCATGCATAATATATATTATTTATAGTTGAGCATGTAGAAATGTGGTATCGTGCTCTAGTAACATATGTTAGGATTTTACATCCAAAATCATGTATAAGGGTAAAATAGTCATTTGACGTATTTGGTACTTTTTTTACATGATAAATAATTTAATTATTTTATTTTAGTATTTTATTAAATATTTAATGAATAATATGGAATTAGGATTTAAAATGGATGATGATGTGGATATTTTGGCATCAAGGGCATTTTGGTCATTTTGGCCATTTTTGGCCTCAAATGCCTAGGTGTGAATAATTGAGTCTAGGATGGCTTTAGTATATTTTTAATTATTGAACTTGACATGGACATAGATTATGGTTGTCTTGGATGTTTGGAAATGAGTTAAAATTATTAAGTATGAAAATTGGATATATGTAATTAATATGTAATTTTGTGGTCACCTTAATAAAATTCTAATACTTAAAGTGAAATACCTCAAGATCAGGAATGGTAGATATTTAGGGTTTGCTGCCCTAAAGATAAGTTTTAGCCCACGGTTGATTATAGACTTTTGCTAATGTAACTTAGTACCCTACCCATACCCTATATCTTACTCTATTTAGCTCTATGAACTTGATAGAGGGTATGCTTATTTATAGATTAGGTATCCTTGTTGGCAAGGTATTGTGCTACCTTTGTGTGCTAGTGCGATCAGGGTACCTTAGTATCCTTAGGTTGATAGTTGGTAGGATACTATGTTGCCTTGGTGCACTGATATGATTAGAGTACCTTAGTGTCTCTAGATTCAATATAATCTTCCATCGAGTAAATAACAATGGAAATGAATATTATTGGAGGAAAACTATTACTATTAGATTGAAATAATTATTGTATTGGTCGGTAGTAGCCTTTATGCCTACATGTAATTCGGTAATAGCCTACCTATGGTTTAGCAGTTGCTTTAGTACCTATCTGTAGTTTGGTAGTAGCTTTTGCACCTACCTATAGTTTGATAGTAGCCTTTGAGCCCTACTTGTGATGTTATAGATTTTATTGGTATTTTGCTTTTGAACTCTACTTATACATAAATTGCTAAACAAATTGGGTCTTGTTAAGAGCTAATGACAGAACTTGGGTTGAGCTCCAATAAAAGAGAAAATAGAAGAGGTGATGAGATGGAAGAGAGGATTTGATCTTCAAGTAACCCTTGAGATCAAATACTCACAATCACCACTTAAAATATTAATTCTTACGATAAAGAATATAAGATTTTTGAGATAACAACAAACCATGCACTATGCTTGTTGGGTAGGTGGCATTTGAAAATGGCAGAATACCAATGAGTTGTTGCCTTTTACAATCATCTCTAAACTCATCTAAAGAGTGTAAGAGGTTGAGAAAATTACAACCAACCTGTAGGTAACCATAAGGGTACAAACTTAACTAAACACTACTCTAATGTATACTAACTATGGTAGGAATAAATCCACTCAAACAATCAGCATAGGAGTTGATTTTTTGAGCCTCCCACATGCATTAGCTGATTCATTAGGTTTACAAGCTAATAATAAGAATTAGGAAACATAAATTACAAGAAATGAAATACTTGTACCTTACTTTAGCTTATGTTTAACTAAATGGAGAAAGTAACCCTTCCCCATGTCTTCTTCTTAGCTGGCTACCATGACTAATCACTAGGCCATCAATTTCCCTTAATTAATGCTAATTAAGGTCTTGAAAATCATAAATTTTAACCCCAAAATCTGTTGCATAAAAAATAGGCCTGCAAGCTTGTATTTTTTAAATTTGGTGCTCCATGTGGTTGCTTGCAGGCTGGTTTGGCCGAGTGGATGTGTGGCTTTTTCAAACCATATTTTTAAACCATATTAAACCATAATGATGCTAAGAAAAGGTGGTGATTTTATGTCTTTTATTTGTTATTGCATGACTTAGATGACTCCTCATAATCTAGCTCATATACTAGTCTAAGTAAGGAGAGTTTTAGATTCTCCTAACTTAGAAAAATTTACGAATGGATTATTATGATCATATGAGGGGGATGCTCCTGCATCATCTACCTATGCTATTATGAATATACTTAGTTTAATATTGAGACATGAGGTATATTGTGATGGTTATGGTTGTTGTGTTGAGATTGATCCTAATCATTATTTCATATAGCATCTCTTGTATTTTTGGTAGGTGAGTTTTGTTATGTTATACATGAACGATTATGAGAAATATGTAGCTTTTTTATTATTCTATAACTGATATGATTATTGTATTTCTATCATCGTATGAATATTTCAATTTTTATACCATGTTTTGTTGTGATCCTCTTTATGTGTTCCATCCGTAATTTCTGTATTAGTTTCTTTTTATAAAGGGTTACTCATTATTATTGTACTAAAGGGTTTATTTTCATTAGCCCTTGCATATTCAATGGGCTGTGGCCTTTGCAAATTATCTTGTAAGATTAGTTGAATGGTAGTGCTTGGGTTAAGAGTAGGGCTATCTGGTGTTTTTCCCGGTATATTTCAACTTGGATGATTCTATATTCTTACGTTCTTATGTATTTCTTTTCACTAAATTTGTAACCATTAATAGTTATTTTATTTGGTATGATGTTAATTTGCTTTGACTCACTCTACTTTGATTTTATACTTATTTTATTAAATTAAGTGGAGCAACATTTTTAGCCTTAGCACTTGGTATAAGAATGATAGGAAAAATTGGACTTGTACCAAGTGTGGCAATAACACCCCACATTTTTCTATTTTAGCTTCTGTAATTAATTATTTAAATGAAAATTTTCGTTTTGTAAATTTGGGGGTATTACAAAAAAATTCCCAATAAAATCTCTCAATACATAGTTCATCAATAACATAAAATTACTTGGAGAATTTGTCAACCTAAAAGACATCACCAACCATTTATATAACCTAAAATTTGTTTCAAAGGCTGTTTTTCATTGATCTATAAGTTTCATCCTTATTGATGATAAGCACTTTTCAAATCAATTTTAGAAAATATTAGAGAGCTATATAATTAATCAAGTGATTTCCTCAAGCCTTGGAATTAGATATCTATACTTGATTGTAATCTTATTTATTACCCTACTATCTATACACATCCACCAACTTCCATCTTTCTTTAGAAATAAAAGCGTAGGAATAACACATGGACTCCTAGATTCTCTAATGTACTCCTTATGTAAAAGATCAGTGAGTAACCTTTTAACTTTTCAACTTCTTCATATTTGCGTTATTATCTAGCCTATTAGGAATAACAACACTAGGCACACAATTTATTTGGTATTCTATACCTCTTAACAAAGGCAACCCTTGGAGATTATCATCAAGAAACAAATCAAAATATTTAGCAAGTAATTTTCTCATATTATTAGGTAAGGAAGCAAGAAATTCATGTTGTTCCTCATAACACTCCTTATAAACCATCAAGTATATAGGCATATTGCTTTTAAAATATTGATCAATATCACATCTCTTTGCATAAAACCCAGAAGATTTATTAGATTACTTAACAATAAATCCATAAGGTAAAACATGCTTATTCAATTCCTCATTATCATATTTCATTTTCACTTGATCTTCAAAATTGTCTTTAGGAATAAGGATGCTAAGGTGATTTTCCTATCATTCTTATAAAGTGTGTACCTATTTTTATACCTATCATGTAAAACCTTTATGTCATATTACTTTGGTCTAACTAAAAGGACATGAGTAATATGCATAGGTACCATATCACATAGAATAGAATCCTTAAATTTTCCTAGTTTTAAATTCACCAAAACTTGTTTACTAACTTTTACATCCCCTAATGTGTTCAACCAATGCAATCAATGAGGATGCTTAGTAGTTGGCAAACCTAACGTAGAAACCAAGAGTGTACTGGCTACATTTACACAACTACCACTATCGATAACCATGTTAAAATATTTATCATTAAATAAAACACCTTGTAAGAAATATGTTTTACTGTTTAACAACATTTGGGCCTGGGTTCCTATTGCTAGTAAGCACACTACGCAATACATAGATCTCATGTTTAGGAGGAAGCTCTACCTCCTTGTCAGACTCATTATGATCACCAAGTAATTCGATAGTCTCATTCTCTTCCTCACCTTTAGATTCATATTCAACCTCACCAAAATCTCTCATATAAATTGTGTGCCTATTAGAACATTCAAAAGCAATGTGTCCTAATACCACACACTTAAAATGCTTAATGTGTCTAGATCTAGCCTATCCATTAGGATTACCATACACAGGAGCTTTCCCTTTATCAAATTTATTCACAAACTTTGTCTCAAAATTATTACCTTTGGAATATATTTTTGGGTTATCTTTCCGGCTCCTAAAAGTAATATTACCATAATTCTTCATAAAATTATTCTTAAATTTCATATTTGGTGGATTATATTGTTTGGTTCTCTTAAGCTATTTTTCAACCTTAATAGCTATATTAACCATTTCCTCTAGAGTACCATAAAGATATAATTCAAGCTTATTAGCTATGCACCTACTTATCCCACTCAAAAACCTAGTCATTGTGGTATCTTCTTCCTCAACAATATTAGCTTTAATCAAAGTCATTCCTAAGTCTTTGTAATACTCATCTACCATCTTAGTTCCTTGAGTCACATTTTGTAACTTTCTATATAAATATAACTTCTGATAATAATAACTAGGAATAAAACGCTTTCTCATCAAAGATTTAAAATTAACCCAAGTTTGAATAGGTGGTTCACTACTCCTATATCTAGAATTCACCAAATTATAATATCAAGAAGATGCATAATCAGAGAATTCCACAACAACCTTTATTTTCCTTTCATTTGAATAGTTATGACAATCAAACACTAATTCTATTTTTCTCTCCCATTAAAAATAATAATCAGGGTCACTCTTTCCATTGAAACTAGGAGTATTAAAACTAAATACTTCCCAAATTTTTATCAATTTGATCGTGCTCCCTAGGATTCCTATTTTTTCTAGGCCCTCTTTCTTTCCCACCAATATAAGATACTTCATCTTCCACTTCCTCTAATTCTTGTGGCCTTGGCCTAGGCTCTCTATGTATTCTACCATAATCCCTAGAAACGGTTCTATTAGGATTAGTTGTAATATGAGTGAGACTATTCTGGATGGCTTTGGCCATAGCTAACAAATTTTCACTAGAAACACCACCCATTTGGCACCCTTCACCAAATTGATTAATAGGTTCACCATTAGTCTCCATTATCACCAACATCCAAAGTCTTAGACTCTCTTATTGACAATCAACAAAACAAGAAGGAACTCACAATATGAATGACCCACAAAAAAAATAACATAAAGTAAATATCCCTATACAGATTAACAACTATGATTATCGAATGATAATTCATAGCAATACAAAAAAATGACAACTAATCAACACATGGTCCTCTAGACCTTCACTAATTTGTAACAATGAATACAAATACTAGAAAGAAGTAAAAAATAATGAAATCACTGTGGTTAAATTTACAAGAAATATTAGACCCATTTTATTAGAAGCTAAAACTACTGCTTCTGATGAATGGAAACCCACGTCACAATTGAGTGACAGAGCAAATCTACAGATGTTTGTAATTTTTGAAAATTCTTAGTGTAAGTAAAGTTCATTCTGTCACAATGTTTGTGAAATTTCAAGTGAGAAAACAATAAAGCAAGGAAAAAGATAACCTGGTTCAAATTGCTACGCCAAGGCTCGGGATCTTTGAGAGCTTGTGAAAAATCAACAATCAAGTAAAATAATATTTAATATGTGAAGTAGAAAGATGACTTAACACACATTTGAATGATCATTCAACAGATATGTTGATTTCAAATAGATTTGGGAGAGATTGTTATGGATCTTGCTAGATATGTTGGTTATCTCTAGCCTTTGAAAGATGCATGTGAATCGAAGTAAGAATCGTTGAAGAATTTCGCATATCAGAATAATAGTTGCTCGGTTCTTGGCAAATTGAGCACAGACGCAACAAAAAACAATCAGATCTACACTGGATGCAAAATCTAACGCTAGAATGGAGTATATTGACTTAGAATATGCTAGTAAGTAATGGATAGAGCAACGTACACTTTGATAACACTTGATGAGATCTGAGATGGATATCGTTAGGACACAATAAGAAATGTAAGAATATTGTCGGAACTTCGAGGATATGATCAAAGACCGATCTAGATCAACCAATAATAACAATATAAAAGGACGTTTGAAACATCTCAGTGCATAAATTATAGAACAAATGGCTACTGAGGAGCATTCAATCGAGAGGATGAACTCAATAGATGAGAAATAACACGACTTTATTTTACAACAAAGATCGACAATTATAAATTTCTGCGAGGAAAATGTTATAATGAGCTTATCTAGTAGCTCACAACCCTAACCCTACAACAACCGAGTAACGTGACTTAGCCGGCCAAAATTAAAACGCAGCATACTTGGATGACCCATATTACAATAGTTAACCCAACCTATCAAATACAATGAAGACTAAATGCAACATATAGCCTAGAACTATCAATTACAATGAATGTTAAATAATATGGGTTAGGTTAGAATTTATTAACTAGCCCGTGTATAAATGACATGGATACAAAAATATATCCTAAGTCCCATCAGCTCTAAGTTATTGGCGATTGTAGTAATTAAGTATAATGCAAAGGCTACAGTCATACTAACCCATTGGATTAGGTGGCTACCAGTGTGACCTATACTTAACACTACTGGTAAAACATCGGGTGATTACATCATTTGAGTATAATTTATATTATATCTAACGAACAACAATATCCCTTCCTTCCAATAACACAACATCTTTCGGTTACGCTTATTTATTGTGTATAATTATAGAATAAAAAATAATTAAAGATAGGTGCATAATTGCCATTTATTGAAAAGATATTCAAATAATAATTAAAACATGAAGGATACACATTATAATGGACTGGGAGTGTAGTACAGACTTAGGCCCGGCTAACAGCATGGGCAAGGTGAGCCCATCCAAAAAGTCCCTGGATTCCACGGGGCCTCAATCATATTATCTATTGGTGGGGTGACAACATTTCGATTACTAATCAGCAGGTTGATTGGATCGAGAGGCTGTAAGCTTGGGTCCTTGGTGCAGCGCTTTCAGTCTTCTCCTTCTGTGTAAGTATATCAAGATACGTGAACAGCATTTACTTATTTTTCTTTTTTTTTCACGAATTATATATATATATATATAATTTGAAAATATCGATCGAGGTATCTTGTATTTGATTTCGTCACCTTTTTCTCGTAAGTCCCCATCCTCCCCTCATTTTTAGTTAACTTATAAATTAGTTTTACAAATTTTGGTAATATAATTTTAAAAAAATCAACCAAAGTGCTATGAACCTAAACCCTATTAAAGTCTAAACTTATAACTCTCGGCTCATCCCGTGTTCAACTTTTACATCCTATTTTTATTTTTAACGTCATAAATAATAAATAAACAATTCTATTCTAATTCTTAAATCACTTCATCTAGTGCATGTATTTATAAAAAGGATATTTTCTTACATTAATAGATTACGTGTTATGGGAAAAAATATATATATATATATATAAATATATGACACATTATTTATATGTAACACCTATAGTATGGTGGTGATACATGCACGATGTTAAACACTTTGCCATCAAATAAGAGGTTAATGCACGATGGTGGTGATATATATATATTATTAGAGCTTTGAGAAACTTTTATGCTTTATTTATTAGATTATAACGATAATATCATTTTCTTAAGAAAATATATTACAAACTACAATATATAGTAGGACTCGGCGGCACCCACACGAAAATATATAGACGAACAGATATTGTGGGAAAACATAAAAAAAAAGAAATAAAAGGAAACCCATCCCGCGTTCAACTTTACAGAATAGAATACTCAATCACAACAATCTCCGCCAAGTTTCATCTTTTATTTATTTATTTATTCATGAGGCACTCATAAAATCTAGAAGTCGACTACGAAGAATCCAACGGCTCGCAGACGCAAAACGTTATACAGTGTAAGATTCCACGCCGTTAATACCAGGAAAAGCATGTGATTAAATTAATTAAGGGAATACATGTGATGCAGGACGGCCATCAGCAATGACCCTCGAACTAATAATCGTAATACTATTTTAATTAAGGGAATACGTGTTGAAGAAATGACAGCTGAAAGTTGATTGAGAATACTTCCAAGGACGCATAAATACGGTTCGGCGTGAGCTCATCCACGTCAGATATATCATTCGTCACGCGCGCCCACGAGCACAAATAGTAATATTAATAACTGCAAATTTCAAGGAGGATGACAAAACTGGAAAGAGAATATATATTTTATAAAATATTATCTCAAGGAGGATGACATCCAGAAGGAGAATCGAGAGAAGTTGAAAGTTGAATTTGAAGATGGGGCTCTCGACCAGTCACGGAAGGATATCCGGGGAATCGGCAAGAAAGCTAAATTTCTAAGATTCCAAACAGCAAAGGGGTGGTGGCGCAGTTGGCTAGCGCGTAGGTCTCATAGCTTCTGAGTAATCCTGAGGTCGAGAGTTCGAGCCTCTCTCACCCCAACGTCCTTTTTGTCCTTTTCTTTTGCTATATCTATTTCATTTTCCCTTGTACCTCTTTTTACCTATTTCGAGCCTCTCTCATCCCGACTTTAATCATTATCAAATGGCATAATTTGTTGTATTTTATTTTCTTACAAAAATGTATGTTATATGATTTATATCGACTATTTAACTTAGAACGTTCCTTTAATCCCTCATTTCAATACATAATATGAGGATACTATGTTACGAGAATACTTTAATCTCTCATCCCTCATTTTCATGTATTATATAGCCTATCCTTTGCCTATACTATAATTTATGATAGTAATAAGATTTATTAGAATTTTCCATCTTTCCCCAACTATCATAGTGATAATAATAAATTAAATTACTTATCCATAACCATATTTCTCATCTTTTTAGTTACAATTTATATAATAGTATAATACTTTAAAATTTTATATCTTCACTTGTCATCAAATTTTTTAGTGTTTTCAAAACCATATAAGATTATTGGATATATCCAAAATATTCGATTATATTAATAATCATAATTAAATATGTATATTTGGGGAAAATATTACAATATAGCATAATATGCTATTTAATACAACATAAGACACTAAAAATATTTTATAATATATTTTAATATAATATAGTAGATTTTTATAATTCAAATAGAGTATAATATTTTTAAAATCTAATATAATAAATTGAAAAATTAGAGATTATACTAGTTTCAATAATTCAATCAAAATTCGGATTGAATATCCTCTCAAATTGCAAACAAAATTTTTCGGATCAAATTTTTTAGCTTTTGGCTCCCATTTTTTTGCACAATCTTAATTGTAAGTTTTCAAAATGTCATGTAAGAATATTATATATTTCTCCAACTTTGTGCCATGGTTAGGGCTGTGCAAAAAATTCGGGATCCGAAAATTCGATCCAACTTTTAAAATATTCGATCCGACTTTTAAAATATCCGATCCGGGTTTTAGGATATCCGATCCGGGTTTTAAAAACCGGAGCGGATATCCGATCCGGTCAAAATTAAAATTTTCCGGAGCGGATATCCGATCCGATATTTTTTCGGATTATTCGATCCGATTAAAATATCCGATGTATAAGAAAATATTTTTTTTAAATAAAATATATAAATATTTTTTGATTAAATAAATTATATATATAATTATTTAACCTAATTATTAACCTAACCCGGTCTGGCCGCCGATCTACCTAATTTTTTTCCTTCTACGACTCGGCGACAGCCCACAGCCCCACGCCCAGCCCACACTCGAGTCTCGACAGGCTGTCTTTGTTTCATTGTTTGTGTGTGTGACTGGACCAGTGGACAGTGGTAGCTTTTATTTTTCCCGAATCCCGCCCGCCTCTATTCTTCCTTTCGATTCTCCAGCCTTCCCTTCCCTCCCTTCGTTCTTCTCGTCATTCTCGAAGCTCACACTCCCTCCCACACAGAGCAAGCCTCGCAGGCTCGCCGACCGCAGCAGCAACCACTCCCTCCCACGCAGAGCAAGCGCCACCAGCCGGCAGCCACCGCCAGGTACAGCCGTTTGCAATTCGTGAGGGGTTGTTTCTAATTCAGTAATTCTTACATAATCCTTTGTCTAACTCTACCGATTTCAATTTTTCTTTGTAGGGCATTGTTCTTGTTTGCTGATTCTTCTTCGAATGCTTGTTTTGCCATTTAAGGTATGCCCTAATTGTTTTTTAATTTGTCTATTTTTCTGTCATATAGTCGATTGTCGATGGTTTTTTAGGGTTGCGGAAGATGAGGTCGGTTATGCTAATTTGTTTGTAGATACTAGATAGCCTGCATAGTTGAGTAGATGATTCTGCCAATGTTTTAGTCTATATGTGATTTTTTTGAGTAATGGTAAGTAATGTTGTTTTCTGATTTTCTCAATGTTGTACCGAGAAGAGGGACACCAAGGTATCTGATTTGTAGTTGTCCTTCTGGGATGTGATAATCTCCCTGTCGAACTCCCTTTGAAGCCATAAATGATTTTTGCAGAGTGCCTTAAATGTAACCTTGCCTAATTCTGCATGAATAATTGAGAAAGAAAAGTGTAAAAGGTGATAATTCATTTGTGTCTCTGGTATTTGTGATTAATTTCTTTGTGTTTGATTCATTTAAATCAAAAAATTCTGTCAAGAATTAACCACGGATCTATGAGTGACAATTGTTTTATTCGGGTTTCCTAATAGATACCCTAAGGATCTCTAACTTGTGATTAAGTCTACTCATGAGTCAAAATAATGGAAGAGGAATAAAATTTAAGCTGCCTATTCCAACATAATATCTATTTCTGAATTTTTTTTATATTAGTATAATAAGTACAGCTTATGAATTATGATAATCAATATTTGTTCATAAGTATTAACTCTATTGTTTACATTTTTTATGTGTCTCATCTAGTCTCATCTTCCCATTAGAACATTTTTTATGAACAAAAATCTTGATTAAAACTGGTTTACATATATCTATATATTAAACACTGTGTAATGTCAATGTGATAGGTTATATTACAAACACATCTCTCTCTATTTATAAATATACTTTCCTTGATTTTTTTCCCATTTTTGTTGTGTAAAAATAAACATGTTTATAAATATACAAACATAAACAGGTTATTAATTATAAATATACAAACATAAACATGTTTACACTAATCCTACTAGTAGTATGATAGTATCTGCATTTAAATTATAAACATACAAACATATTTCTGTTTCTCTCTCAATTTATATTTTTATATTAGTTAGTTGTACTTGTATCTGCATTTAACTAGTAACTAACTACCAACTCTTTGGATCATAATATCATATGTTGCTGCCTATTCCAACATAATATCTATCTCTGAATTTTTTTTATATTAGTATAAATAAGTACAGCTTATGAATTATGATAATCAATATTTGTTCATAAGTATTAACTCTATTGTTTACATTTTTTATGTGTCTCATCTAGTCTCATCTTGTCTCATCTTCCCATTAGAACATTTTTTATGAACAAAAATCTTGATTAAAACTGGTTTACATATATCTATATATTAAACAATGTGTAATGTCAATGTGATAGGTTATATTACAAACACATCTCTCTATATATATACAGATACTTTCCTTGATTTTTTCACATTTCTGTTGTGTAAAAATAAACATGTTTATAAATATACAAACATAACCAGGTTATTAATTATAAATATACAAACATAAACATGTTTACACTAATCCTACTAGTAGTATGATAGTATCTGCATTTAAATTATAAACATACAAACATATCTCTGTTTCTCTCTCAATTTATATTTTTATATTAGTTAGTTGTACTTGTATCTGCATTTAACTATTAACTAACTACCAACTCTTTGGATCATAATATCATATGTTGCTGCCTATTCCAACATAATATCTATCTCTGATTTTTTTTATATTAGTATGAATAAATACAGCTTATCATGATCAATATTTGTTCATAAGTATTAACTCTATTTTATTTTTGTTCATAAAATGTAATTGTGACAGCTAGCAGCCTAGCACCAACACTAGGGATCTGGCAGGCAATAACAGCATGGAATCAGTGAATGAGATTGAAATTGCCGAAAGCGGGACACCAGGTATTTCACCAGAAATGACTCCTCCTTTCCCATGTCCTCCTGTGCCCCCATTAGAACCTGTTTCAAATGAAATATCTGAAGGTTCTAAAGAGAGTAGGAACGAGGGTGGGCCACCGACAAAAAAATTTAGATCATGGGTTTGGGATCATTTTGAAAAAATACCATGTGATAATAAAAATGATCAAAAGGCAGTTTGTATTTATTGTAACAATCAATATGTGGCTGCTCCTTCTAAAGGCACTTCTAATTTGAGTAATCATTTAAAGAGTTGTAAGAAGTACCCCCGTGAATATAGATGAGAAACAATTCATTTTAAAAATGAATGCTTCTTATTGTGATGGCGGTCTTCCATCATCCGCGATAACTAGTGTTACTAATTGGAAATTTAACCAAGAAGAGCATAGAAAAGCATTGGTTGAAATGATCATTTTGGATGAATTACCCTTTCGATTTGTAGAAAGGGAGGGATTTAGAAGGTATATGGCAAAGACACAACCTAGAGCAATAATTCCTTCTAGAACTACTATTGCTAGAGATGCGTTGCAAATTTTTATGGGAGAGAAAACAAAGTTGAAGGAATTTTTTAAGAGTTGCAAAAGTCGAATTTGTCTCACCACTGATACATGGACTTCTTGTCAAAATTTGAGTTACATGGTCCTCACATCTCATTTTATTGATAAGAATTGGAAATTGCATAAAAAGATTATTAATTTTTGTCCAATTGCTGGTCATTCTGGTGAGATTATTGGTAGATCTGTTGAAAGATGTTTAATTGATTGGAATATTGATAAGGTGTTAACTTTAACAGTTGATAATGCAAGTTCAAATGATAAGTGTATTGATTATTTGAGAGAACGACTCAATGGTTGGGGTGAGTCGGTTTTAAATGGATCTTCATTACATATTAGATGTATTGCTCATATATTGAGCCTTGTTGTGAAAGAGGGGTTGAAAGAGTCCAACGATCATATTCTTAGAGTTCGATATGCTGTGAGATATGTGAGATCATCTCCCTCTAGATTGAGTAAATTCAAGACTTGTGTTGAGCAATAGAAATTGGAGTCCAAGAGAATGTTATGTTTGGACATTGAAACTAGATGGAATTCTACGTATATTATGTTGGATGCTGCCTTTAAGTTTAAGAAAGCTTTTGATTTGATGAAAAGAGATAAGAAATATCGTTTTGAAATGGACAAATTAAAGGGCATGCCAATGGATGATGATTGGGAGCATGTGCGTGTGTTGCTTCCTTTTTTGAAATATTTTTATGAGACGACTTTGAGGATATCTGGTTTCTTGTATGTCACTGGTAACATGTATTTGCAAGAGATTTGTGGTATATTGAAAATGATTAGTGTGGCTAGAGATGGTGATGATTTTGACATAAGTGTGATGGCTTTGGGTATGAAATCAAAATATGATAAATATTGGGGAAGTGCTACAAATATCAATGTGTTGCTATTTATTGCTGTGATTCTTGATCCTAGGAGAAAGATGAAATTTGTGCGTTGGGCAATAAACAAGTATTTTGAATCTGAACTTGCAATTGACATACATGCTAAGGTTGATACAACTTTGAAAGAATTGTATGCCTTCTATGCCTCTAAGCTTACATCATCTTCAGCCCCTAAGCCATCTTCAACTATGAATGTAAGTGAGGTTATTTGTGAGCATGGTGATCCAGTTGGTAGAGAATTTGAAGAAACAGTGGCAGCTGAGATTACTTTAGCTCATGGAAGGAATGATTTAGACAAGTATTTGGAGGATAACTTGCTTGTTGTTGGTGCAAGTTTTGATATCCTTAGTTGGTGGAGGGATAATGCTATAAATTATGAAGTTCTTGCTTTGATGGCTAAGGATCTTTTAGCTATGCCTGTATCCACAGTTGCATCTGAGTCTGCATTTAGTACGGGAGGCCGCGTTCTTGATCCGTTTCGTAGTTCTTTGACTCCTAGAATGGTAGAAGCATTGGTTTGTACGCAAGATTGGATAAAGTCATATTCGGATCATCCTCAAGTAGAAGAGATTATTGAGGAGATTGAAAACATTGAAGCTGGTATTCTTTTATTCTATTTTATCGATACTTTTTTTTTTAAAAGTATTTCATGTGTTTTATTTTTTTAATTTTTATCTTATTTCTTTTTTCAGATATTGTAGGCTTACCGCCTATTGTGCAAATCGATGAGTCGGATATTTCGGAGTTTGAAGACATGATATTATGATGATTGATGACTTTCTAAGTCTTTCTTAGTTGGAAAATGATTTAGTTAATTTTTTTTTCTTTTAATTATGGATTTATGGACTTTGGAGTTTGGACTGTTGTTGTATTTTATTATTTGTATTATGGACTTTGGACTTTGGATTATTGCTGTATTTGTTTTAATTATGGATTTATGGATTTTAGATTATTGTTGTATTTGTGTTATGGACATTGGATAATGCAGATATTTGGATTATTGTTGATTTATTAAATTTTAGCAGGTTACAATATCCATATTTGGATATTTCAATGCAGATATTTGGATTATTATTGATTTATTATATTCTAGCAGGTTAAAATATCCGCATTGAAATATTATTGATTTATTAAATTCTAGCAGGTTAAAATATCCGCATTGAAATATTATTGATTTATTAAATTCTAGCAGGTTAAGATATCCACATTTGGATATTTCAATGCGGATATTTGAATTATTAATGATTTGTTGTATTTGTTATGGATTTTGAATTTTTAGAATTTATTTTAATTTAATTATAGCAGGTTAAAATATCCACATTTGGATATTTCAATGCGGATATATGGATATCGGATATCGGATACCTGAATTTACATTATCGGATTTTCGGATATCCGAGCATAAACAGGTCATTTTTATTAAAAAATAAATATTTTTCGGATAATCAGATATACCGGATATATCCGATTTTTTGGATATCCGACTGTTCGGATATCCGCTACTAATGGATACGGATACAGATATAGGTTACTAAATATCCGATCGGATCGAATATCCGAAAAAAAAATCCGGCCGGATACGGATATCCGGTTTTGCACAGCCCTAGCCATGGTATAAAAAATGGGCCACACCATGCAAAGTACCATAAAGATACTTACGAGCTACAAATACAACCTATAGCTGCTTTCTAAGATTTTATTCACCACTATCTTTTCTTTTTCTATTTATTTTTATTAAATTTCATTTAGGTGCGTAACAAAATCGTTGTATGAAATTATGATTGAAAGCATATGGTGCTCCATCAAGCATATGAAATGCAAAGCTTCTTTTTAAAAAAAAAAAAAATCTTCATTTTAGTTCAAACCTTATCTTCTTTAATTGTTGGTGATTTTGTTATATTAATTCATGAAATCAATTCAAGTTTTAAAAAAATTGTGGTATTTTTGAGGTATAACTTACTCTAATTTCTTTATTTTAAGTTGTGACTTCATATGTTATTAATTGAATGTTCTTGTTTATATATATACAATTTCCCTATTAATTAATCGTATCCAAATATTAATCAATAATGCTCCTATGATTAAATATAAGTCCCTAAAATTTTAAAACCTAAAGTTAAATATTTAACCTTTTGTTCGGAATAATTTAATCTTAAATTATTGATTTAATTATTTTATGGACCTTTGATTTACAAAAATAGATAGAATTATTTAATAAATTAATATAATTTTTTTATTATTTTATCTTACTCTTTTTGTTTAAATAAATCCTTAAACCCATAATTTTACCAAAATTATTTTCCTAAATTAATATCTTAATTTTCGAATAAATTAATCTAATATTTTTTGAATAGCAATTTTAATCTAAATTCTAATTCTAACTCTAAAAATATATTTATTTTCTTTTTCTCCTTTCCCTTTTTCCTCTTTCCTTTTTTTTTCTTCCTTCTCCCTTGGGTCAGCTTAGCCTTTCAATTTTCTTCTTCCGCCCAGGCTAACCCATGCTCCTTTCTTCTTCTCTTTTTTTTCTCCCCTTTCCCCTTGGGCCAGCCCAACATCACCTCTTCTTTTTCTTTTCTTCTCCACGCGGGTCGGCCCGCTTCCTTTTCCTTCTTCTCCTTTCTCGTGCCGCCATTTCCCTTCTTCTTCTTCTTCTTCCCCTAAACACCCCAAGCCCAAAAACCCTTCCCCTCCCCTCACATGTCTTTTTCCTCTTCTTCCCCTACACCCTACACCTATCAGCTTGCACCTCTACTCTGCCTGGCTAAACTCCCTGCACAACCCTGCTCCCCTACCATCCCTTTCTTTTCCATTTTTAACCCTACATTCCTTAGGTCCCCTTCCCCCGCATGCCTTCCCTACCATTTTGCCCCTGCCATCTCCACACTCCTTATCCCTTGCCTGCAATGCCCCTTACATCCACATAACCCTACATGACTGAGCCTCTCATCCTCTTCCTTTTCTTCTCCTTTTTTTTTCTCCTTCTCTACCTCATTCTCCTTCAATATCGACCCTTCCCTTCCCTAGTCATCTCTTCTCTTTTTTTTTATCCCTTTTCTCCCTTATTTTACCTTCAATGCTACCTCCATCATCTCCACCACCATCGCAGCCTCCCGCTGCCATTTCCTCCGCCCTACCTTCTCCCTACACCTCCTCGAGCAGCCAACACCAACCACCCCTGCAGCCTACCCCCTCCCTTCTCCCCTTCGACCCCCCTGCACCCACCACCCTTTGCCACCTCTTCCCCTCCCTTTTGCCACCACCACAACCTTCCCTCAATTGCTTGCCGCCACCTCAACCTCCTCCCTACACCTCCTTACCCGCGTCACTCTGCCTCTCCCCATTCTTCTCCCTTCTTCCTCTTCTCCCTCCCTTCTCTACACCTTTCTCCTATAGTCTAGCAACTGCCATCGCTGCTTCCGCACCGCCACACCACAACCTCTAACCACCACCCACCTATTGCCTCACCTCTACACACAACACCCAACAACCATGACCATGACCACCCCATCACCTACCTCAAACCCTTTACCCAAGCCCCACATTCTTCCTTTAATTCCCCTCATCCATTTCACCTATTTTTCATGGCTCATGGTGCACATATAGCATGATTTATGCTATGATTTGGGTATATATTTTTAGATAATATTAAGGTATATGGTATTTTGACAATGTTACATATTTAATAAGTATTTTAAATAAAAATTATTCTTTTATTTATCTAATATTAATATTTCACATGTGATATTATTTTAGGTAAGAAATTTCATTAAATAAAGCTTGAGCATTTTAACCTGGATACTGGTAAAGTTTGGTGTTTGCTAGAAATAAGATAACCGTTATACCCCACAAAAATATATGGATTATAATATGTTGGCACATTAGGGTTTTTGGCATGTGATTTTTGTGAATATGATGTGTTGTAAATAATCTCATGAATATCATGTTATCTTAGAAAATGGAGAAAAGAATGCATGTATCTTGTGTAGGATGTGATGTATGTGAAGGGATGATTTAGAAGAGGCTTAATGTTTGATGATGGGTGTTATGTGTATATGACGCTATGCAAAGTAGGTGTGGATACTTGTAGTAATAATCCTACTAATATGAGCCCTAGGGGTAATTTGGTCATTCGAACACATCATAATATTTAACCCTAATCGGAATGACTAATGTGTTATAAATGTTCCTAATAATGGAGATGAGAGTTCTTTGTATTATAAATATAAGTGTTAGTAGATATATCAATATTTATGGTCTAGGTGTATGTTGACATTGTTAATGTATAGTGATGATCATCTTAATAAAAATGCATGCTAGGTTTATGTGGGGTTGAAAATGATAATAGGGGTTTGTGGCATTGAAAATACATGTTCCATCATGAAAATCAATAATATATGGTTTAGGGGCATTTTAGTAATTTTATATGTGCAATTGGGGTTGCCTAAATAAATATGCATGATATGTAATAATTGGTGCTAAGTAGGCTAATAGGTATTTGTGGTGTTAGTAATACATGGTTGGGCATGATTATTAATACTTTATGACCTAGGGACATTTTAGTATTTTTGCATGTGAATGAGGGTTACCTAGATAAACATGCATGGTAAGTGATAATAGGTGCTAAGAATGATAATAGAGGTTTCATGGTATTAGTAATGCATATTGGGTATGATTATTAATATTAAATAACCTCGGGATATTTTGGTAATTTTGCATGTAATATGGTAGTTAGTCTAACAAACATGCATGGTAAGTGATAATTGGTGTTAAAAAAGATAATAGAGGTTTCATGGTATTAGTAATGCATGATGGGTATGATTATTAATATCAAATAACCTAGGAAAATTTTGGTAATTTTACATGTAATATGGTGGTTAGTCTAACAAACATGCATGATAAGTATAAAATGATGTCATGATAATAGAGATTTATTGTCTTAACAACACCTATTTGAGTATAATATTCAATAAAATATGATCTAGGGGCATTTTGGTAGTATTGCATGTAGTATGGTGATTAGTCTAGTAAACATACATGATAAGTATAAATTGATGTTAAATATGATAATAGGGGTTTATCATCTTAGCACTTATTTGAGTATGACAATCAGTAATATATGGTCTATGGAAATTTTGATAATTTCACACGTAATATAGTGACTGGTCTAATAAATATACATGATAGATATAAATTGATGTTAAATATGATAATAAGGGTTATTGCCTTAGTATCACTTGTTTAAACACGATCATGAACATTATAGGTCCTAGGAGTGTTTTTGTAATTTGGGGAGTATTATAATGAATATGCATAGTTTAAGGGTAACTTGGTAAATTGGAGTATGCTACGTTATTCTTCTCATAAACATGCAAAAAAGTGCATTAATTGTTTACTAAGCATGAGAATGTGTGTTTGGTAATTCTAGAAGTGTAAGTTAGGGTTTTATGTGTGAAATGGTCATTTGGTGTGTAACATGTGTTGAGTAACTTAGCTTCATAATCAATAGTGTAATTATAGTGTGTTACTCTTTTTATGGCGTGTTGATAAATAAAAATGAATTTTGTGATGGAAGTGGTTTGTAAAGAGGTAGCCTTAGCCTTAGGGGCATTTTGATCATTTTAACCATAGTTGACCCAATATAGATGGCTAGCACAACCAAATCAAATGAGGAAGTTATACAACCAGAGTTGACCAATATAGATAATTGGCACAAACTTTAATAGGCCACTCCGAAGGACCTTAACCCATTCTCATCTTCCACTTTAAGTTCTACTATATTATTCAAGGCAATCATATAACATAATCAGTATGCATTTTAATATTAACTAAATATAGTGCACAACTTTTACAAATAAATATTAATTTATTGTTTAAGCCATACCAGTTAATAATTTTCTAATATGCTAAAATAATATTATTAAGATTAATTCATATAATAACAAGCTGCTGAGGTTCTAACGATTACCTATTGCCATATTCCTAAAATAGTTAATTGTATTAAGACTCAATAGCCTAAGCTTAATGCATTGAAAAGAACGAGTTGTTCTGTAATAGTAGATTTAGTAATACCAAACTAACACAACAGTTAAACCCAACTAAATAAAATATAATGTTATTATATAAAAACCAATCGCAAACTAATATGACTTTGAAATTATCATTTCATTATTTTTTAAAAAAGAAATTTTACAACCCGAACTTGTGGTGTATATGTATATTAGTAGTATGAACTAAAACATATAGTAGCAGCATTTATAGGAAACTAACACGTGACATAGATGAAAGTGGTCATACTTGTATAGTAAATATATTATAAAATTATTGTGTAATAGAAGAAAAGTAGTTTCCTGATCTTGTATATCAAGTTGGGTTGAAAGAAATAATTAATATATATTATACCAAGAAGTACAAATTCAACTATACATTTATGTATACGTATAAAACTTGATTTGCAATAGCATTGTCAATCTAATGGTTCCAATTAAAATAATGTAAATACAAGATATTCAATAGCAAAGGTGGTACGCACGGCACTACTACCACCTTCACATATGTACAATATATATATAAGAAATTATAACCTCTGCCATGGAGGTAGTTGGCTAGTTGCTGACAATCATTTGTAGCATCTACTTTTTAAAATTTTTTTTTCCTTTCAAGACCTCAATTGCTAGTCATATAGTCGGGATATAGATAGGATAAACAATTACGAAGGACAGATGATTTCATGGTTAGTGAAACAGACAAGAAGAAAATGAAAGTGGTGTAACAATCGATCATAAAAAAAAGAATAAAAATTATTACTTTCTACTACAACTGATTGCCTGTGATAGGATGATTGACGCCCCTTTTACCCAATTCAACATTCACACCATAAAAGATTATGTCCGGCTCTCTTCTGTTTCTCTCAATCTCGTTTGATGTATATCATTAAATCATTTACCCACTTAATGGCCGATATAGCGTACGGAATTTATAATGATTAATAGATGATATATAACTTTAGAAATAGAAAAGGTTAACCGAGTTATTCAAAATTGCAAGGATATAAAATATTACTTCATCAATGTTGATTAATTAATTGATCTTTTTATTTTCTTAAGTTTAAATTATTTACTAAACTCAAGGTAAATGTTAAACAACAAAATTATATGAGACTCGGTGAATTATCCAAAACTTATTACTATTTTTAATAACTTTATGCCTAACACATTATTCGTATACTCCAATAAATACAATTATTAATTAATTAAACAGTTAAAAATTACTGATATTTCGTATCTAATTACCCAAATAAATCAAGTGTGTTTGTGAAAGAGTGAGAGAGAGAGAGAGAGGCAATTAGTGAAGATAATTGTACTAAATCAATTATTTTGACACAAGTCATATCATTATCATAATATTTATATAATGTTTAAAATAAAAATAAGTTTACATAAAGATATTTGTTTACATAGATAAATTTTGATTGAATATACATATGAACACTATGTAATTATTTATTTCATATTTTATAAATATTGATATCCTCTATATCTTTGTGTTTATTATATATAAAAACATTATCCATGAATATTTTTTTTTTTGCCAAAAATTTACACTTATAGGATTAAAGTTATATACTTCATTAATTAAGAAATAAATTTTCATCTACAAGTAACATGATTTAAATAGTCAATAATAAATATTTAATATAGATAGATATATTATTGGAGGTCCTTAATATTTACGAACATTATCCTAAAAGATAAAGAAATAATATTTTTGTAATCACTCAATGATAGCAAATGAAAACTCTTGTCTTCTTATGTACAAAAACTTAAACTAATAATAACTATATAATAACAATATTAAATGCAATAATTATATATTGACAAACACATTATTTCTCCATATTAAAGTATTATTTTTTTAATCTAGTTATGATGACTAATATTATGTTATTTTAAATATATATTTTTATTGTTAGCTATTTATATTCAACATATTTATTAGCAATGGTATATATATTAATATATTATTATGTTACATTTAGTCATATATATTTTACATATTTAATTATCTTTGAAATTTTATTTAAGACTTCTTATTTATTAAATAGTTAATATTATATTTAATATTAAATTAATATATACATATATATATATTTAATTTAAATAAACTATATATATATATATATAATAAAATAATAGTGGGCAGTGAGAGCTTAAATCCAACCGTCATTTAAAGAGTTCATATTTTATACCGTCAAATACTATTACTCAGCCGTACGCCGAAATTCGCACCCTCCGACTTCTGCACCTATTTTTGTTTAATTTGACTTCAGAAGAAGTAGTGCTTTCCGTTTGACGGCTACAAACGCCACCGGTCATCCCATTCAACGATTCTACTGGACGGGTCCCTACTGTGCATTAATTTTTTTGAAACACTGATCACTTTCAATTCGTTATTGACCGGCTGACCTTCCTGATTCTAATTTTAATCTCTCTCTCATTACTAGTAAGTTGGTAACGACGGTAACTTCCCCCTCACGAACACCGTCCAACAAGATCCAACCCAATCTTAGTTAGGGTTTCAAGCTTCGACCTGATCTCTTCGTTCTTCGATCTACGTCCTTCTTCTTTACTTTCTACCCCAACATTATTTAGGCTGAGGAAACGAAAAGGAAGAGGAAGAAACCCCTTATATCTTTTTTTTTTTCTTCCTATTTCCTGAATTTTCGTTTGTCTACATTTGAAATATCATGACCGTGGAAGCATGTCTGCTGCTGAACTGACGGGTTATTGAGCTCATGCTATTTTCTTCACGTTCAAAGGGTACAGTTGCTTCCTTCTCGAATTTCTAGTTTTTGGTATTAGTTTTGCACACTGGAGTTGCCTTTGATTTATTCGGAATTTCTGCTGAAGTTTTAATCTTGGTAATCCAACTTAGTGGGATTCTTTGAAGTTGGAAAGGTTTGAATTTGTGGTTGGTTGAGAAAACTATTGAAATTGAATTTGTTATTTAGTTTGAATTAAACTTTTGTCGATGGACAACGCCAACATGTCGAAGAATCGGCCTAATAATGACTACTTGGGCGTGAATAAGGCTGGGAAAAACATCAGGAAGAGCCCTTTACACCAGCCAAATTTCGCAAACAGTGGTAATGTTAACTCTACCGCGAATTCAAGGCAGCAGACTCAGCCTCAAGTTTACAATATCAGTAAAAATGATTTTAGGAGTATTGTTCAACAATTGACAGGCTCACCTTCTCGCGAACCTCTACCAAGACCTCCTAATAATCCTCCTAAATCCTCAAGTTCAAGACTGCAGAAGATTAGACCGCCCCCTTTAGCGCAAATCAATCGTCCCATAGTAAACCCTCCTGTTGCTTTAGCTCCAGCTCTTGCTCCTCCTCCTCGGCATGGTCCTCCAATGGTTCCAGCTCAGCATCCTTCTCAGGGGCCGGCTATGGCCCAAAGCCAACCTCCTTACAACAATAACTTTACCCAGAGTCAACCTTCTTACAACAATAACTTTTTTAGGCCTCCTTCCCATTTTAGTCAACCATCACCGCCATTAACCCCGAATGATTCATTTTGGGTGAATCCTGCACTTTCTCCTCTATCTGCCTATATGCAACAACTTCAAAGGTGTATTAATGATCCAGGGTCAAGGCCAAACCCAAGTCCCCCTGCATTTCCCCAGAAGCAATATCTGGGGCAATTTCAAGGTCCAAATCAACCTCCACCACAATATCAAGTCCCAGGACAAGTCCAAGCCCAACCGCCATCTTCTGGTTTGCTTCCAAATCCATCTATGCCACCCCTCCCCCTCTCCTAGAATGAGAAACCATGGTCCTGCCCTTTTGCCATCTCCAAACTCACAGTTTTTGTTGCCATCCCCTGGTCTGCCTTCTCCAAGCAGTTTCATGAACTTGTTATCACCAACCCCGCGGTCTCCATATCCATTGCTCTCACCTGGGAGTCAGTTTCTCCCACCCTTGAGCCCTAATTTTTCATTTCAACAAATGGGCCAATCTGGAATCCTGGGTCCTGGCCCTCAGCCTGCATCCACTCAGGGCCTTCTGTTCCCCCCCTCGCCTTCCGGATTCTTTCCCCTTTTCAGTCCAAGGTGGAGAGACCAATAGTCTATGCTGGATGGACATAACAGGTCTGTGAATTGTAGCTTTATGCTGTCCACTTAACGTGGAGGGTCTCAACATATATCATTGCCTAGGACTAGGAGTTAGCCGTTGTATGTTGGTGATTGATCTTCTCTTGAGTTCGTTTCAACCATCTCCTTGGTCTATTCATGGATGAGGACTAGAGCTAGCAATTGCTACGTGTGAATTCATTTTGAATTCTCTAAAGAGGGATATTCAGCAAAGTT
This sequence comes from Tamarix chinensis, assembly GCA_030549775.1. Classification (NCBI taxonomy): domain Eukaryota; kingdom Viridiplantae; phylum Streptophyta; class Magnoliopsida; order Caryophyllales; family Tamaricaceae; genus Tamarix; species Tamarix chinensis. The sequence continues at coordinate 13,191,541 of CM060179.1, read as the reverse complement.
CGGACAGAGGAAGACAGCTATAACATCATGCAGAGTTAGTTTGACAATCGCTTCATAATCAGTGTAAGCAACTTATTACATATTTAGTTCTTGTTCTACATTCGTGATCTTTTACTTGTTGAATTTGTTCAAAAGTGTCAGCACTGTGAATAGTCAGGTATTTTAGCCTTTTTACCTGGTGCTTGTAGAGAAGCAACAGAACGTTACCTGTATAAGTGAATAGTTGTAGTTTCTTCAAAAATGTTATTTGGTCTCTAAAGGCAAGTAATGAGAAGATTAAAACAATAAATTTGATTGTTTTTGTTTTATGTATGTTAGATAAGTCTGCTTCTAATGTTTGCATGTATTCTTGCCCTTGATTTGTTAATTACTTTGAGTGCATGATTTGAGTAGTTGTGGAGAGAGATAGTTTGGGGCTTTGTGAACCTGTTATGTTTGAATTTTTTGACATATGAGGTTCCATATTTGTTTCTCTAGGATCTATTGGAGGTGGAAGGTTGGGATGGGAAGAGAAAGGGCATATCTGCCTACCGATACTAGCATATGATTTTCCATCTGTTGTTGGGCGGTGTTGAGGCAGATTCATCTTGATTCTCCCAAGTGTTAACCCTCCTCCCCTGCAAAAAGAAATGAAGAAGAGAAAAAAGAAAAAGAAAAAAAAAGATCAGTTTAGGACATAATGCCGTGAAGAGAATTAGTCAAATACGACTGTCCTCCTTTTGTGGCGCCTCTTGTCTTTCCCTTTCCCTGGCCATCCCATACAAAGAAATAAAGATTGATGTAGCTGAAGATAACATATTGACAAACTTAGTACCATGTTCTGCATAAGTAGCATTATTTTCTCCTTTCCAAGCAAAAAAATTGCGGCTGCAGTTGCAATTATGGTTTTGGTCGTGGTATCGAAGTGTTGTGAATGGTATTTTATATATCGCGGTCATCGCGACGTGATTTTTTAAATTTATTTTACGATAAATATTGTAAATTTTGGTAAATTTTAGCATATATTAGTAAATATCAATAAAATATCGGTAGATATTGGCTAATAACCTATACGTGATAGTCTAAAACTGTTGCGTATCACCAATTTTACGTATCATCTGACCTAAAATCTGATAAATGTCGGTTGATATTATGTATCAGGACTGATATTTAATTGTATGCTCCTTTCCTCTGTCTCATGGCTTCAATCCCTCCCGTCCCTTTCTCCCTTACACTTTAAAACTGAGCGCTGCGTTTCACGTTGGAAAGAGCTATGGTATGAGAATGGCGTTTATGTGGGTGGGACTGTAGAATAAAGAAAATGGGTTTGATAAAATGTAGATTAGAACTAGAGAAGATGTTGTCTGTGTTCAGCAACCTCTTAGTTCGTGCTGGAAATTTCTATCTGAGAGTCGAACATAATTTCAACAGTCTTATAAAGGATTAGACAGCCGAGAAAGGTGCCAGATACACCTTTACCTAATGGTATGATGAGCTTTCTTGACAATCATTGCCAGTTTCTGCTTTTCCCACCATGAGGCAAATGAAGGGAAATGAGATGCTAAGAGTCTCTGCTATCACAAAGGATAAATAGTGCACGAGATGATATTTAAAACTGCTTTTCCTTTTGTACGTCTTTTGGAGTTTGGAGTTGATATGGACATTACATGAATGCGGTGTGATGCTTTGCTTATTTGCATTTTGGGAATTGCCTCGAAAAATAGAATGGATTATTTCATACTTTGAAGAGTGCTAGTATCCTTTTGTCCATCCTTTTACTGAGAAGAGACAATGGTTGGGATAGCTCTGAATTACCTTGAAGTACTTGACAATGGGCGTGGCTAATTAAGCTTGCACTTATCAAATAATCTATAGATAGGGGCAATGAGAAGCATGCTTGGTTCTATCCAGTTGATTTGTAGCCATTTTATCCTTCAATATAGATTTACACGAAGCAAACGTGAACGTACGTAGAGCTCAGTTTCCTAACCTACCAAATTGATATGTGGCTGGAATTGATCCGTTTTCCTTCATACAAACTTCTAAAATGCTGAATAGTTCGATGGTCTCAATTTTTATTTATACGTTATTTTATTGCTCTAAACCTTTATGGTTCAGGTTTGAATGTACCATATTTGGATTAAGATGATTTGAAGTGAGAGTAAATATTAAAAAATTATTTAAGTAAAGGGAATGGAGTCGAATTGAAGTAGATGTTTTAAAATATTATTTGCATAATATTAACATATCTGGGTAAATTATTTTAATTATGTTTGAATTGGGGGAATGGGAGTAAATGAATGTTATATCAATTATATTTTACCTTTCACTCCGATTACTTTTAGAAACAAAGTTAATAAGAATATGGTGATTCGGGGTGAACTTTTAACATCTATTAATTCAGGTGAGTGTTACGCCAAACCAAACGTAGAAGACACATGGAATCGTTGCAATTTTGACAATTTTTACCGGAAGATTTTGTATTTGTTTATTGTGACTCGCATTAGAGATTCGTCTGTCTCTCCAGCCCTTAGTTTTTGGTTTTCTTTTTTCTTTTTTCTTCTTTCTCCCCCCCCCCTTTTGTGGCATGGCAGTCAGAGATGGACGCAGTATAATACTGAATAAGATAATATAGTTTGTTATTGAGGATTTTGTGATCAGTGAACATCACCCATGGCAGCTTTAATCTTGAAGGAGCTGCTTCATTTCATTAGAATGGTAGAACCCTTGACTGACTGTGTTGGAAAACATATTTTAAAAAGTATTTGTTTTATTAGTATGTAATACTAGTCGCTGGCGAAGAGATGTCCTTTTTTTTGTTTAGGGGGGGGGGGTGGGGCTGTTAGTTATGGATGAGGAGTTTGTGAAATTCAGTTGCAGTTCTCTTGGAAGATCCTTCGTTGTTGGTGTTGGCTGTTGGCTTGAGCTATGCAAAAAATAATGGCATTAAACCTTCTGGTCCATGCCCTTTTCAATTGAGGTAGACTTAGCGTGTAGCTCTACCGCATAACAAGCCAAGGTCCTCATAACTGGGTCAGTGTTAATCCTTATACCCCAATAAATATGTTTTGGGTCCCTTGGATCGGGATGTTTGATCCGCAAGATCAAGTCTAGCGCCTGTTTGTTTGTATTTATCTATCTATAAGGAGTCAATAACTATGAGTACAATAAGGTATTATAAACTACCATAAAAGTATATAATATTCAATATCAATAAAAGAGGTTTGAACTTAAGATCAGTGTTGCATGGAGATAGAGGAAGAAACAAACGCAGTAATGTTTTTTTTCTTCTTAAATTTAAGAAATAAAGGCAGAAAGAAATGTCAAAAAAATGTTATACACACACACATTATATAAATTTTAAAAAAATGAACTAAATATACTAAAATAAAGAGAGAATAATAAACAAAATGTTAAAATTACTGCTTGTATTGTTGATGTAAATTAATAATAAATATTTAAAAAAAATAAAATAAATTAGATGTTTAGGTATCGATTCTGACACCGAAAAATTTTTGGGACAAAAAATGTTTTTGAAATGTTTTTCGGGACGTTTCAGGAACAACTGTGCTTTGCTGTCTAAGATAAGCCTCATGCCTGTCACTAGGCTATAGCCTTGTTGGTGCCCATTCATCTCACAGTTATTAACACTCAAAAGACGCTTGGTTTATCTCAGATTACGTAGTAAGTATGGAATTGTAATTATCAATCTTAGTTTACGGCCGGGTTAAAACTGGATTGTTGTAGTTGCAAGCAAGTACCAATCTTAGTTCAATCCGTCCGTTTTTAGGGAGAAATGGAAAGCTACAACCACGATTCTTGTAGGAACGTTACTCGCCCATACAAACTGAATTACTAGCTGCAGAAAGCTTCGCGATCACATGTGCTGCCCTATTACATTCACGTGGAACACGACTCCATGGCACAACACCGACCCCTTCGACTCAATCCGTCTCTTTTTGCAATCAATGGAATCCAAGAAATGGAAAAGAGTTGCATTTTTCATTGGGCCATGTTGAAACTGGCAAATTGAATGGAGCTTTCTGCTATCTACATGTCTTGTTTGCTTGCTTTGGCATAGGCAGCGTTTTAGGCATGCGACGAAGCAGGCTCTGCTGCAATTGTCGGGCGCTGCCTTGCATGCCCCTCTCCTCTCTTTTTGGGAGTTACTGTATATATATATATAATGGTTATTATTACTATTATGTCTGGGAAACATGGAAGGTGGTGGGACTCAGATTAAATTGTGCAGCTGCATGTGATGCAATCAGATACTGTCTATTACTTGTTTATATGATTGCCACTACAACCTTGTGGCTGCCTATTGCGTTGCGTCGACCCAACGGGATTGTAAATTGAATGGACGCTTGCTTTCACGCTTATACTCCGTCCTTACCAATATTTTAATAGCTCCCGTTTACAAACTTCAATCACAAGGTGATTTTCGGGATATAAAGGACAGTCGTTAAAGATTTTGTCCTACCTAAGGCAAGTTTATTTTTACCCATGGGTAGTTCGTAATTTTAGAATATTATTATTGATTTGGTGATCATGTGAAAAGTTGATTTGAGATGCTATGAATAAGGGCGTTTATTTACCGAATATCTACTAGTTAATATATTAAATATGTGATAGAAAACTTTTGATATTTGGATGATCATATATATATCCAGCAAAAAAAATTTAGATATTTTATATTTTTAAATGTTTAAAATTTTAGATCAAACTATAAATAAGTCATTAGATATTTAAAACTTCAGATTAGATGAAAAATAAGAAATACCGGACAAATTTTTACAATAATTAATGAATGATAAATTAGCTTGATTTGATCTGAATTGATCTAAGCGACAAAATAAAATGATAATACTATATAATAATAATTTAACCTGATTCTTAAATTGTTTATATATATATATATTATGAAATTTACCAAAAACAAAACTCATTTTTTTCCAAAAAATAAGTCACTTTATTACTATTTTTTTAATTAATAGTTATTTTAAAAAAGTTAAAATCTACTTTTAAATTTTATTATTTTTTATATTATATATATTATATATTAAATGCTTTATTAGTTTTAAATAAAAAATATACATAAGTATAATATTAAGACTAATTTTATCAATCCTTAAAAAGTGAGCAAAATGCTAAAAACATATTATTATTTTTTAAAAAAGGAGCAAAATATATATGCATGTATGCATATAATTTATTTGATCATATCTTATTTGTATTTGTTATATTAGATATCCGATTTGTTTGACTTATTATTGATGGAATCGGTCATTTAATTGGATTTTTTATTGAACAAACCTGTTATTTAATTCTTGAATCAAATTGGTTCATCAAATATTGGATTTTTCATAAATAATTCTTATATGGATCAATTATGGTATTAATTAAATTTCAATTTTAGGAAAATGCATCAATTTATTTAAAGTCTCATTATTTAATAATTTATTTTTAATGACTCACTAATTAATTACATAGTGTAACATCCCAATTTGAGTAGAGTGTTATAAAGATTGATTTGGCTACTTATATCAACATGATATACTATTTTTTTGGTGGTTCCACCCTAAGAACTCCACTTTTAAATGTGATGGCCGTTGAATAATTTTTACGAGGGGTGACCCTCTTGGGAAATTTTAAAAATTTTCTGAAAATTTCTCAGAAAACGCATGAGTGTAAACAAAGTTTGCTAAAAGGACTCGTGTTGATTTGTGAGGCTAGCCAATCAATCCGAAAGCATTCCAAGGTAGCCCCGCATGGTCATATCAATTCGGGGTGTTATAAATGGTATTGGAGCGAAACCGTGACTATAAGTTCAACTTGAATGAGCTAGTCAGCTACTTAGCAGGACGACTCTTGGCATAAATTGTATTAATATAGTTAGTAGGATGTTACGTTCTTTGAGTGGAGGTGAATATATTACCCCACTTTAAGTAGAGTGTCGTAAGGATTGATTTGGCTACTTATATCAACATGATATACCATTCTTTTGGTAATTCCATTCTAAGAACTCCATAGTTAAGTATGCTGGCCATAGAATAATTGTTAGGATTAGTGACCCACCTGAAAAATTTAAGAAATTTCTCGAGAAACGCGTGAGTGAGGATAAAGTGCTCTAAAAGAACTTGTGTTGATTTGTAAGGTTAGCCAATAAATTTGAAAGAACTTTAAGGTATTATTTTTATTTATTTATTTTTGTGATATTGATGTGATTTTAGTTTGAAGGTTAACACTAGTAGTCGATAGCTTAGTTTTTATGTTTTAATATCTTCGCAATTGATATATATATATAGACACGTCAACTATAGTTGGAAAAAGTAGTACACGAAAATTAAATTCTACGGACATACGCAAAGAAAAAAATATGTGTTCCTTCATTTGCTAGTATTATGGAAAAGTAAATTTGATATAAAATATGAATGAAGAAAGTTAGAAAGTACTCCCTTTATTTTAATATAATTGTTATAGTACATTAGAATATAAAAATATAATTATTATAGTGATATTAAAAAATATTTTTATAATATTAATTTTTATAATTTTCATTAATATATATATATATATATTTTTTAAAATTAGTATATATACTAAAAAATATTAATAATTAATTTTTTTGATCAAAATATATAATAATAAGTATTTCAAAATTGTAGTAAAGAAGGAATTCATTATGCATGTGTGTGAATAATATACTACTTTCGAACCACATATCTTAGAACATCGTTTGTAGGATCGAGTTGTGAACTTCGGAATTAAAGTATTTATTATTGCATTAGACATGTTCACTTCATCTGATTTTTATTCATTTTACAATTATTAATACTATAATTAATAAATTATTATTATTATTATTATTAGCAGCGGCGGCGGCGGCAATAGTAGTATTAACATTAATATTATAATTAGTATTAGTAGTATTATTATCATTACTTCTATATAATATTTATTACCATTATAAAATTTTACAAAATTATTTTGATTTAATCTCTCTCAAGGATAAGCCAAGGTGAACATTCGGTCATATGACTTATTTTGAAGAGAGAAAAAAAGGAAATTACCGTGGCATGAAAAAATTTCAAATGTCAATTATAAATTATCTGATACAATGTTTTATGACAAAGATGTATGGATGAGATCGATTACATAAAAGTGTAGAAGAATGCGGGGCATGAAAAAGGGCACGCAAGTTAGATACGAGGGTTCATATTAAAAAGAGGTAGCGAACTTTTCCACAAAGATGGTTTGTCTACTAAAATTCATAATATAACATTTTATATTAAGACAGACATGAAGGATTAGATGCCAAATAGAGAATGCTCCCACTTGGGCTTTTTTTAATCGCAACTAAAAGTCGTTGAGGAATAGTTAGAATCAAATATTAATTATTTGTCTCGATGACCGCTGCTATTTATATTTTTTTAGGGATTATTTGGTAGAGTAGTAATGGATTTAGAAAAGATAAGCAAGTACTTTACCTCTTTTATTTAGTTTATGTTTGATAAAATTAACCTAAAAATTAGTTTAAAAACATAACTCATAAGCTATTTAAAATAACTTTTCAAAAACTAGCTAACAAACTAGTAAAAAAGTTATTTACCAAACATAACTTTTTTGTGTGTGTGTGTGTGTGTGTATTGCTTGTATTAATTAATTATAAACTAACTTATAATCTATTTTTTATGTTAACAAACACACTATTAGTGTTATTGTAATGAACTATATATAACCTTTTAATTAAGGATAGCATCTATTTTGTATCTATGTTTAGAGTAAAAAGGGACACTCTTTAAAGTACTTTTCCTCTATTCTAATATCATATAACAACAAGTATTAAATACAAAGTACATTAGGTCATCACTATAATAAACACCTGTAAAGAAGAATAACACATTTCATGTATATGGAGTAAAGCTGCAAGTGTATAACCCTACTCTTGAACTATACAAGTTCAAGGAAGAATGGGTTAGATCACTTTCATAAATATATATAATTTTTTGACCAAACTTATCTATTATTATTATTTTAAAATATGCATCTCAGGTTCTATTTGATTTGAATGGGCACACATGCATGCCCTCCATCCCATTTTATTTGTATGGACTTGCAAATATGCCTAAAAATTATAGTAACATATTAACTACAATAGTACCTTTTAATTTTTATAGTTGTAGCATTTATTAATTTGTATTCTTTCTTAACGAGTTTTCCATTAAGATTTAGATTGTGTGTGAAAACTCTTATAAATAAACAAGAGCATATGAATAAAGTAAAGTATTCAATTAATAATTTAGGGCTTGTTTTTGCCAACTTATTTTTTAAAGACTTATGAGGTCAAGTTAGTTTAGGACTATACATTTGGCCCAACCTAAACCTACCTGAACAGGACTCGGACCAACTCGGAGACCCTTTTTACCTATACTACAACCTATAACCTAAACCAACTCTAAAACCGGTCACACTTGGACCCAAAATGTGAAAACTAGGTTGAACCCATATCTACTATGTTTTAACACTGCTTTAAAGTTGACTGCACTCTATCTGTATTTTGACCCAATTTTAGCCAGTTTATTTGACCTTAGACTTTGCAGAATTCTAAGGTATGCAAACAAGAAGGTCCTAAAGTTGAAGATATACAGTTTGCAACTTTACCAAAGTTGGAGTCAACAACATATACTTACGAGGAAGGAGAAATCAACATGATCATGACAAAAGAAATGGCTAAAAATATATATTCTAAATCAAAGGAACATACCTGATTTAGGGATGCAATTGGAGAAGGTAGATGATAAGAAGGGTTGTATAAATATTTGAAGAATAAGCCAATGACATAACATCACATCTTAGAAGAATAAGCCAATGACATAACATCACATCTTAGAAGAATAAGCCAATGACAAAACGTCACATCTTACACTCATAGGCAGCAACAAGAAACTGGTGGCAAAGAATGAAACCAACTAGCTACTACTAGAATAAGCAGAGGTCGATGGAAGAGGAACAATGACACTATAAAGGACCGGTGGTTGTGGTGGAGGACTGGAGATCGATGGATGACTTCACTAGAGGAGGATGGATGTATAAGGTCGAGAGGATGAGAGGATGAAGAGGAATCAAAAAATAGAGTGAGGTGAGGAGGGATCTAAAATTAGTGTAAGAGAGTTGGTTAAATTTTTTTTAAGTAAACTTGTCGAGTTACAACTTGCCATACTTTATCATTGGAGAGGAATAACATAAATGAATTAATTTTGGACAAGATCGAAAATCTAAGTTAAATCTGAATGTCCCTTTTTAAAAAAAAAATGGCTTGAAACCCGGATTATTTTTTAAATTTAATCTAATCTTGACTCTATTTTATCATTTCGATCTATTCTGAAAGTCTTGGTTAATCCGATTTGTATACAATCCTAGGTCATATTATGTAAATTTTAATAAAAACTAAAAACAAAAAAATTATTGATAATTATAATAATGATAACAAGTAGTAATATTACAAATAAAGAAAATATTAATTATAACTATAATAATAGTAAAATAATAACAACTTATTGAAACTTTTAATCAATATCATATTAGATCATCAAAACTAAATAGAAAGCTTAGGAATTTGTTGTGACAACTTACAAAGAAAAAAAAATTAAACATATTATGGCAAGGGTGGAATTATATATGTACGTGCGTATGTATGTGCTAATGTATGTGTATTGCTTCGCTCAGATGAGATTGAGCGGACTTGTTTCCTCAAATTTCACAATAAATAAAGTAATGAATTTACTGTGTATGAATGGACATGGTATCTTTTTTAATGGCGGTGGGGGTGGGGTGGGTTCGTTTCTTGCCTCTGCTCTCCAAGTCGCTGGCCTGCAAAATGGTAGAATATTCCATGCCCGTGTATATGTACGCATGTGGAAAGCACAGAAGAGAAGAAGACACAAGCTTAGGATCGCAAATTAGCATAAATAGCTTAAACAAACATAGTCTACATTATTATTCCCTTTGATTTAGGCTTAGCTGGATTCGATTACAACCACAACTTTTCCTGGCGGAAAAGAACACGCACATTAATAAATACTACTGCTAGAAGCTAGCTAGAGAAAAAGAAGGGCAGGCAAATGGTTCTGTCACAAACTACCGTTTCTTTAATTGATACAAGTTGGCGACTTTAAAATCTCATCTTCAAATGTCCTTTCGCATACCATGAAGAGGCATGTAATGTGGTATTGGTAACATGAAGCACGAAAATGGAATCTGAATATCGATTTTTATGCTAAAAAAATATTTTTTTTTTATTTTAAAATTTTGTTAGTTTCAAAATCACTATTGAAATTATCAATGATTTATATCATTTAATATAAATAGTAGTTTTATAATTTTTTTTTAAAATTTTAGAAGATTTGATATATTCTTTTAAAATGTATATAATGTGTGTGTGTGTATATACATATTTTATCCTTTTTCGTTCCCGTACAATATTAATAGTACCTTCTGTGCATCTTTATAGACCTCTTTGTCGTAATGATTATTAGCGCTTCTCAACAGTTAACCGGTGAAATATGAAAACAGTATCTAGGTGTCGATATTTATGCTAAAAATATTTGAAAAATGTTTTTATATTTTAATTTTTTTTAGTTTTGAAATCGATATTAAAATTATTTGATTAATTTTTTTATTAAAAAAATTATTAATGATTTATATCCTTCTATATAGATAGTAGGTTTATAATTTTTTATTTTATTTTTCTCTTTTAATTTTAGAAGATTTGATATATTCTTTTGAAATGTATGTGTACATATATATATAATTTTTTATTTTTTTATTTCATTTTTATTCTTTAAATTTTAAAAATATAATATTTTATATTTTTTATCTTTTTTTTTTTTCGTTTCCATACAACACTAATAATACCTTCTGTGCGTCTTTATAGACCTTTTTGTCACAATAATTATTAGCGCTTCTCAACAATTAACCAGTGAAGCATGAACACTATATTTAAGTGTTGATATTTATGCTGAAAATATTTGAAAAATAATTTTTTATTTTAATAATCTTGTAGTTTCAAAATTGATATTGAAATTACTTGATTAATTTTTTATTAAAAAAATTATTAATGATTTACATCATTTAATATAGATAGTAGTTTTATAAAAAAAAATTCTTTTTTAATTTTAGTAGATCTGATATATTCTTTTAAAATGTATATAATGTGTGTATATATATATTTTTATTATTTTATTCCTTTTTTATTTTTAAATTTTTTTTAAAATAACATTTTTATATATTTTTCTTTTTATTTTTTTGTTTTCGTTCCCATACAATACTAATAGTATCCTCAGTGCATCTTGATAGATCTCTTTGTCACAATTATTATTAGCACTTCTCGGCAGTTAATCGGTAAAATACGAAAATGGTATCTAGATGTCGATATTTATGCAAAAAAATTTGAAATATATTTTTTAGTTTTGAAATCGATATTAAAATTATTTGATTAATTTTTTTATGAAAAAAATTATTAATGATTTATACCATTCTATATAGATAGTAGGTTTATACTTTTTTTTCTCTTTTAATTTTAGTAGATTTGATATATTCTTTTTAAATGTATGCGTATATACTATATATATAATTTTTTTATTTTATTTTTATTTTTAAAATTTTTAAAAAATAATATTTTATCTTTATCTTTTTGTTTTCGTTCCTATACAACACTAATGATACTTTGGGTGCGTCTTTATAGACCTCTTTGTCACAATGATTATCGGCGCTTCTCAACAGTCAACCAGTGAAACACGAAAACTATATTTAAGTGTTGATAATTCTGTCGAAAATATTTGAAAAATATTGTTTTATTTTAAAAATCTTTTAGTTTCAAAATTAATATTGAAATTACTTGATTAATTTTTTATTAAAAAAATTATTAATGATTTACATCATTTAATATAGATAGTAGTTTTATATATATATTTTAATTTTAGTAGATTTGATATATTCTTTTACAATGTATATAATGTGTGTATATATATAATTTTTTATTATTTTATTTCTTTTTTTATTATTTTTTTAAAATAATATTTTTATATATTTTTTTCTTTATTATTTTTTTTATTTTCATTCTCGTGCAACACTAACAGTACCTTTGGTGCTTCCTTACAGACCTCTCTATCACAATAATTATTAGCACTTCTCAGCAGTTAACTGGTGAAATATGAAAACGATATTTAGGTGTCGATATTTATGCAAAAAATATTTGAAAATTATTTTTTTATTTAATTTTTTTTAGCATTGAAATCGATATTGAAATTATTTGATTAATTTATTTATTAAAAAAATTATTAATGATTTACATCATTTAATATAGACAGTAATCTTCTAATTTTTTATTTTTATTTTTTATGTGTGTGTGTGTGTGTGTTTATTTCATTTTTATTTTTTAATTTTTTTAAAAATAACATGTATATATATATATATATATATATATATATATATATATATATTATTCGTTCTCGTGCAACATTAATAGTAACTTCCGTGCGTCTTTATGGAACTCTTTGTCACAATGATAATTATCAGCACCTCTCAGCGGTCAGCGGTGCTCACGCGATATACTAGACTCTAGACCATCAATTAATTGACAGCCATACAACATCCTATTCCTATCTGTGGCCGTGTTTTATTCATCAAATGATTTGCATCCACGGTATCTGTAGAATATGTTTGGCGAAGTTGAAAATTGAAGTTTAATTTATAAGCTATTATAACAATTTATTTTTTTTAAAGAGAGATTTTAAACTTTGAAAACTTCTTAGTCAGAAGCCTACAAACTAAATTTTTAAGAACCTTTTTTTTTGTCTGTTTGTTAAAAAAAATATTCATTTAACTGAAATGTGACATCAAACATATTCTTAAGCTAGCTCCTTAATACACGTTCTTAAAATTTATAGTTATTCTATTATAAAACAAGAGTATGGGATATGCGAAGAAAACTTGTTAAAACTACTAATAATAATAACAACAAAAAGTCAGCTAAAATAATAATAATAATAAAATCAAAATTAGCGTTTAGTGACATCAATGACTTCATATAATTTCTTGAAAGGTTTATGCTTTTGTCATTAATCTAAAAATAATATAGTTGTCAAACAAAGCCTTGTGGTACTTGTTAGTTAAACTCGTCAAAATAAAAAACCTCTACCTTCAGGACTTTTATCACTTCACCGATAGCATATCATAGATAAAGTAAATTTTAATTTATATCAAGTATTTATTGGCGAGTAGGAATCAAACTTATAACTTGATAGGATATCTCATTCATCCTCATGGAGACTACTTGGTCTAATACCGATTAAACTATGCGCCGACCGGTAGTTCTTATTAGTTATCATTTTAGTAACTTTTGAACCATTTTTTTTTATAACTTTGTCCATTTAATCCTAATCATTTCAAAGTAGTTCATTAAATAAGGGAGGGAGAACATTTTCTTTAAATAAGGGCACTATTGAAACTTTACCTTATTCCTCAATTTTTGTAAATTGAGATAAATAATTTTTTTTTTGAAAAAAAAGAAGATGATGAATTATGTATTTATCATTTTTATCTATTCATAGGTCACAATTACTATACATGTGTACCCATAATCTATGTTATTTTTATTAATTATATTGCTATCATTGACAAATAAATCAAAGTTTTTGACCTATGTCTATGACTACCTCAACAACAACCACATAATTGTGCCATTGAGAATACAAAAATACAAATTTACAAATAATATATTTACAACTCATTTACAACTATCTAGCCCTTGTATATATATATATATATATATATAGAGAGAGAGAGAGAGAGAGAGAGAGAGAGAGAGAGAGAGAGAGAGAGACCAAAGTTTCTAAGCAAAAGTGGAAATATAGATACAAATAAAAATAATTATAAGGATATTGTAACACCTAAAATTTAGTGCTAAAAAAATATATTTTTATCAAATTCACAATATCAAAATAGCTGGATGTTACCACTGTACTCGACATAAGTCTAGATTGTCATACCATATTTACATTGAATATAAGATAAAACAACGAAGACTTGAAGCATGCTAAACAAAGAATAGGAGAACTTCCATAAATATTAGGTAAGAGTGTAGAAATTAACTCTAAGTACAATATCAAAAATATATATAAGAGATGTATCGGAACTAAGAGTTACAAAAGGTATTAGAACCAAAAACGATAACTGGATAACATGATTCTACACACAACCCTGTGCATAAGAACAACCCTTCCACAAATAAAACATCATAAGTGACAAAATCATCTAAAGGGCCATCATCGAATTACACAAAAATATATAGGTTGTTTGTTAGTGAGAATGATCAATACCTATAATAAGGATGAATAATATACTACATACTGAGTAAGGTGATAATACAACTAAAGTAAGATTACATAGAATACATAAATTCATATAAGAGAATAAACATACAAGCATTTTAATACAAAGCGATGCAAGGTAAAAACTAAATCCAGAACTGAGTATTATATATAAATGTAAGCCATATTTTATTTACATTGAGTTTATATACTCACTTTTCTTAATCTCATGGAACGGGTTGAAATACCTTTTAGGGCAGAACACACCTGAGCCACTATTATCGTTTGATGGAACATATCTAATATATACCAGTGTAACACGCTCTTAAACACTATTCATAAACCAGTAGAATAGTGTGAAGCACCTCTCAGGGAAAAACACACCCAAAACTACTATTATCATTTGGTGGAACAGACACAATACCTCAGTCTTAACTCATGTAATCACTTTGAGTGATCAATATCCAATTCATTAGTTACTTATCTAAGAGTCATATTCTCATTCACTTTGAGTTTAGGGCCCCCATTGTTCTTAATTCGATGGAAATGAATGATTCACCTTTTAAGGTAGGGCGCTCTTGAGCCGCCATAATCATCTAGCGGAATGAATATACAATACCTCAGCCCCGACTCACGTTATCTTTTACTTTAAATGATTAGAGACTTCTTCACTTATTGTATATATCAATATCATCATACATGACTCATGAAGATATTTACAACACGCAATCGAAACACATAAGGCCCAACCCACATGGCTATCAGGGCATTTTTCAAGGAAAAGATCCATTATTCCCCTAATACATCCTGATTTTACAAAATGAGCATAACTTATCCCATAGAACTCACCCCATCACCAAATTTAGTAAACCAACCTAGAATAATATAATTAATATCATACCCAAAAATCAAGATTTAAGTCCAACATCTTACATAACGAATAACAAACCTACTTATAGGGTTACTATTTATGATTCAAGCTATCTTCCTATTTTATTATACTTATGCTACTCATTATTATCCCATATAGTTTGAGTATCATACGAGCATATTTAAAGTTTATTTTCCTTTTTGAATCCCCAAAATTTCATAGTTAACCCTTATTGACAAAAATATCCCTATTTTACCGAAAGCCTCAAATTTCATATTAAATAACTTATGTCTTAGTCAATTCTCATTTTATTACATTACTTATGAAATAATTTATAACACCCTTAAAATCTTATCATGCAATGATTATTTTCCATATTACTGTCAAATGACCAAAATGCCCTTACTATAATACCCTGAATTTTAGATAATCCTAATCTTGAGTAATTAATATCTTAACCTAATTTTAATCTCAAAAAATTGATATTTTATTTACCTTACCCTAATTTATTAATTTTAAATCTTAACATAATCCTAATATTTATTTTAGGTATATATATATATTTAATCTAAACCTAATCCCTGATGGTTAATAATTATTTTTGTCTGAAATACCATAACCTAAATTATTTTAACCTAATTCTAATTCTAACCTCAAACTTAAATTATTCCTTCTTTTTTCCTTTTTCTCCTTCTCCTTTTTTTCTCTTTCCCTCCTCCTTGACTTCTTTTTCCTTTCTTTTTTTTAGCTTGCGTGAACCTTTTCCTCCCCGGTAATATCCCTTTGCCACACTTCCTTGACCTACACTCTACCCTCATCATTACCCATGTTATGCATTCATAGGTTTTGTTGAAAATATTTCACACCATACTTCTCCTCTCCCTCTCAATGTGCATGTGTGTATATACAACACATTTAATGCCATAAAACACTTCTTTCTTCCCTCCATTTTTTCTGTTGAAGAATAGCAGCAAATGAAGCCTTTCTTTCCTTCTATTCCTCCTTGTCATTGTCTCCAAAATGACCATAGCAAACAAGAAACACAACTCACTACCCTTCTTCCCCATTTTTCACTAGCCATTTCCATCGTATCCATATCCCTAGCTTTGGCTAAAATCACCAAAGCTATCCCTACCAACACTAGTCAAAATAGCTGAACCTCCCCATTTTCTCCATCACCCACCACCTTTGGCCTCTCCATCCATTCCTTCTCCTTGTGCACCATCCACCACCACCAAACTAAAACCCATAATAACAACTATCATTGTGGTTCCACACCCCTAGTACCGGCCAAAACCACTGAGCCACCCCTAGCTTTAGCTTAACACTACTGAAACCCCTATTTTCCTTTGACCTTCTCCACCGTTGCTACCCCCAATCCTTCGACCTTCCTTACTGCTGCTCATTCCCTAGCAACAGAACTAGATTCCATTTATATCCCTCAAGCATCGATACCCAATCGTTCCCCTTCTCTTTTTTTGTGCAAGGCTTTCTCGAGGCAACTTTGAGCCTTTGTTTCCCTCCATTATTTTATTCTTTGTTACATCATCCTTTCCTTGGCTATGTCATAATTTATAATTTTCTTCTATAATTTTTTATTAGGTAATTTTATAGAGGTTATAGAGGAGGCATGATAGGATATATGTGCTTAGAGACTAGTATCCTTTTTGGTAAGGATACAAATCATGACAAGGTTTTGGTGCTAAATGTTATATTTTATTTTATGTATTGTCATGTTGTTATGATTATGTTGTTAAATTAATGTTTTTAATGTTATGATATGAGAATATGGATTATATGATAGAAAGAGAGTAAGAATAAGGATATTTGTGCTTATACAACAATTCTGACGTTGTAAGCCTAAGTAAGTGAGCATGATATATATAATTGTAATGTGAATTTGATTAAGTATGGTAAGTGGTAAATGACTATATTTAAGATTCAAGGTGATACAATGAATTGAGGATTTGAACAAAATGACATCCCACATATAAGATTTTTATGAAATAAGGGCGTTTGGTTATTGTTAAGGGTATTTTGGTTAATATGTGTTAAATATGAAATGTTTGATATTTTAATGTGTTTAATGGGTTAGCTATGATAATAATATCATGTAAAATATTTGGAATAATTATAGATAGACTAATTCCATGTAAAATGGGAAGATGACTTAATTGTAAATAGTAACCCTAAGTACGAGGTTTTTATTACATGCTTAAAAGATTAGAATTAGAATATAAATTTTGGATATGTTGTAATATTGATATTTTATGAATTTTTATTGAAGTTTGTGATTATATGAGATTACTGAGAAAATTTATACCTAACTTGTGAAATTTGGGTTTTGCAGGGGTTGTGAATAATAACTCTTGAGATAGGGTTGTTATTACATGTGTAAGATGTTAGATTTAGAACTTGTTTTTTTTGGTATGTTGATAATAATAATAATTTAGGAATATGTGCTAAATTTTGTGGATATATTATCAATATGAAAGAATTTATGCTTAAAATTCAAAAATAGTGTTTCTTAGGAGATTATGGACCTATTCCTTGAGGATGGTCTTGATATATATGTGGTTGTACTTCAATGTTCCTCTTATGCATTTTGAATATCTACTTGAGTCCCTAATGATTATGTAACCAATTAAAAATATGATTTAAAATGCATTATCACGTGAGTTGGGCTAATGTATTTTATAGGTTTATTTTACTAGAGAATAATAATGATTCCATAGCATTTTTTTCTTTAAAGATGCATTTGTCAATTCCGCAGGATTAAGAATATTGGGTACCCTAAACTCAATTTGAATGAGAATATAATTTGAGATAAGAAATTATTAGATGAGACATTAATCACATAAAGTAAAAGATTACGTGAGTCAAGATCGAGGGATTGTGTCCATTTTACCGAATGATAATAATGGATTAGGTGTTTTTTTTCCTGAGATGTGATTTATACCGTTCCACTAATTTAATAATAGTGGTCAGAAACATGTTACCTCTGTATATGTTGGGTCTGTTCCACCAGACAATAATTGTGGCTTAGTTATGTTGTCCCAGTTATTATGAGCTCCAAATTTTCAACCCAAAAAAAATTCAATCAATGCCAAAAAAATTTCAAAGATCTTATCATCCGAAATGCCTCCTATGTTGTCCAAAATAATTACATATAAGGCAAAAAATTTTTGATCTAGAGGTTTCCATCCAAAATAAACTTTTTGGACGACACAATCTTGTCAGAAATATTATGGTAAAAAACCTTAGAAATAGGGTTGTTAATGAGCCAAGTCGAGCCGAGCTGGTGTAGGCTTGGGCTTGGCTCATTTATTAAACTAGCCTAAAAATGAAACTTGAGCTTGACTTGTTTATAAACGAGCCGAGCTTTTAACAAATCGAGCCGAACTTTTAACAAGCCAACTCCCAAGCTTTGGTGGTAAACGAGCCGAGCTCATGAGCTTTTGCACTGTAAACGAGCTCGAGTCCAAAATTATTATGTTCAAGCTTGATTTGTTTAATAATCGAGCTGAACTCGAGCCTAATTTTTAAGCTTGTTTAATAAGCGAGTCGAGCCGTTAACGAGCCAAGCTCAAAAAGCTTGCGAGCCAATTTGGTTTGTCAACAACCCTACTCAGAAATGATTTATCTTCTTCATGCTGTGTATCAGTTCTATCTTTAACCATTATCTCTTATATCTCTTCAGTGACCTCGTTAATCTTTGTCTAACCAACTATTAGATTACAATATTTGTTTATTTCTATGGATTATTGTTAATATATTGTATATTGTTTCATTAATTTGTTGAACTTTTTTTTTGTTTGGATTTTCATGTTTTTCCACTATAATCACCTTCTCCACACCTTGCACCACCACCTCCGGCCAAGCTACTAATTGGGTCAGGTTTCTCTCTAAATCATTGATAATTGATGAATTTAGTTTATTATTATTGAACACACACACACACACACGTGATAGTTACTTGTGGTTATGTTGATGAATAAAATTTGAATATGTTGTTTGTGAATATGAATAGAAGTAGATATATTTAGTGTTAGGCTTTATTATGAATTTGAACATGTTGATTATTTGTAAGTTAGTATAGAATATGAATATGTCAACTATGAATATGAATAAAATATAAATATGTTGATTATAAATATGAATAAGGAGATTATATATATATATATATATATATATATATATATATATAGATAGATAGATAGATAGATAGATAGATATATAGATATACACACACACACACGCACACATACACATATATTATTGTCATTGTTATTTTTGTTGTCATCATCATCATCATCATATTTATTATAATAGAGTAAGAATAATAATAGATGTAGATATATCACATTGGATAATATATTATATAAGATTAAGTATAGAAATAAAATAACAAATTTTAAGTAAAGAAAAATAATTTATTTTATATAAGTATAATAAAATAAAAATATATATAGTTTATTATAAGATAATATACTAATTATCATATTTAGTATAATAAACCCTAAACAATAATAAACCATAATGAACTAACCATAACCCTAACCTTAATAAAACCTAACCATCCATAATTAAACTCTAAAAAACCCAAAATTCTAACCATAAACCCTGCAAATCCTTAAACTATAATATATTTTTACCTTTAATTTTAGTCCTAGCATCCACAACTCCAAGTCTATTTTGGCTTATTAGTATTTAAAGGAATATAAAATGTATATTTGAAGTTTTACAACTTATAATATTATGGTACTATTATTAATTTATTATTTTTTACCATTGTGACATGTCAATAAGGAGGCACAATAAATACCGTTGGTAATAGATACACGTAAGTATCAATACAAAAACAAATGATATTAGATCTCTGATGCCACGAGAGAGCAATACAAAAGTAATTTAACAAAACTTAGTATTATTTTATAAAATAATTACTATGTCTATTTTTTAATCAATTTAGGAAATTTTTGTGTAGGATGAAATGGTGAGGTGGAAAATTGAGGTTCAAGTAGAGATACAATCAAAGCTAGAAAAGGAGGGAGAGATATAGGGTTCCACGAGCCCTTAGGCAATTGTTGAGGATCAATTAGTTGATGATTGTAACACCCTCAAAATTTACTACTGAAATTTTTTATTTTAACTACAATTTAAGTGGAAGAAAAACAGTAAATTTTGGGGATGCTACTGCCACACTTAATATTAGATCGATTACCTTCTACCCTTCCAGTGCCAAGTGCTAAGGCTAAAAAGGAACATAATATAATTTACACAAATTCAAACTTTCATTTAAATTAGAGTAGCGCATTAAAGACATTACAAAAGATAAAAAAAACCCATTATTAGTGGTTACAAGAGTAAATTATGAAACAAAGAAATAGTAAGGTTAAAAGAGAAACCCTGAAAATCTTCCCGGACAATTCTTACGCTCTTATCCGATAACAGCTTGAATAGCACCTACGGCTAAACTGTAAGGGGCACTACCCATTGAATAGAAAGAGGCCCACAAATGGAACCCTTCAGTACTAAGGTATTGAGTAACCCTTTATACCAAACTGAAAGGTAAGGCCCGCATGCAACACATCATACATAAATTATGTAAAAACAATAACATATGTGAGCATAGAAGTAATCACAACAACCCAAGAGCAAATACATGATGCAACACAATGTACAATAGGAAATGCATATTAAGAGGTCCATTCACTTAGCATTTCCATCACTTACCGAAAGCGATAGGCACTAAGGCCATACTTATACTATATAAATAAATAATGATGGTAAAATTAATAATTTTGGTGTTAAGCTATTAATCAAACATTATTCAACATCATCTGTCAAATTATATCCATATGAATATAAGAACCCCACTATTATAGCCGGTGGATCAGAAACACACTTCTAGGGTAGAACGTACCTAACCACTATTATTTGTCGATAGATAGGTCTACAGGGCAAAAGGCTCCTAGCCACTATTCTCGCTGGTGGATCGGTCTAGCCCCAACTCATATGGTGTTCCACTATAAGTGATTAGTATCTTTCTCATCATTTATTATCATCCAAGGTTTGGTTTATTGAGCTCGGGATCCCCCACTATTATAGCCGATGGAACGAAAAATACTCTAGGGCAACATGAGCCTAGCCACTATTATTCATGGGTGAATCGGTCTCTAGGGCACAATACACCTAACCACTAGTTTTGCTAATGTAACGGTCTGGGACTAGCTCAATAATCTTTCACTTTACATTATTAGTATTTTTCATTTAGTTAACACAACAGGTCCATTTATTTAACTCAAGGGGGATATCATTAACTTAGAAACACAATGGTATACCGGCCATACCAGCACATACAAGCAACACAATACCTTCTAACCATCAATCTAGGGACACAAAGGTACCATGGTCATGCATGATGGACACACAATATCCTACTAATAAGAACATCTAATCCATAAGTATGCATACCCCCTAAATAGGTCTGTAGATCTAGATAAAATAAGATGTAGGGCCTAGCTGAGGCATTAAGGTACACCAGCAAAAATCCAGAACAATTGTGGGCTAAACCACATCTTTAAGGTAGCAACCCCTAAAGATCTACCATTCCCGATCTCGAGATCTTCCACTTTAATTATTAGTATCTTAATTAAGGTAACCACAAGAAACACATCAATCACATACTTAATCATTTTCATTTGTTTATGCTATTATTAAGTAATCATTTTTCATATTATTTTTCATGTTAACTTAAATAAACCACTAAGGCCATCCTTTTAGCATTCATTTCCATTTTAGAATTTATTTCCATTTATTCATATTCCATAAAGGATTATCATATCGTAAATATAATATGGTTATAGAATCAAGTATTCTATATCAAGGATCATTGAACACATAAACCCTAACATGTACTTCTAGCACATCCAGCACACATTTCTATGCATAATTAACACCTAAGGCACCTCTTGCATGATTACGAAATAAACATCCTATCATACCCTTAATTACCCATTCAATCCTATACCATGCATTATCCTTATGATATTCATTGATTTACCAAAATACCCTTATCCTTATAACATACATGGTTATACTTAAACAAGTGATATTAAGTCTATAAACCTTTATTTTATTATTCAATATCTCTTATGTCTTATTATGAAGGCTTATTACCTTTCATACTTGCTAGAATTACCAACTTACCCCTCATATGTGTTGAATTACCAAATTTCCCTCCATACTTATTAAATTACTAATTTACCCCTTTCGTGCCAAATTACCAAAATACCCCTCTTACTTACTAAATTACCATTTACCCCTTTTACTCATATAATTTCCAAGTTACCCTTCTTTTATGCAAAATTACCAAACTACCCTTCTTACTTATTAATTTACCATTTACCCCTTATGTTTATAAAATTACCAAGTTATCCCTTTTTATGTCAGAATTACCAAAATACCCTTCTTATTTAATAATTTACCAAATTACCTTTTTACTCATAAATTTACCAAATTTACCAAGTTACCCCCTTTTCATGCTAAATTTACCACAATACCTTTCTTACTTGTTAATTTACCATGTTACTCATTTTATTCATAAAAATTACCTTTTTGCCCTTCTTAACATCCATGGTCCATATACATAATCTAACACCCCCAACTATTATTATTTATTATTAATACCCATTATCACATACCATGTATACATACTTATTTAGGCCACACCTTTTGTACAAGAAAAATTACTAAAATGCTTCTAGGGCTCATATTAACATTATCTGTGCTACAAATGATCAGATTAGCTTATCATGTCATAAACATCCATTTAACATTATTATTAACAATAAGGCTCCTTCATTATCTATCATTTCTACACATGACACATAATATAACATGCTTTTCATTTCAACTACCAACATATGCCACAAATCATAATATACTTAACATCATATAATATGCATTCAAACACATTCAAAACCCTAAGGTGCTAGCATACATATATCCACACATTTTAGTAAGGTATAATGGTTACCTTACTTCCCGCAATAATTAATCCTTTATGGTACCTGATTAAAAATTTAAGCTTTGATTAGAAAAATGTGTACCTAAAAATAATATCAAACTAGCATATTAGTAGTAGAAAATTAAAAAGGATAATTTTTTTTATCAAAAGCTTATTAAATATATATAAATGATAACTATGTTTATGCCTTAAAATTTTATAGTTTTTGTAGCGAAACCCACATTGCATGCCCAGAATGAAGAGGGAGATGAGGGTAGAAGAGGTGATGGGAGAAAAGGGGGAGGGTTGGTTTGGGTGAGGATTTGGGGGCTTTGGTTGAGGACTTGTGGAGAGGAATGAGGGTGGTGGTTAGGTGCAGAAGGAATGGCAAGGTGTAGGTGGTGGTCGGGGGTCGAAGATCGGCGGCGCATGGTGGCGGAGACGATAGCTATAGGGGTTGAGAAATGGGTGCAAGGAAGGGAGAAGAGGAAGAAGGAAAGGAAAAGAAGAGAAGAAGGGAGGGGGCTACAGGGGATTTTTAGTTGTAGTGAGGTAGGGTGCTCGAGGGGCAGCTTCAACAGTGGCGGAAGAGGGGGAATAGGCGGCGTAAGGTGGTGTGCAAGGAGGAGGGTCAAGAGGAGTAGAAAAGAAAAGGGAAGAGGAAGGTGGCTGCAGGGGAAAATGGTGGTTGTTGGGTGGTGCAAGGAGGAAGTAGGAGAGGCTATAGGGTTGCTGTGGTGGTTGGTTGGGCAGTAGAGGCGGAGTT
The DNA here is from genome assembly GCA_030549775.1 of Tamarix chinensis. Lineage (NCBI taxonomy): Eukaryota > Viridiplantae > Streptophyta > Magnoliopsida > Caryophyllales > Tamaricaceae > Tamarix > Tamarix chinensis. The sequence continues at coordinate 13,167,542 of CM060179.1, read as the reverse complement.
TGAGGGTGGTGAAGCAAAAATAGGGGAGGAGAAGAAGAAGGGAAAAAGGGAGAAAAGAGGGGATTATGAAGGGGAAATGAGGGAGCTCAGGAAAGAAGATAGGGTAGAGAAGAAGAAGAAGAAAAATATGGAGAGGAGGGGAGGTAGAGGCACCGGGATAGGTGGTGGCAGAGGGAGAGGTAGTATGTTAGGTTGTAGTGTGGTAGGGAAGGGAAGGAAGAAAAGGGAAAGGAAAAGGCACACGAAGGGGCTGTGCATGGTCAAAAATGGAAGGGAAAGGGATGAGGGAGAGAGGGAGAGGGCAGGGCTGCGGGAAAATGGTTGCAAGAAGTCGCAAGCATGGGGGAGGCGTTTGGTTCAAGGGTCAAAGACGGAAGGAGAAAGGAGGAAGAAGAAGAAAGGAAAGAAGGAAGGCCGATCGGGTGAGGGAGAAAGAAGAAGAGCGGGCCAACCTATGTGCGAGGGAGAAGGAAGAAAAAAAAGTGGGGATGGGTTGGTCCAACTGGGGGACGAAAGAAGAAGAAAAGAAAGGAAGAGGGGGTGTTGGGATGGATGACGAATGGAGGAAAGAAATAGGGCTAATGGATCAGTGAGGAGGGGGAAGAAGGAGAAGCAAGTTGGGCGCCCCAAGGAGGAAGGAAAGAAGAAAAAGAATAAGGAGGAAAAAGAAAGGAGAAAGAAAAAAAAGGGGAAAGGAAAAGGAAAAAAGGGCAAAATAAAAATAAAATAATTTTTGGAATAAGGGTATTTAATTATTTAGATGGATAAATTAATTTAATAAATTTGTTTAATTGATATTGAAGATATTAATTTTAAGAGGGTGGTTTTAGTAAAATATGGGTTTGAAAAATTATTTAAATAAAATAAATATGAAAAAAAATATTTATTTTAGTTTATTAAATATTCATATCTATTTTTATAAACAAAAATTTCAAAATAATTAAATTAATAATTTAATAATTAAACTATTCCAAATGACGATTAATTATTAAATTCTAGGTTTTAAATTTTTTGGGTATTATAATGATGTTCTAGGTTGTCGTTGGGGCCACAAGAGAGATGTTGGGCACAAATTGCAAAGTAATTTTGCTTCTGTTGATAGTCACACTCCGTTATTACATGCAATTGGAGGATCGTTGTCATTTAATCCTTTTGTGCCTGTCACTAGCATGGATGAGGTTTTGGAGATGTTCCGCTTACAACAAACTATACATCGAAAACAACAAAACATGCTACAAAGACAACAACATCAAATAGATGAGTTGATGATGTGAAAATGCCTTCGTTGGATTAGCCATAATAACAACCCGATAATGACAACTTAGATTAGAGTTTTATTTTGTGTATTTTTTTTGAGGATATGGATGCCTAAATAGTTATTATTCTATGGCTTTTTTTTTACTACTTAGGTGCCTAAATAATTATTATTTATTATTATTGTTGTTTGAAAAATGTTATATTTAATGTTACTAAATTATATTTAAATATAAATAATTTATTTTAAAAATAATTTCATAAATAATTAAAAATTCAAAAAAATATTGGGAAAATAAAAAATTTCATCCAAAATAACTAGTATTTGCAATGTCAAGTCTTCTGAAATACTATAACTATCAAAAAATCCTAGGGAAGTTTTTTAAAAAAATATGTCGTCCAAAGAATGTTTTTAGAAAACAAAATAAAATAGTTGGCTAGATTTCGTCACAGTTAATGATATTTTAGGTGAATTTGTCATCACAAATAAAAGTTATTTTGGATATTTTTTTTACTATGACTTCTATTTTTCTTGAGACTAAGTGCTTGTGATGACATGTCATTTAAAAAAGGTATTTATGATGACAAGTGGACTTTTTTAGATGACAAGTGTTGTCACGAAAGATCGGTTTTCTCGTAATGGGTGACATATAATAACATAAAAATGACAAAAAAGAAGAATAAGAAGTTTAGAAATGAAATTCCCTATATTACCCACACCTTAATCTCCTACACTTATAATTAGTGTTTATAAATTAAGCTAAGGGGTTTAAGATGGTATAATTCATCAAATAAGGTGAAGAAAAGTAGAGAAAATGAGTTGATTAGTTTTTGAAAATTGCAATAAATGCACAATGTGTGCATATTGCATATGTGAAAAGAAAAAAAAAGTTAGCAACCAGAAATTAGTAGGCTATAAAATATTATCTTTATAGTATGAAAAATAAGATCACTTTAATATAACAATGATAGGTAAAATCATTGAAACTTGCATGAACACCCACTTAGAATCCTAAAGATTATTTTAACCGGTGATCTCATATGAATGACATATTATTCTTGACAAATTTACAATTAAGTCATTATAATGGGAGAAAATGCAAACTATTTCATATCCTTGATAAAATTCAAATATATATATGTGGAATTAATAAATATAACATGGTACATAATGATGCATCAATGTAAGGCTACATTTTCCAACTAATATTGTTGCATTATCACAAAAGTGAATAATTATCCACTTGGGATAAAAATGCAATAAATGCTTTATCTTGAAATCAAAATGGATTGATAAAGTCATTGATTATGCATTTGATTTGTAGATCCATTTTAGTGAAGTCTTAAAGTGATATACCAATATGTATGCAAAAAAATTTAGTATGTGCCAATCGTATATCACATTATCCCTTAAGGCAATTCAATTGGAATGAATCTGATGCATATTTTTAAAAAACATGGATGAGCCTTATATGTGCCCGCACTCCCCTATGGATATGAAATTAAGCCACAAAGAAGGTTGTGAATGGTAGTTTCCTCAGTCTCAGAGGGAGATAAAATGATATTGAGATTATAAATCAAGCAAACACTTAGAAGGTGTCTTCCATGATATACAGACCCAAAGAAAAATTAAAGTGAACTTGATGATGCTTATGCTAGCTTGATGTATTTTAGATATTACTTGCATTTATTATGGTTAAGAAATTAATAAATTAATATATTTTTTTGACTAAAGTTACAACTCATTGAAGTCATTATAGTAACTTATAGTAAGTTAATCGCAAGTATGACACAACGCACTACAAGCATATGATATGGGTCAAAATGGTTGAACCCTAAAAAAAGGAGTTATGATCCTTCAAAAAGATATAAAACTTGCCACAATAAGTACATGTCCATATGGATAGAATTTAAGAATAGATTCCATTGGTGAATAAAATATTTATGAATTATTCTTACACATGTGTAAGTTGGTATGAGGTTGACATTTGTGATAGCTTTACCCAAAAAATTGGAAATAACAATGGATATATGTGAGAATTATTCTCAACTCATTATGGATGATTGTTGGATAAATGATTGATTAATTGGAATATTCAAATGAATTCACTTAATTAGCGTAATTTATATGGATAAGAACACCAACATTTGGAGGCATCCTACGAATTGGCTATGAGTGTGTCTTTTTGTAAAGAAATTATTTAAAAGTTAACTTGGTGGCACATGTCCTTATACAAAAAAAAAATTATTTTATTTTTATCATTGATAGAGTTTTTATTAGCGAAATTTTAAATGCAAATACTATTGAAGTGTGCTCGTATATACAAATATAATTATATGTAATATGACATATAAAAGAGACATACTAAGTTGACAGAGAGAAAATTGTACTATTTTTCTTAGTTATGGTTTTGTCCCGCTCGGTTTTCCTAGCAAAGTTTTTAATGATATAGTATTTCAAAGATGTACTATTAAGATGGTGTGTTGTAAATATTAAAAGATATACATCAAAGATGGAGTGTTGTAAATATCATGTTTGTATATTATGGACGTGAAATTTATGAATGTTTATTGCATTAAATTTTAGGTTTAATACTCACATTATTACCATAAATTGTAGCAGCTTTCTATATCATAATTATAACCTCCCAACTCTTCATCACCTTCACCACCTTCCATATTCTTTAACTCCCTCTTATAATTAGTTTTAATACCCTAAAAATTTACTTAACCCAATCCCACATCTTTAACGTCCTAATTTGATTCTAATCTCAATAAATCTTATGTTAATCTTAACCTAACTCCTTAATCCTAAACTTTAACCGAATTAGAAACCTTGAGTTGGATAAATTGTAATTCGTAAACCAAAATCAAAACCCACTAATATTTCCACTAATCCAAATTACTTATGGCTAATCTAAAAACACCTTAAACTAATCCCCTAACCCTTCTCTTTTTCCTTTTATTTCTCCTTTTCCTTTTCTTTCCTTTCTTCTCCCTTCTCCCATTAGTCCAAGCCACAACATTTGAAAAATGTTGCAACTTGCATCTACCCACTTGCATCATCATCTTTTTGCATCCATCACCCATCACCTTACTTCCTTTCTTCTTTTTCTTCTTCTCTTTCTGCTTTCTTATCCCCGCCTGACCTGCACACCCCATGCGCATACCCTACACACTCCTCTTGCCATTTTACTTCTCACACAACATATACATACCACCATCACCACCATCACCCTGTAGCTAGCCTACCACCCTACTCCACACCATCCTCTACAACCATCATCATCACCTTACAGCTGCACCATCACCATCATCATCATCGCACACCTCCCTTTCCTTTATTCCTTTCCTCCTTCATTGATTCACACCACACATGCACATATGACCACACACACACACACACACACATGTATACTATACTATACTCTCCTTCTCCTTTTTTTTTGGCCTACACTCTATCCTTTCTGTGTCAAAAATCCATTTCCTGAGCTCCCTCTTCCTTCTCTTTTCTTCTTCTTCTTCTTCTTCTTCTTCTTCTTCTTCTTCTTCTTCTTCTTCTCTTCTTCTTCTTCTTCTTCTTCTCTTCTTCTTCTTCTTCTTCTTCTTCTTCTTCTTCTTCTTCTTCTTCTTCTTCTTCTTCTTCTTCTTCTTCTTCTTCTTCTTCTCTTCTTCTTCTCTTCTTCTTCTTCTTCTTCTTCTTCTTCTTCTTCTTCTTCTTCTTCTTCTTCTTCTTCTTCTTCTTCTCTTCTTCTTCTTCTTCTTCTTCTTCTTCTTCTTCTTCTTTCTTCTCTTCTTCTTCTTCTTCTTCTTCTTCTTCTTCTTCTTCTTCTTCTTCTTCTTCTTCTTTGTCTTCCTTCTTTCCATATTTTTGGCTTGCGCACCACCCATTCCACCACCGTGCACCACCTCAGCCACCACTCACATCCCATTGGCCGATGGACAGACCACCAAGGTTACCCTAACCTTCCCCAACACCGTCGCTGGACATCGCCACCGACCACCGCCTCTTTTCTCTTTTTCTTTCTCTCATCTATTACACTTTTGCAAAGTGCACGGCCTGCTGCACATCCGTGCAACACTTAAAATCCCCTGTTGCACAACCATGCAACCTTTGCACCACTTGGCCCTGCGTGAACTTTTCTCTCAGCCTGATTGTGCACCACTGTTGTAAAGTCGTGCAACCATTGTGCCTCCTGACTGTACGTAATCTTTTCTCTCAACCAGGGTTGTACCTCCTACTGCACAACCGTGTAACTTTTCATTTTCGATCGTGCACCCCTATTTTCACCCCCAAAATTTGTCCAAACACAACCAAAATATTACCATAGCTCCACCACACATTCCTCTATACATCCACACATCTCAAGCTTCTATTTGACTATGGTTATTTCTATTTTTACCCTCTTTTACCTTGATTTCTCCTTTGATTTAACTCTTCGAACCTAACCATGAATTTTATTATTTTTTGTAGGTGGTATTCTAGTAGCTTCATAGGAGGGTGTCTAAGATTTGCGTGCTTAGAGCCTGGTATCCTAGATAGTAAGGATATTATTCGATGTTTAGGGTTTTTGATGTTATTTGCTTATATAGTTATATGTGTTTTCATGATATTGTTGATATATGATGTAACATATGTTGATCATGATATTTTGTGATGATATGAATATTATGTTCAAAGAAAGTAAGAATGGGTGAGAGGTACCGTGACATTTTGGTTTTTGTTGTGATAATGCCATATTTGTGGAAATATATCTTATGGTAAGAAATATGGGCTTACGGATGTTATGTCATTAAAAGAAAGTAAGAATAGGTAAGAGGCACCATTATTATTTTGTTGAGATAATGTCATACTTGTGGAAATATATTTTATGGTATGAAATATGGGTTAAATGAGTTTTTATAAATGGATTTAAGAATTCTCATAAGGTATGATGATAAATGGTGGACTTGAAAAATAATATGTGTGGAAGGTACAAGATTTTATAAAAATAAATATTTTTATTTGTGCTTAAGGGTAATTTGGTCATTATGGGATAATAAGTAAATTTTGATATTTTATGTATTAGGTGGATTAAAATATGATAATAATAGCATGAGAAATTCTTGGAAGTATTATTATTGTTTGGGGTCCTTAAATGATTTAATAGATAATTTGGGACAAACCATCCTATAATGATAATATCATTATTCCATGCATAAGATCTAGAGGTTATACAGATTTCTGAATACATTGTTAATGTTTGACCTTATGACGTTGTCTATTGGAATTGGTAATCATATAAACTTCATGGGAGATGTTATGAAAAATCTATGGAATTTGGGTTTTGGATATATCTGTGAGTAATATATCAGGATGAGATTATTAATATATATGCATAGGAATTAGATCATGCATTTTGTGTATGATATTAATGATGAAATTTGGAGATGATATAATATAAGTTGTGTGGAGTAACTAATATGGGAGAATGAATACTAAAGGGTGTGTAATTAGGGTTTTGAAAGGACTTGAGGACTTAGACCTATGCTATATGTATATCTGTTTTAATGTGTTGTATGCCAGAGAACCAATATTGAATAAGATACTAATCACTTAAAGTGGAAGAGCACATGAATAGGGCCAATGTGATCTATTTTTCTGTATATATATATATATATATTCCTTTTCCACCGGGGAGAATAGTGGCTTGGGAGCATTTTATCCCGAGAAGATGTTTTTAATCTTCGTTCCATTCGAAATAATAGTGGCTTAGGAGCATTTTACTCCGAGAAGGTGATTCAGTCCGTTCCACTAGATTAAGAATAGTGGGGGCCCATACTAATCGTGAAATGAAAATATATCATTATAACATATGGAAAAGATACTAATGATTTAAAGTGGAAGAATACGCGAGTCAGGACCAAGGTGATCTATATATATATATGTATGTATGTATGTATATATATGTGTATTCCCATTTCACCAGGGAGAATAGTGGCTTGGAAGCATTTTTCCCCGAGAATATATTTTTAATCTTTATTCTACCAGAAATAATAGTGGTTCGGGTGTGTTGTCCCTGAGAAGAGTTTCATACTGTTCTGCCAATTTAAGAATAGTAGAGTTCTTGCACCCAACGTATGTAAAAGAATGAAAATAGATTATACTTAATATAGGAATCTTGATCATTTTCTATCTTATGAGATGTTTCATGTATTTGGTTATTCACTTTTTATCTAATGTGAAAGTATGTGCTATTTATATCATTGTTTTGATAGTATTGTTCCTTTACTCAATATGTAGCATACTGACCACCCGTTTCATGGGTGCTGCTTATTCCCACAAGTAGGAGGCCCTAAATGTTACGTGCAAGTCTTAGAAGATCAACCAGATGATTATGCCCTTTGTGGGGATGAGTGACTTCATCTATGTTAGGGGTTGGGTGAAAAGTAATTGTTATCCGATCGATGTATTTAACTGGATACCCTTTTTAGACTCTTAATCCATGGTATCCCTTCTTTTGTATTTTGTAATGTTAACTCGAATTTAGGCTCCAAACTCATTATTGTACTATAAATGTTATTTTATTTCTAATTTCCTTGTGTTACTTTAAATGTTATAACCTTATGATTGATGTAAGGATGGTTGCATAAGCTAAAATTATACCGATCATGGCGGTAACTCCCAATATTTTACTTAATTACTTCTAGTGCAAAATAAAAAATTTCAGTAGTAAAAATTGAGGTATTACAAGTTGGTATCAAAGCTTTTAGTTTTGATTACTGTATTTTGGTTTTCAAAATTCAATTTTCAATGATCCCTCATCTGATTTTTAATGGTCTATTTCACATTTAAGAAAACCTATTTTATTTTCAAAAACCCGGATTAACTTGTGAGAAATTGAGGATGGGTAGCCTAAGTGGCATTGAAATGTGAATTATATGCATTATGCGTTAGTTAGCTAGGACGGCTAATGCCCTTACACATTTTCTATATCGCAACTAGTTAGTCATCATGGCACTCAACAGTAGCATTTGTCATTTGGAAGAGACATTTGAGGCATTTATTGAGTTCGTCCGACATCCACCTCCGCAGCCGCCACCACCTTTGTATCACCCACAAGAGAATATCAGAAAAGATTGGCTTCAAAAGGTTACAGGACATCACCCGCTAATCTACGTTGAAGATAAGAACTCAGTCATCCTGGAGGGATGGATTCGGGACATGGATAGGATGTTTAAGGCAGTTGATTGCCCACTTACCCGGAAGGCAAGTATTGCAACATTTTTGTTATGAGGAGTTGCCAACACCTAATGGGTAGGTCGTCGTGCATAGGACAAGTCGTAGATGTCTTGGGAGTGCTTTAAGACGACGATTCATGCTAAGTTCTATCCTGAGAGTCTTAAGAGGGATAAGGTAAAAGAGTTCATGCAGTTGACTCAGGGGAGCATGACGGTGAGGCAGTACCACACCCGAATGGCGATATGTATGTTATGATGGACAATGAGATTGTTGATCCATCACTTTTATGTACATGATAATAGATGATGAAATCTTTAATCCATCACTTTTAAATTGATATAATTTTCTTAATGTTTACTCTTGATATGGCTTTCCATTATCTTTAAGTGATGGAGATCTACATATGCTGATGGGCGATGTGACCACCAATCCATGAGTTTTAATATTTCAATTGATCATATTAGATCCAATTTGAGTTTATTGAACGAAAGACTTTTAACCTTCTACCATCATTTACCTCTACCCTCCATCTTATAATTGAAAGGGAGATCATTATACTTACAATCAAATTAAATTACACATTTTTAATATATATAATTAAACTTATAAAATTATCAGTTAGCATAATATTAAAGTAAAAAATAGAGATTAAAATAAGATATCCTTGTTCTAAGCTAATTCTAGAGCCATAATATTTTATACTCCTTAAAATGCTTAATCAATTAAAATTTAGCAGGGTACTGATGTTCTCAAAATTTACTTGATTATAAGATATGTTACATATGTGACCTATAATATTCCTAGAGAAACCAATACCTCACATAAGAAAAAAAACAAAGATAAGGTAATCCTTTGTGACACATAATATTCATACACATATAGAATGATAAGCTAGAAGATAGATCCCTCTCTTTTGTTAGTAATGATCAAACTTAACACCAACTCCATAGTTACCTACTTATGGGCACCTCTACGTCCTAAACAATGTCAACTCCAAGGAATAGTCGATCATATATTTGTCTCGAGTATTTAATAGAAAGAGATAAATTATAGGTTAATCATGCTGATAATGTGTTTTAAATTGATAGTTTAAAGAGAGAGATATAACAATATAAAGAGGAAGAGAGAATAAAACTTCTTATTCTCATTGATAAAATGGATACCCTCTTTATACAACTCACCATATTCTATATATATATATATAATACTCATACTTATTAAATCAATTATGAAAAAGAGATAGAGAATATAAAAGGAGGTAAATGATATATAGTGTTGAGAGGTTATAGTTATAATGGGGGAAGCTGTTACAATTGATAGAAATAATAGATTTATTAAATATATAATTTAATACAAAATACATTCATAACTTATACATCTATAATATGTGAATATGATATTTACAACAAAGAAACTCTATTCTTTTATTCCAAATCAATGATGTTAATATTTCAAAATGTGTTGCAGACCAACTTATTACAACTTTATCCAGATCGAAGCTCAATGATGAGAAAAAACATATCATCCAATAATATTAGGATGTAAAAGGAAAATAAATAAATAAATAAGATGAGAACAACGATCATCCAATAATTTTGTGTAAAAAAAATAAAAAATAGAAAAATCTATCTTGTGCTACTCTATCTTTTTTTTAGTATGATTTACTTGGATAGAAGAATGAATAAAGTAGCTAAAACTATTTGTAACTATAAATATTCATTCAAAACTTCCATGGCTTCTTCTTTCAACCATGTAAAGGAAAATATAAAATATAAGACTCCTAACTTAGTTAGATATTTTTCATTAAAAAAACATAGATACAAACATATTTTTCTTTACTTATGTATTTAAAATTTTCATAACTTTTATTAGTTCTCATTCTTACTCTAGATTCAATCCCTATACTATACAATATGCTGTATGGTGCACAACATGCGACATGTGCTATGTCATAGTTTTCATAAATAAATAAATAAGGCTAAGAAATTATATGTATTATATTCTTTCTTTCTTTCAAATGAATTTTTATTAGCTTTTAAGTAATATTTCACCGACACTAAACTCTTATTTTATAGTTCTAATAGCAATCATTCACCAACATTCCTCATATATCTAAGTAGTTTTTACCATTTTTAAACATATTTTTTAACCATTACTGAAGTGATCTTTTATCACTATTATATTGTTGATAAAATATTAGTATATAAATTGTCCTTTCATGATCTTTTACTAGTGAGTTGCTCACTTACCATTATTTTGCTTAAAAATAATATTTCATTACTAATGTACTAATCTTTTACCACCAATGTAACGACCTTTCACTAGTAAGATGGTTTTTCACCACTATTATACTTAAAGTTAATATTTCACCACTAAGGTATTTATTTTTTTTTACCAGTAAGTTGATCTTTTACTATTTTTCTACTTAAAATTGATCTTTTATCACTAGTGTACTAATCTTTTACTACTAATGTACTATTATTTTATCACTAATATAACGATATTTCACTAGTGAGTTAATATTGTACCATTATTCTAATCAAAATTAATATTTCACCTCTAGTGGATTGATCTTTCACTACAATTGTATTAATCTTTCACTATTCATTTTTCACCAGCAAATTGATCTTTTATTATAACTTTATTTAAGACTAATTTTTCACTATAACTTTATTTAAAACTAATATTTCACTACTAGCATACTAACTTTTCACCAATTTTTTTTATCAAAAAATATATTAATACGGATCTCTATTTATAAAGAATTTTTAGAAATATTATGGTGTTTTATTATTATTATTATTATTAAATTAAATTAAAATAAATTATTTAGAAGATTTTTTTCATGAAAAAATAGTAGCATAGCACCTGTTGCACACTGCTAGACCATGTAACAGGTTGCACTATATAAATTACTCTCTGGGTTATAGTTAAACGTAGGCAAATGGCTAGTAGGTCTTCTAAATCCTTCCTAAAATGCAAGAGAAATTTCCTACTATTTTTGGGTGTTTCTATCATTTAAGTATATGATATCTCTATTATTTTTTTTAAAAAGGTTTGTGTACAAAATGAATTTCAAAAGCTTTTTCTAAAATAAAAATAAAGGACATTTGACATTTATTTTTAAAAATATAGAAGGTTTTGGTGACTCCTTAGTAAAGAGATCTAGTCCCCCCAATAAATAAATTGTTATAATAATTAACACAAAGATTTGCCTTTCAAATATAATGCTTGTGTTTGATAAAATTATTTCAGTTAATTTTTAGTTTGTTTGATCCAGAAAAGATCTTTTGATCAATTCTATAAGTGTTTAAATGATGATGTTATTTACGCTTAAGCTAACACTCTTTTTTAAAGATGTGTGTGTGTGTATTTTTATTTTAACAATGACTTTTGAATAGCTTTTACCTAAAAGCTAGTTTTAAGTGAAAAATATCCTTTTTTGAATCAAACCTCCAACCTTATATGAAGCATTTAGATGTGACACTAATAAAGAATGTACAAAAGGACAACACGACATGCGGAACCCTCTCTCCCATCGGTAGGTCGGCAAATCAAGACTTGAGTCATTTGATAAGTAAATCATTTGGGATACTTTTATCACCTTTAGGGCTTGTTCCTTAGAAATAAAAGGAATGGAGTTTTTTTTTTTTTGTATTTTTTATATCAAATATTTAAAAATACTAAATATATTTTTTTTAAATATTTATTTTAGTTCAAATTAATATTTAAAATAAATATTTAAAATATTTAATTTTAAATAAATTATACAAAATATATAAATATTGATATAATTTTTCTATCTTTATCCCATACTTAATATAACTACAAAAGTACAATTCCAGTTCTCTCTTCAAATATTACATAAATCAATAACAATAGATTATTATTTCATCGGACAAAAAATATTTTGTATTCACCAAATCTATGAATGGTATCATGATAGAGAAAATAATGAATTTTGGACGAGATTGCATGGTCGCCATCACTTTACTCACACATCGGAATAATCTGGACCCATCAAATTTCATTCCGTTATGAATGGTCGGGTCGTAGACTCACAGGTGAGGTGAAGTAAGCCGTAAGCGTGATCGAGGGTTGATCGAATAGTGACATGAACATGAGCAACTTACGGTCTTGTTTGGCCGTGTATGTTGTTAAGTCGAGATCACCTACCTTTAAAGCCAAAATTAGAATATTTCACGTATTTAGGGTTTATCCACTTTTGACTTCCTGAGCGCGTGATCATGTTCTTATTGCCTGCCTCTATGTTCCTGCCCCTTATCCCCTAACATAACTGCTGATTATTGTGTGGTTAAATTAAAGTCCTATACTATATAACATATACTCCCTCCCTTCCGTATGTGATATGTAAGGCATTTTCAAACCTTTTTTTTATGTGGATATTTAATTAAATCTAATCTTTGAAATATACTCTTACATTTTTTTTTATAAAGTAGAGAGAATATATTTAAAAATAATTGATAGGCACAGAAATAAAAAAGGTAGAGTGTAAGTATAAAAAATGTGTTTATGTTTTTCTAAGGTGATATTTTTTTTCTTTTATATAAAACGTAAAGCTAAAGTAACCTATTTTCAAGTACATACGGAATTTATAAATGATACAAATAATGAGGGGAAAAATTATCGGGTTGGTGTGCAAATGACGCAATTTTACTTGTAATTATACGACAAGAAATTCATAAAATATTACACCCTTCTTTGCCAAAAATTATTAGGCTAATTTGGTTTACCATAAACCTTCACTCATATAAATATGGGAACTACACATAATATATATATATATATTTTAATTTCATATAAATAAGTTTATTATGAACCGAATTCACCTAAAAAATTAAAAATAATTGAATTAATGTTAGTTATTAATATCGATCCCTACTTTGTTTTATGCCCCCCCCTATGTACCTCTATTATTGATGAGTATGTATAAATAAATAAAAATAGCTCTCATCCCTATAGCCCGACGATGTTCTCCCTACCCTAGCTCCTGTTGGCTTAGGTTGAATTTGTTGAATAATGTATTGATTTGAAAGTAAAATAAAATAATGGATATCAATACTTCTTGGCATATATTTATTTATCTTTTTTGTTTGAAAATATTTCTTTATATACTAAGATTGTAGGCCGGCCATCGGAATGTACTAGTGAGATGTGGATTGACATATTTGCGCGTTCTAGATATCAACCTATAAAAGAAGGAAAATTATGGCTAAGACCATCGTTCGAAGGGACACTAGTTGGTGCTGAGCCTATTAAGGACACTTACTCTTGAGCCAGTAACTTAGGATGCAGAAAATATATACTCCCTCCATTTTTAAAATGAAGTATTTTTAGCAATTTACATACTATTTTAAAATAAAATAAATATAATTCTTATATTACAATTACACCATTCATTAAAAACTAATATTATAACTAATGTATATAAAAATAGAAAGAAAAAATAAGAATAAATATAAAAATTAAATATTAAAATTTTCTAAAATAATTTTTTTAAAACAAAAAAAATACTGAAAATGACTTTGTTTTTAAAATGGATGGAGTATAATATAAAGAAATGCGTGTATGAATAGAAAGAGTAACCTGGATCGTAAAAATACTGAAGAAGCCCATTGTGGGGTGGGGGGGACCGGTATCCTAAGGGGGATGCGAAGGGTGGTGATATTGGAGCGTAATGCGAAGTCTATTACACTTCGAATAAGCTCCGATAGAATCAATGGTGATCGTATGTCATAATCTCTCAATGCTAGTAAGCTCAGAAGGAGCAACCTATACCATATGATTACTGAAGTAAGGCTTCGTGTGGTGATAGAATTGATATCCTATGGCTATGATGGATATGTGGAAGTAAGTACGGTAGGGCTTAGCCCAAAGAACCTTAGGTAATTGTAATATTGGGGCATAAGTAGGGATGCTATTTTTTTCCACAGGTGTGGATCCCATCGGAGAATCTCCGTGCAGTTCGAGAGGAAAATTCACAAACTAAATTTGATATATGGTAATTGTAATATCGGAGCATAAGTAAGGATGTTAATTTTTTCGATAAGTTCGAATTCCGTCGGAGAATCTCGGTACAATTAGGGAGAAAGATTCGAAAATCGGATTCAAGTTTAGTGATTTTCTTAGAAATAGAATTAGGGTCTTTATCTCTAAACCCGTCTTGAATAATTTTTTTACATATATAATTTTTATATAAAATATAAATTACAAGTATATTTTAAAAAAATAGGATCGGGTCGGATATTAATATCAAGAAATAAATTATGGATGGGAAATAAATCAAAAAATGAATCGAAAAATTGGATTCAAAATTTTCCGATAAGAAAATATTGAAGGTCAATACGGATTCAAAAATTATTTTTCTTATCAAATTCGTAAATAATGATGGGATCTGATCATAAACGGTCCTATTGTTTTCCCTAGCTATAAGGAGAACTAGAAAACAGGTCATGTAAGCTCGAAGAAAACTCATTGGGTGATCGTGATCTGTATTCCATGATCTTCCAAGACTAATAAAGCCTCCTACTTATAAATGATGATTAGGGTTCAGTTAGAGGGGTGATTAGGTCATTGATTCCTCCATTATATATAGTATTTCAGTAGCCACGGGAGACTCGGTGCGTTACCATGATGAAAATGCTGAGCGAGATCTCATGGGTTGTGAGGATGACGGGGTAAAATATATTAGCCGACGACGACTATTCGTTGGTTCATCGCTGGATTGACGAGATATTCTAGTTTATATGAAGAGATTGCGTTGGTCGCGAATTCGGATAAGTGGATTGAGTTGCTGAGTTCAATTTTTACAGGTGAAAATAATTTTATTTTTTTTTCCAAACAATAAAAACCCAATGTTGACTAGAATAAAGTAAGAAACAAAATTAATTAAGTATTACCAAATGCAGCTTTGGTGCTGCACTTCGACGATAGGCAATTACTCTCTTTCTCTCTCTCTCTTTCTCTTTTTGTTAGGGAAGAGGAGGTTGCTTTGTTTAATTATGAGGCTGTTTAGAGTTACTTAATAGAAGTAATTATTTAAGATAATTATTTGTTCTAAAAAATTTATTCTTAATTTTTTAAATAAATAAATAATTATTATGGATAACTATTTAATTTACTTTTTATAAGGATAATCAAACAAGGAGAATATTATTGCATGTCTCACGAAACAAATGCCTAAAGTATAAGAAATCAAGTCCTACGGGAGGGAATACAAATTATGAAAACCAAGGTAATAGGTTCAAGCCATGTGTGACAATCTAGCAATAAGTATAACCATTAGCTTCCCAAAATACATGCCACACCTAAAGCTCCCTCTTTGACCCATAAATCAAGCTAGCATGACTATCTTCTATTCTCGTTCCTTTGATTAACTCATTAGGAAATCGGTCTCCAAGATGACCTCCCTAAGCCGCATATCATTTGCTAACATTAATCCTCGGTAGATTGCCTAGATTTTTGCTCCAAGAGATGACACCACTCTAACATTCATAGCAAAGCTACGATCACAGCCCCCAAATGATTTCTAACAACACCTCCAGGCTCCAACCCCAAGTTGATGCATATCTTGTGACATAAAACCATCCACATTTAGCTTTAATGTACCCTTCACTAGGGGTGTCAAACTTATGTAAATAGTTTACTTTATAACTATCCTTGTTTGAGCCCAATCTAAGCTTCTTCCATGTGGTAATTATCCCCTGCACTCTTTCATTTATGGATTTAGCAATATCTAGTGGTCTTAGTTTTTCAATTAAATATCTCCAAACACCTCCATTATAAGATCCACCAACATGTTGTAGGAAAAAGAACCACCAATATAGAAAAGAGATTAAACGACAATGAAAGTAGGTATTTAAGTCCACCGTGTAGGATTCAATCGTTTATTGTATAAATGATGGTTCAAAACATCAATTTATATAATCAAACGTAAATAGAAAAAAGGCATTTAAAAATATATTTAGAGATTAGATGATGGTTGTGAATTACTATTGTTGTGTAAAGTTAACTATAAATGGTGGTTGCATATCTAGAGCTGTCGTTTAAAGCTTACCAAAAACAACAAGCGAAAAACTTGTGTAGGAATTAGATGAAAATTAGGACTTAAAACTATTGATTATGGTCAACTTTACATAGTGGTTCTATTTTGCAATTGTCATTTAATCACTACCCAAGTTTGACTCCAATTGTTCCCTATAAGCTGTAAACAACAATTCTGGATCTACAACCACCATCACTTGCTTTCCTTTTTTTAAAAAAAAAATATTAGTACATATTACCTACATTCAGTTGTACACATACAAGTATCCTTAACAATTATATATATATAAACATCAATGTTGTATATCCTAACTCATAATATTATAGTTACGTCAACCACTTTTTATAATATATCTACATCAACTAAAATAACAATATGTATTTTTTACAACAACGTGCAATACACACACACAAATATACCAAACAAGAGAATTCCAAATAATGTAGAAATAGAAATATAAATTTATTTTAACAAGGCATTAATCACAAATATATTTATTTATTATCTATTTTGCATCTTCGTTTCTTATAGGCTTAGCAAGAGCTTTACTATAAGAACCAAAGATGTCAATATAAATAACAAATACTTTTTTCATTAGTTGATAAATGAATGCTAAAAGATGTGCAATCTAATAGCCATATATGCTCAATCATCCCGTAATATATTATTGATACACAAATAGGGGTTTGCAAATGTTTTGATTCTATACTCGTACCACTATTTTGCATGATACTCTTGTCATCTTGTTCTTTCATGTTGAAAGTACTACCATTGATCACATAGAAGTTCTAGCACAACACTTCCCTATAAGGAATGTATGATAACCAATACAAATCAACATCAGAAGCAAACACCTATGATGTCAACCACTCCAAAAATGAGCTATTATGTTTCTCTAATAACCATTTCTTGCTCTAAATGGATTTGAATCCTTGATCATACCCATTTGTTATTTCACAAATGATTGGGCATCATCTCTATTATGAAGAACATATAAGTGAGATTGTTACACTGTGTTAGAATCATCATTGTTGAGAACCCAAAGTCTTTTGCCCCATTTCCCTTCATACAATAAATATCAATGTTATAGTCGAGGAGTAACTATGGTATTAGCATCCAGTAATAACTCACAACAAAGTTCAGTTGTGTCTTCCACTAGAAAACACTTGGTAATGCATCGTTCTATCATGTTTGGGTTATATTTCCTACGAGGTCACTAACTCGTGTTTTGATGATAACAAACCTAATTATAGGTTTATTAGGTTTGGTTAGTAGTGCATGTTCGACAATATCTCATATACAATGGCCACACTCAACCAAATATTTAGAATTATTCAATTTAAAAAACTAATCAAGTTACAAACATCAAGGAATGAGTTTGCATTCAAGACTTACAAGATTTTAACATTTTGGTATATTTTATTAAGTCTTTCTATGTTATGATGTATGCATGTTTTTTTTAATCTTTGAGCACTTTGAACTCTCATGTAAAATTGATTTTAAACCTTTTAAATTTTCATATCTCAAAAGGTTTTAAATTTGATTTCATGTGGAAAATGTATTGCTAGGTGTTGGACATGGTATTGGTGTTTTACCCATACCAGAAAATTAGTTTTGAGCCAAACCTATCAATTAGTTCATGGGGAAACCAAAGTTTTAAAGGTAAAAGAGCACTAGTGAACTAGTCAACTAGCTCTCTAATATACCAATTGACTATTCAAACTAGTCAACCTGTATTGGACTGCTAGTCGACCACTAAATGCTCTTTTCAAGGTTACTCTCAACTTTGGGCTTAAATTGAATTAATTACAAAACTAGTTGACTATCTTTAGTCAAATGGTTTTCCAAAACCAATCAATTGGTTTGAGTTCCCTAGAAGTGACACAAGATGGATGAAGATTCATGTGACTGAAATGAATAGGATCATTGGTTGTCCAAATTGGAAGAAGGAATGAAGAGATTCAAGCAAAAATTTAAAAAGAATTCAATAAAAACTCAAAGAACTCAACTTTGAATGTCTCCTATCTAATATTACTCCAAGTAGCCTTAGAAAAGATTATTCAATCACAAAGAGAGAATAAACCAAGTGAATTACTTGTATTAGATTTCAATATACTCAACCATCAATATGTTACAAGGGTTGTCGACATCATGTATATATAGGCATATGACATTGCTAACTAGCACACTAATTTGACCACATGATACATAAATGGCTCACTAGCACATAAACTTGTATTAACAATGTATTCATATACTATATAATACACGACTCAACAAAGTTTATTACAAACAAAGTAAGCTAATTAGTCTCTAATCCAGTCAACTAGTTTTGAGCTAGAAATTAACTACTAAATGTCCAAAATGTTAGTTACTCTCAACTTGTACCTAACTTTTCAATTAATTTCTAACCAGTTAATTGGTTAACAAATCAATCAACTAGTTTTTGGAAACTAATAAACTGGTCTCCTATAGTGGTTGTAATTCTTACAAATGATAATAATTTTCTCATAGGGGAATTGGACATCAACTAACTAATTTTGAGAAACCAGTTGTTTGATTTTCTTAAATGGTTGAAAATTCCCATTGCACTATCATTTTGTGAATTAACTATATAACAATTGGCATATTTATTTGAACATCTATAGAAGAAAGTTTGATCTAAATTTACCACCAACTTTCTTGAGCTAGTAATTACATTCAACTACTATCTGTCATTCTCATATAATTATCAAGGAGTCATCTTGATTCTCACTTTCATATTCTAATTTTCTTGAGAAATTATAGTGTGCTCATTTTTCAATAATGAAAGTTGGTTTCTTATCACTTTTGTATCTATAATACTCTAGATATATTACTTCCTCACAATCATTTTCTATCTTGTAAATTGTAAGGAATTCATTGTAATAACTATAACACTATTTTAAAACTCATTGTATGGAGGTTGTGTGTGTTTAGTAGTCCTAACATAAATCAATAAGTTTGTAGGCTCATAAACCTAGAGATAATAATTAGGCTAAGGTGTAAATCTGGCATTAAGAGGTCAGTGATTTGCAAACTCTTAAACCTAAAAAATGATCATCATCACACATACACAAAATAAAAGTAAGATTAAAATTCAAAAGGGAAAACCATTTAGTAGTAGATATAGAGAAATATTATTGAGTTGTTATGAACCACTATAAATAGTGTACTATTTGTTTACTATTTTTTACCCTTCTTTCTCATGAATTATAATTTTCATTATCCATTCCATAAACCCTATTTACCCCAATAATATTTTTATAAGTTTATAAGATTTCATAAAAGTTTCAAATAGATACATCCAATGCAAATGAACTAGCCCGCATAATCTAACCTCCTTGACTAAGTAAATAGTGAAATAAATTATGATCATAAAGAAAGATGGAAGAAATTACATCTTAAGTTGACACAATATAATCACAATCTCTTCCCACCATATATCTAATATCTTATGGTCAATACAATTTCCACAGAGTTCATTCAAAAAGAAATAAAATTGAGTGATGACATTATAAACGCAGCTGGGTAAAATAGATAGCATTACCTTCGACAACAAATCATAATTACGAACATGGTGATCATATGATTTCATGCCCAATAACTTAATTTTTTTCATTAAAATGACGTTCTTGATGTTTGATGAATATCCTTATAGAACCTTTCCTTTTCTCAAACACTCACGGAAAGAAAAATTCTATGTTTAGAAAGAGTATAACATATCAGAGGTAAAAAAAAATGTTATATTCCCCATCTTATACAAATGTCATTCTTAAAAGTGTGCTACCTATAATTTATGTCATTATTTATCCTTTTGGAATATTTAGAAGTGTGCTAATAAGACTATTAGATATATTTTTCTCAATATAGATTACATCAAGATAAAGTCCCATGTATAAGTTTTTTTTACTATGGAAGGTCAAAGAATATTGATATAACACCCCCAAAATATTAGTTGAAAATTTTTGTTTTAAACAAACAAACACAAGCACGGGGGTGCTGCTATCGTGATCAGTATAGGCCCAACCCTTGTCCAATCTCGTACTAACTACAAGGCTAAAGAAACGTTATCAACAAACCTTAGACAAATTTAAAACAAGGATTATAGAAAAACTGAAGTGTTCATAGTACGGAAATCAAAGTGCGCATAAAAAGTTATTACAATCCAAATGAGTGCATAATTAGAGTTTCCAAAGGGATAAAAGATACAGTATGATAAAACAAAACCAAACTAAAATGGTACATAAATAGTAAAAGATAATCCGGCCAATGTCGCTCTCGGTCCCTAGGCCAAGTCCAATCTCAACTCTCAGCCCTGCCCAATGCCTCATAAGTATCATAGGCATCAAAGATGGCATCTCCTGCCTGCATAAACTCATCAGGACCCTCTATTCATGGGAATGAGTAGCACCCATGAAACGGGTGGTCAATACGCTACGTACTAAGTAAGGTAACCATGCATCTAAGGCCAAACATAGAAAGGCATATAACACAAGCATGATCACATAGATAACATACCAACAATACAAATAATAAAGATCATACGATAATCTAGTTAAACTCAATCATTAGATCTCTAGGAAAAATGATCAGTTCATACCATGCTCTTTATAAGTCCATGCGAGTACGGGAACCCCAATATTATAGCCAGTGAACCTAAAACATATAGGGCAGAACACTCCTAACCATTATTATTGTCGTAGGATCAGTCTCTAGGGTAAAGTGCTCCTGGCCACTATTATGTCGATGGATCGGTCTGGCCCTAACTCTCATGGTGTTTCACTAGAATTAATTAGTATCTTTCCCATGTCTTATCATAACTTAGATTTTGGTTTATTAAGCTCGGGATCCTCTACTATTATAACTAGTGGATCAAAAATGTACAGGACAGAATGCTCCTGGCCACTATTATATGCCGGTGGATCGGTATCCAGGACACCTCGGCACCTGGCCACTATTATGCGGGTGGATTGGTCTAGGCTCGACTCAATAATCTTTCGCTTTAAATGATTAGCATCTTACTGTGTCTTATTCAATATGTTTTCACCCCAGACATGCATGTTCTTTGGCTACACCATCCATCTACTCCCATTCTCTTAAGAGGGCTCGTCTCATATCTTGGGACTCCTGCACCTCCTAACACATCCCAACATCCTTTTCCTATTCTACTTACTCACCATGAATACCCAACTCCTAAGTGTGTTGATCAAGGCTCACCTCCTTATGCTATCTAAGGTCAACTTCACTATCGCCCTCTAGGGTTTTCCACGAAACCCTGATTGGACTTAGGTGGCCCGTCCTTCCTCTGTCTGATATAACTAAAGCTCCGTTACCACCCAACACATCATCTCACTTAGATTAAACCCCAATCATTTCATATTACTTCCCAATTGCACATGTGACCATGAAATCCTAGTTGGCCACCCCAAACCCTAGCACCTTTATTTCCCCATATCTCACCTCTCCATTACTCACCTACCATCCTCTCTTCCCCATGACACCCATACTCACCCTCTATATGATATTCTTCCACTCTTGTCCCATATTCCACTCACCCTCCATTATTTTTACTTTCACAACTTTCTCCATATAGGGTTTTCCTCCCAAACCCTAGCCAAGTTCCTCATACACCCTTATACCAACCTACGTACTATTTTTCACCCAAGGACTCCAATCACCCCAACGATTCTTCCCTTACCTTACTTACACCCTAAGGAAATTTTTTCCCACATAAGGATCATCCCCATGCAAACTCCATCCATCCTATACAAACCCTAGAATTTCCCATGCAAGATTCACTCCACTCTTTTATTTTGACCATAATTTTCCTTTTATTTGTTCCCTCATGGATCATAAGATAAATAGGTCAATCTCATATCCCTTTAGTCAACTCATTTCCCATTTTTCCCTTTTCATACTTTAACCCCATATCATATTATTAAAATATCCTAGCATGCACGTTCTAGAGGGTCACATCATATAACACCACAACCACAACATACATATCATTATACACATGCCATAAAGAGGTCACATAAGCATACCTCAACTCTGAGTTGCGCTATAAGTAAACAGTCATAGTAACATAAAGTAAACCAACATAGCATAACACATGGCATACAAGGCACATAAAAAAATAGTTAGTCTTAGCTACATCCTTACCTAATACAACACCAGTCTTGAAGCACGCTCCTACACCTCCTTAGGGTTTTGACTTGATTCACCTATAAGAGGGAAATACTAAAGGTTAACCTCCCTCTTACCAAAATTACCATCATTTCCTACCTTACCCTTATCATAGCCTACTATTAGGGTTAATAATAATAATAGTTTTTTTATAAGTAAAAGTAGGGTTATTATTCTTAAGGTAGCTAATCATGTTACTACTAGTCAAAATAGGTCTTAATAGTCATATTGGTTCATGTTAAAGTATTATTAGTAATATTTATGTTACTAGAGATAATAAATTTAATAATGATGATGATGATGATGATGATGATACTTCAAATCTTAGTAATAGTAATAATAGAGCTCGAAATATCATGTTAATATTAGCATTAGTAATGATAGTTCCCAAATTAATAATAATAATAATAATAATAATAATAACAATAATAATAATGGTTCAACTATTATTAATAATAATATTAGTAGTAATATTCCTAAGTTAGTATTAATAATAATAATAATAACATAATAATAATGATGATGATGATGATGATGATGATGATGATGATGATGATTATGATGATATTAAGAATAATGATATTAATACTAATAAAATGATAACAATTCAATAAATAATGTTTAAGGGTTGTGGAGGTTAGGGTACCACCTAGGAATGATGGTGACCAGGCGACATTGGCGACGACGGCAGTGGAGGAGGATAAGAAGGTGGAGAAATGGTTTTCTAGGTTAGAAGAGGGGGAGTGAGAGGGCGGTTGAGGTGGTGGTGGATGCTCTAGGTTAAGAGATTTGGAATGGTGATGGTGGCACAACCAATAGGGGCGGCGCAGGCGGCGGTTGGTGTGGTGGCCGAAGGTGGTGGAGGGGGAGGAAGGGAGAAGGAGGCAGGGGGAAAGGAATGTAGGGGAGTTAGGGGAGATCCTGCTAGTTGTTTTGGGGGTAGGGGAGTGGTGGTTCCGACGAAAACGGCGGTGCACGGCAACGCGAAGGGCGGTAGTGAGTGAGAGGCAGATCGAGGGGCCAACTTTTCACGGCCAAGGCGGCTCATGTAGGAGGAATCGAGGGTGGTGAGTGGTATGGTTTGGTGGAGGGTGTTGTAAGGAGTGTTTTGGTAGGTGGTTCAGGCAGCAGGACTGGGAAACGGTGGCTGTGGGGTCGTCTGAACGGGCAGCGGCGCAAAGGGGGCAAATTTTTGGGTAGGGGAAAAGAAGGTCGATCAAGGGGTAGTTATAGGGTATATATAGGCAATTGAGGGGTGGAAATGATAGAGGGGGAAGAAGACAAGAGGAGGCAGGTGTGGTAGGTCGCCGGCCAGCGGTGGTAGGCCGGTACAGGCCTGTAAAGTTGCAGGACCTGTTTGGTAAGGGGATAAGAAAAGGAAAGGAGGGAGGGCACGCGTGAGGAGTACAGGGGTGGTTGGGGTCAAAAGAGGAAAGGAAAGTGATGGGGAGAGAGGGGCGGTGGTAGGTTGGCATGCGCTGGTGGTTGGCCGGCATACGGGAGGTTGCAAAGTTGCAGGTCTACTCAGGGAAGGAGCGGGGAAGAAGGAGGAGGGTCAAGTTGGCCAGCCAGTCTCGAAGAAAGAAAATAAGAAAAATGAAGGGACCGATAGGCGAGCGGTTCAAGGAAAAAAGGCAAGGCGGGGTGGGCAAAGCCGAAGGAAAAGAGAGAAGGTTTTGGGCCGCGAGGGCTGGCCCAAATCAAGGAAGAAGGGAAAAAAAAGAAAAGGAGAAAGGAGAAAAAGAAAAGAAAAAGAAAAAGAAGGGAATAAAAGAAAGAAAAGAAAAAGGAAAAAAGAAAAAATGTGTTGGTTGGGGTACTTAGGATATTTTAATATTTTTGAATATTTAAAATAATAATATTTTAGTAAAGTAATAATTAAATTCCCTTTTTAGATTAATTTAGGATATTTTAAATGATTTTTCCTTAATTCCATTTCAATTTGCAAAACCCCCTAATTTTTCTAATTAAATTATTTATTATTTTTCTCTTGATTTTGTATTAAATAATTTCTCTCATTTTAATAAAATAATTTATTTAATCAATTTCCCTAAAAAAATCCTATTTTAACATAATTTCTTAAATTAGGGTTTTGGGGTATTTCAATTGATCACTTCTTCAACCTATCTAAAGGAATGGCTTTCTTAATCTTCATTCCAAATGGCACATTGCAATCTCTTACCTTTTTAAATACATGAAGTCCTATGAGAGGATTTAGAACTCTTACTTCTTCAAAATTTTCCTTAAAAGTTTTTCTTTGTCTGCGATAATGATTATTCATTGAAAAGAAACTATGATGTCCAAGATACATAGTATTTTAATCTTTGATAATTGGAAAATTTTTATGCTATATTACCAAATACAGTATGCAGAGTGTCTATGCATACTATAACAAAAAATATTCCAACATGCCAGAATTTTGTTTATTCTACCAAATAACATGGCCCTCATGTTAAAAGACTCTAGATATGTGCATCAAATACTTGAACTCCATCATCCTAAATGTACTTCTATAGGGATCACAATAGATCCTAGTCCAAACCCAATACCATATCCATATATCCCAAGTGAGGTTCTATGCTAAAATGAATTAGCAATGGGAGGAGTAGCTTACTAAACTTATATATTTGTCCAACTTCCTCTAGTTTATCAATATGGAACTTTATTAGCACCCAAGAACTTCAAATCATATACAAAGGGAAATAAACAACAATATCATTACCAGGTTAATCTAAACTGCATAATAGCAAAGATATCATCATCCATTTTCCTTTAATGCATGAAGATGAAGGGAGATTTTACATCACCAAGATAACCATCCATAAATTGTAGTTGGTGTTCCCCTTAAAAGGGTCTATTACATTAAAACAAAGAGTAAAAGATAGATTAATAGATTCAACATTAAAATCACAAAATTGAGTATCAATCATCATGTATTGAGGAGAACGAGTTGGATGTTTAAGCTTTCCATCAATAATCCTCTCTTCAGCATGTCACATAAGGTTATTTAGATTTTAGGCATTAATAAATATACAATGGAATCTTGATATGATTGGAAAGTACCACAATACCTTGTTAGGCACCTTAGCCTTCTTAAATCATGATATTTAACATTGAGGACATTTATCCAATAATTTATATTCATTTTAATACAATATGCAACCATTATAACAAGTATGTATTTTTTTCATAATTCAAACCCAATAGAGCAAATACTCTTCTTAGCTTCATATATCTTGGAGAAAAGTACAATATCCCGTGCAAGCATCTCTTTCTTTAGCTTAAAAAGAGAAGTTAAGCTTTTATCGCTCTATCCATTAGTCACATTGTGCTAGTAGGCTCATAACACGACTAATAATCTTGTGAAATTAGAGTAACCATTTCACAAAGTCGTCTCAAAATCACAACTTCTCAAACGTTTTTTTTGGACAATCTCTAAAATTTTATTTACTCTATATGCCAATTCCCTTAAGTATAACTTCTATCACTTTCACGAATAATAAGATTGTCCCTTATTTAATTGATCCATTTTCTTTTACTGTTACCACAATCTATACACAGGCAACATACCCAAAAAGGATCTTTAGTATCCTTAATTGATAACCTAAGAAAATCCTCAA
This sequence comes from Tamarix chinensis, assembly GCA_030549775.1. Classification (NCBI taxonomy): domain Eukaryota; kingdom Viridiplantae; phylum Streptophyta; class Magnoliopsida; order Caryophyllales; family Tamaricaceae; genus Tamarix; species Tamarix chinensis. The sequence continues at coordinate 13,141,174 of CM060179.1, read as the reverse complement.
TGACATCAATATACTTTTTAGATAACCTACTAGAATATACCTACGTTTGATCCATGATACCATTGTATTACCCCAAATTAAACCTAACCCTAATTTTGTATGACTAGTATCTTAATCTTTCCTAATCCTTTGATCCTACCTTTAATCCTAACTCTATTCCTATACTTTCTTTCTTTTCATTTTCTATTTCCTTTTCCTTTTTTCTTTTTCCCTTCTCCTTTCACCCTTTCCCTATTTCTTTTTCCTTGTGTGACCCTTCCCTTTTCCCAACAAAGTTTATGTTGGTTTGGTTAATCAAACCAAATCCCTCAAGTATACCCAAAACTTTGCTTTATCATCATCACCCCCTCCATTCAAGTGTTAATCATGCAAAATCTAAACCTCATGCCCTTATTATTTTCTTTGCCATACTTACACTCCTTCTCTTCCTTAACTCCCTCATGCTACACATATTGCACGCCACCCACTAACCTTATACCCTATTTCCTCCCTTATTCTATCACTTATTACTCCTCCAACCTAAGATATATATCTTCTCTCTTTCCTATATCTTCTTTTTGCATTTTCTCCTCAAAGATCTACCATTTTTCCGTAGCAAGCTCCATCCAGCACAATACGCCTCACACTACACCATTAGTCTTAGCTAACACACCTTATGCTACACACATTTGGCAGCATGAATAGTTCACATAACCACCTCCTATTTCACCATCCAAACCTCCGAGCGAAGCACAAAGACCCTTGAGTCATGCCAATGATACTACTATGTCTCAGTCACGTCAAATCAAGACTAGCAACATCTGAGTCACGCACTCTCAATGTTGCTCCAACTGCACCCTCAATATTTATGCCAACAAGCTCATACAATGTCCCGACCTACTTGCCAACAATCGCTACCACAACACCTCTAGAACCTTTCAATGTGCCATTCTCAATAACACACTTATAACCTTTACTATCTAAGGAACATAGCAAAATCAAGCTCTTGGTCATGTTATGAATATGACGAACACCATTAGTGTCCTCACCACACCATCATTCATCCTCATAGTCCCAATCCTAACAACATCTGAGTCACACACTCTCAATGTTACTCCAATTGTACCCTCAATATTTGTGCTAACAAGCTCATACAATGTCTCGACTCGCTTGCCAACAATAACCACCACAACCCCTTTAGCAACCTTCAATGTGTCATTCTTAATGACACACCTATAACTTTTGATATCCAAGGAACAAAGTGAAAGCAAGTTCTTGATCATGTCAGGAATATGATGAACACCAGACATCATCCTGACCACACCATCATACATCCTTACCCTCATAATCCCAATTCTAGCAACTATGCACGAAGTACCATTTCCTAAGATAACAACTCAACGTCAAACAATGTTATATGTCTTGAACTAGCTTATGTTGGGACATAAATGGTAGAAGAACCTAGAATCCAAGATCCACCTATCATCCAATCTGGTCTGTCCATCTATGGTAGTTAGTATATCACCACCATCATCGCCCCCAACTATGACAGCATCACACTCATCTGATACACCATTAGTAGTATCTGTACCTTTCATATTGGGACAGTGTATCCTGATATGGCCTTTCATGTGACTACCATGGCATGTCATATTCTTCTTTCAACTCTTCAATTTAGATCTGGAAATCTCCTTGTCATCAGATACCTGCTCCTATGGCCTCCCCTAGCCATCAAACCCTCATTGTATGAGCCTCTAAAAGTATCGCTACCAGTTAACTGACTATCAATTAAACCCTATTGTAGTAGCACGGATTTCACATCCTTAAGGACTAATTCATCCTTCCCATATAAAAAAGTTTCACAAAAATGCTTAATTCTAGTAGACAACGAATAACAACATAATGGATAAATCTTCATCATCTAATTTAACATCTATATTTTGTAAAACTATAACAATAGAGTCATATTCATACAAATGGCTTTTCAAAGACTGATCCTCACCTAGTTTCGGGTCATGAAGTTGACTCATCAACAATAGTCGATTTGCTATTCAATTTGTCATATACAATGAGTCCACCTTCAACCATAAGACACCTATTGTTGATTCTTTTTCCACTTCCTACAATACCTCGTGAGACAAGCATAGTTGTATGGTAGAGAGGGCCTTCAGATCTACTTCTTTAAAGCTCTCATCCTTCATTGATTATGGCTTCTTAGAATAACCAGATAAAGTTTTTTTTCCAATCCACTTTGAATTAGTATTTCCCGCATCTTCAATTTTGATAAACCAAAGTTCAAGAACCGATCAAAATTATTAATATCAAATCTTATACCCATATCAATAACCAGATCTCTTTAACGACGAAACTGTGATACCAAATTTTTGCAAAAGTAGCATGGATTTAGAGAGAAAAATAGGTTGGGTTGGCCGGAGAGGGAAGAAGAATAAAAAAGATAATGGGTTGTGGCGTAGGGGAAGAAAAAGAAAGTAGAAAATAAAGAAAAAGGGAAAAGGAAAAAGAAAAAAGAAAGTAAATTTAGGGTTAGAATTATAATTAAGCTAAAGTTAGGTTTAAGATAAGATTAATTTATTCAGGTTTAAGGTATCCATTTAGAAAAAAAAATATTTGGGTAAAATTTATCAAAGAATTTTTTTGGGTTTGTGGGTCAAGGGTTGATAAAAATAATTAATCTAATATTTAAGGGTTTGATTTTTGGATAAAGGCTAAACACTCAAAATTAATATTACGAAATTTTGGGGTGTTACATCTTTTTCTTGCAAGCATATATGATACCTGCAAGGATCACTTAGCAAAATATTAGTATTATTAGGGTTAACATTATGGTTTTCAAGACTAATTGGTACCATCTTTAGGTATACTAACTCTTGAACTCCAATAGAAGAGTGAAATTGAGATGCTCCTAGTAACACCCCCAAAAATTACAGTTGAAAATTTTCGTTTAATTAAAACAAACACAAGCACAGGGGGTGCTACTGCCGTCATCTATACAAAGTCCGGCCCCCCGACATGTCTTATACTAACCGCAAGGCTAAGGATAATTTCACAAGGACATTAAACACACTAGAAACAGAGATCAAAAGAAAACTGAAATATTCATAACAAGAGAATCAGAGTGCATGATTAAAAGTCATTACAACCAAAATAGAGTGCATAGTAAAAGTCCCCAAGGGGATAAAAGAAAAACACCCAGGGCAGAACACACCTTGCCACTATTATTCGTCGGTGGAACGGTCTCTAGGACGCAAGGCACCTAGCCACTATTATTCGCCCGTGGACCAGTCTAGGCCCAGCTCAAAAAACTCTCTTTAAATGGTTAGTATCTTATTCATGTCTTATTCGGTAAATATTTCCACCCTAGACATGCTTGTCCTTTGGACTACCCGCTCACACAACCCATCTACTCCTAACCTTCTAAAAGGGCCTATCCCATATCTTGGGACTTCTATGCCTCTTAATATGTCTAGACATCCTTTCCATCTTCTCCTCACTTACCACAAATAACCAACTCCTAAGTGTGTGGGTCGAGGCCCACTTCCCCATACACTATCGCCTTCTAGGGTTTTCATTAGAAAACCCTAATTTGGCCTATATGGCCCAACCTTCCTAAATTTTCCCATAGCCCATGTTTCCTTTCCCTAACTCATCACCTCACTCTATTCTTCCCCAATCATCCCAATTTACTTCCCATTCTGCATGTGTGACCACGAAACCCTAGTTGGTCACCCAAACCCTACCACTTTTCTTTTCTCGCATGTTATCCTCCCCTTCACTCTCACTTCCATCCCCTCTTCCACATGACACACACTTTCATGTAACATCCTTCCACTCTTACCCCATGTTCCAATCTTATCCATTATTTCTCCCTTCCACAATCACCTCCACTTAGGGTTTTCCTTCCAAACTCTAGCCAAGTTCCTCTTGCGCCCTTATACCTACCCATGTACTATTCTTCACCAATGGATTCCAATCACCCAAACAACTCTCCCTTTACATTACTTAACCCTTAAATAAAATTTTCTCATATAAGGATCATCCCCATGCAAGATTCATTTCGCTTTCTTATTTTATCCATATTATCCTTTTATTTGCCCACACCTAAATCATGAGACCCATAGGTCATTCTTACTTCCCTCTAGTAAACTAATTTCCTTTTCCCCCTTCATATTCCCATCACCACACCATACCTTTAAAGCCTCCTAGCATGCATGTCCTAAAGGGTCATATTACATAATAACCACAAAGCACAATATACATATCATTTCATACATGCCATAATGTTCTAGAACACATGTACTTACCTTAACTCTGTGTTGCGCTACAAGTAAGTAGTCATAATCACATAAGGTACACAAATATCTCATCACACATAACATGCAAAGCGCATAATACACATATTAGGCCTTAACCATACCCTTACCTAAAATGAAACAGGACTTAGAGCCTGCTCCTACGCCTCCTTAGGGTTTGAATTCGATTCACCTATAAGAGAAAGATACTAGGGTTAACTTCCCTCTTACTAACCTTCTCATTATTTCTTACTTACCTTTACCATAACTTGGTATCAGGGATATTAATAATAATAGTGGCTTTATTAGTTAAAACAAGGATATTATCCTTAAGATTGCTAACTATGCTATTATTAGCCAAAATAGGTTTAGGTAGTTATATTGGTTCATGATAAGGTATTATTAACAATATTAACAATACTTAAGATAATGATTTTAATAATAATAACAATAACAATAACAATAATAATAATAATAACAACAACAACAATAATAATAATAATAACAACAACAATAATAATAACAACAACAACAACAACAACAAGAATAATAATAATGATGATGATGATGATGATGATGATGATGATGATGATGATGATGATGATGATGATAGTAATAATTCGAACAATAATAATAGTACTAGTAATAATAAAATAGTAATGATAATGATAATAATAATAATAACAATAATAGGAATAATAATAATAATAATAATAAATATAGTTTGAATAATAATAATAATAATAATAATAATGATGATGATGATGATGATGATGATGATGATGATGATGATGATGATAACACTAATAAAATAAAATAACAATTACACTAATTATATTTAAGGGTTAGGGAGGGTAGGGCACACCCTAGTGGTGGTGGCAGCTAGGCGGCGGCGGCGATGGAGGAAGTGGAAGGTTGGAGAGGTGGCCTTTTGGGGCTAGAAGAGGGAGATTAAGAGGGTGGTTGTGATGGTGGTGGAATCTATGGGTTGAGAGGGTTGGAGTGGTAGTGGTGGCACGATAAGGCGGCGGCACAGGTGGCGGAGAAGGAATAAGAGTGAAAGAGAAGGATGAAGGGAGAATGGAAGGTAGGGGAGGCTTTGTTGAGTGGTTTGGGTGGTAGGAGAGGTGGTGATTACGGAGGAGAAGGTGGCGCACGATGGCGAGAGGGGCGGCGATGAGTGCAAAGTGGTAGGTCGAGTAGCTAAATTTACACGGTTAGGGTGGCTCGTGTAGGGGAAAATAGGGGGTGGTGAGTGATATGGTTCGGTGGATGGTAATGCAGGGAAGAGTTAGGGCGGTGTTGCGCAACGGCGGTGGTGGCGCAAGGGGCTGGATTTTTCTAGGCAGAGTAAAGAACCAAATGGGATCGATAGGAGCTATTTATAGGCCATTAGAGGGAGGATAAGACAAAGGGGGAAGATGATAAGGGGGAAGGTGAGGCAGGGCATACCGGTTGGTGGCGGTAGGCCGGTACAAGCCTACGATTTTGCAAGGCAGGTTTGGTCGGGGAGGAAAAAGGGAAAGGAGAAGTGGCACGTGTGGGAGGGGGTATAGGTAGGTCAGGGCTGGAAAGGGAAAGGAAAAGGAAGAGGAGAGAGGGAGAGGTGCAGGTCGGCAGGAGGAAGGACAACGGTAGTTGCGGGCCAACCAACAAATCAGGGACAGGGGAGAAGGGAGCAAGAATAAAACAAGCGGGTCGACCGGTCTAGGGAAAAAAAGAAAAAGGAGGGGGAGAACTGAGCGGCTGAGGGGGAGAAAAAGAATGGCGGGTTGGGTCGCGTGGGGGAGAGAAGAGAGGGAGGGGTGTTGGGCTATGAGGGGGTAGGCCCAATCCGGGAAGAAGGAAAGAAAAGAAAAATGAGAAAGGAGAAAAAGAAAAATAGGTTTGTATGGGTATTTAGAATATTTTGATATTTTTAAATATTTAAAAATAACAAAAATAAATAAAATAATAATTAAATTCTTTTTTATATTAATTTAGGATATTTTGGGTAAAGTTTTCCTAAATTCTATTTTAATTAGCAAAATACTCTAATCTTCCCCAATTAAATTCTTTATTATTTTCCTCCTAATTTTTCCTTAAATACTCCCCTTATTTTAATAAAATAATATATTCAATTAATTTTCCTAATAAATCCCTATTTTAATATAATTTCCTAAATTAGGATTTTTGGGGTATTTCTCTCCTATATCAAGCAATTTTGACCTTAGCGTGTGATTCCACTAGATCTTGAACTCACGACTTTGAAATAACTCAAATATAGAATCACATACTAAAAATTCACTACTAGGAGTTATGATTTATGAACCCTACAACCGTCAAATCTAATCTCATATTCTAAGAAATGGGCAACTTCAACACATCCTTAAAATATTATTATACTAGCAAGACAATAGAACTGAGAAGTAGGAGCATGTCAATGGAGAACAAAGAGATGTCTAAGAATTTTTACATGAAAATGAAAAATGAAAGGAGAAATGGATGAAGGGGATAATAAAGGAAAAAATTTAGTTAGAGGAGAATGAAAAAGAAAAGGAACAAGGAGTTTATTATAATATGAATCAAGAATTAGAAGTATACTTTTGATAATGGTTATGCTTCAAACCATTATCAAAACTAGTTTTCACAATGGATCTCTTTTAAAGCCATTATTAAATCATTCCTCTAAGACTGTGTAGTACCCCAAATTTCAACAAATCTTAATCCAAAATAATTGATACCTTAACCCAACTCAAATGTCGAGAAATCGATATTTTATCTTACTCAATTTTGTAATCTAAAATCTTAAACCAATGCTAATCTTTATTTTAGGTAAATTATACTTCTTTAACCTAACCCTAATCCTAGAGTATTTATATCCTAATCTTAACTAATTTAGCTAATCACCAAAATTTTAATATAATATTAACCATTAACACACTTATACTTTTCTTTTTCCTTTTTCTTTCATTTTTCTTCCCCACCTACCCAATCTCCTTTCATTTCCTTCTCCTCTTCTTATACATGAGACCATACCCTTTGCACTCTGCCATACCATCATCTACACCTTACCTCCTATCGACACATTAACTCCCACTTGAATGATGTGTTGTTGTCAACCCATTCCCCCATGTTGTGCACCCTCTTCCCTTACCACTTCTCCCATTTGAAAGACTCCTCCTATTCCAATCCACCCCAAACATGCACTCACCACACATACACACACAAACACACACAATATATATCTCTTATGCTTGCCTCATTTATTACTAAACGAACTCCACATCCTCCATTTTCTGTCAAGCAACCTCAACCTGACCACCTTCCTCCTTCCTCTTCCTTTCTTACTTAGTTTTGGCATCAAAAAACCATCACAAAGCCACACACCACCACCAATCACCACCATTTCACTACAAAATTGGCAACCACTACCACCCCAGCAATCCCATTATCGCAGACAATCGCCACCCCAATCCTTTCTTCCATAGCGCTCTGTTTCTTTTTCTATTTAAGCCAAAGCAAGCCTCTTTAAAAAAATTTAGGTGCATAGCCATACAACCTTGCTTTCCCTATACATGTGCCTTCACACACTATTCTGCACACAGTCATGCACACCTCATTCCACCCATGCACTTCGCGCACGCCTGTGCAAATTTTGCACACCTAGCCCATGTGCTTTCCCAACTCTCAACCCGTGCATGATTTTCATGCCATAGTTGTGCGTTGCATGTTACAAAATTATTATCCCTTCTAATCACACCCATGATCCACTCAAACACCATCTTAACACCACCTCAGCACCAACATAACTTCCACCACATTTCCACGGAACCCAAGCATTCCTCTTATTTCGGTTATTTCCATTACCACCTTCATTTACCTAAGATTTTCCCTCAATTATTATTATTAATTTCTAATTATGAAATATATTTTTTCATAGGTAATCTTCTGGTGATCTTGGAAGAGGTAGTTTGAGATTTTGTGCTTAAAGCCTAGTGTTCTTGTTGGTATGGATACATGTCATAGTTAGGCTTGTATGTATAATATGTGTTTGCATATTTATCTTGTTTTTAATGTTATGTGGATAATATTGATTTTTCATGCCATGATATGATACCTTTAAAGGGTGGAAAATGTGAAAGTATGTATTTGGGGTATAATGTGGATAAGTGGTATTATGTATATACTATAGAGTTTGATATCGAAGTTTGATATGTATTGATATTGGTATTCGTGAGGCCTTTGAAAAATAAGAGCATCGTCAAGAAATTATGGTTATATTTTATAAGTAATGGGATTAAATGATGGGTTAGGTAAAATACAAGTTACCTAATATGATGCTTTGAGGTCTTGATAAATCAAGGGTATTTTGGTTCTTCAAGGTTAAAAATAAAATTTTGGTGATTTTGGAGGAGAAATAGAATAATAGTGTGCTAAGAATTTTAATTGGAATATTATGGTAAGGTATATTAGTCTGTTCCACATGATTAAGAATAGTGGTACATTATACTCTACGTAAATGAAAATATTATTTGAGATAAGTAAATAATGGTTTAGATATTTAGTTATTTAAAGTGAAATATTATGTGAGTCAAGATAGAGGTTTTGGGCCCATTCTATTGATGATAATAGTGGTCAGGTGTGTTGTTCTCGAGAGATGCTTCAAATATTTTTTTACCGATTTACGAATAGTGGCTTAGGTGCATTTTACCCTTAGAGGTGTTAGGTCTATTCCACTAAATGATAATAGTGGCTCAGGTGTGTTATCCCTAAGAGGTGATTCCGACCATTTCACCGGTTTAAGAATAGCGGGGTTTCTAAACTCAACATAAATAAAAGAATGGATCATGGTATATTTAATACAGAAATCTGAAATTACTAATTACCTTTTTTTTTGAATTATATATATCACGTATATGCTTATTTTTCTTTTTCCCCCTTACTCGATTCTATTCTTACCTTACTCATTTTGTAGTGTATTGACTATCTTTTTCATAGGTGATACTCATTGCCGTGAGTATGAGACCCGGATATGTGTGTGCGGGTCAATGAGGACCCATTGGATGATTTTACAGCCTATAATGCTTTGTGTGGGGTGGGGTAACTTTATGTATTAGGGTTTTGGAGTAGATTCACGTTATTCTGATGAAAGTTTACCCAAATATCTTTTTAGGCTTTTAGATCTATGGTCTTCCTTATCAATATTTTGGATATATTAATTAGAGTTAATATCCAACTTGTATACACATTTATGAAATTTCTCTCGTTTCTTATCTATCATGTTTTACATTCTAATTGTTTTGCCTTATGATCGATATAAGGATGTCTCAATAAGACAGGCCTATGTCAATTACGACAGTAACACCCAACTATTATAATAATATACTTCCACTATAAAAAAAATATTTTTTAATAGTAAAATTTGGGGTGTTACAGACTACTTTACACTTATGACAATATTTTTGGTGTTACTGTTATTAATACCCCATTATGATAACTATATTTTTTTATTAGTGTTAAAGTGAATAGGGGCAATGTGCTAAAGGAAAAAAAAGAGGGGGCATAGAAGAATAATGAAATTGTAACTATGATGGAAGCATTATTCAATAACGACGGTAAGACAATAATTGTACAAAAAATGATATAAAATTTATGGAAATTTGAGGACACACAAAACCATTGTTAAAATCTAACACTTTGTGTCATTTATTGTGGTCCAAAACTTAACAACAATTTTTATTTAAAATGGATATTGATTATTAGGTTTTAAAAATGGTTGTTTGATAAGAACCATTATTAAAATTTGCCATTAAATTTCTTTTGACACCCTCTCAACCCTAACAGTCACAAATATATCTTATTTCCTATTCTCTCAACTCTGTACTCTTCTTCTCTCTTGATTATTCTGCACTCCTTTCCTTTTTCCCTCACCTTGCCATCTTGTAATGCTTATATCGTGTAAAATGCCTACCATTCTCTAACCCCCATTTTGGTAGTCATTGCTACCACTTACCTCACATAATTCTTCTATCCAATTAGGTATGAAAGATTCTCCATTATCTTGTGTTTCATATATTACTATTGTTGCATCCATTGCTTGAGAATTCTCCTTTCTGATTTATGTGTTTTATATTATATATGTATCAATGTTGCCATTTTTTATTTCATTTTTACATTATATGTATCAAGAGACTAAGTTACAACTAATCAATGGTTTGGTTATGTATAATTACCTAGTAGCATAAATCACATGATTTTTGTTGGTGTAGTGGAGGGACAAAACTCCAATGGAACCATATTTAATGGGTAGGGGTCACGAGACTAACTCTTTTTTGGTGCCATTTTCTACCAATTATTCATAATTTCAAGAACCAATATATTGATTTTAGAAATGCTTGTGAATTAGTGGTTCATTCTTTAATACATCCAGTAGACATAAGTTCAAATTCTATTAACTCAATTTTGTTGCATTTTTTCCCACCATATTCATTACTACTACTACTACTACTACTACTACTACTACCTAGTCTAAGGAATTAAAAGTAAAATTCCTTCATATATATATATATGTGCTAGGCTGGTAAATGTAAATCTTTGAAATATCTTAGAATATTATGTTCTTTTTCCTTTGTTTGATAAGTTGGTTAAAATTTTGATTCATGAATACATGAAAAAATAATAATTTGTAAGTCTATCAAAAAAAAGATACAAATTTACATGATATTTTTAGATAAAATAATTAAATATTGTTAACTATAAATGTTATGACACAAAATAAATAAAAAATCTCACAATAAAAGAAAGATTTATTATGCTTACATAACCACCTCTATTAGATTGCTTAAGATATGATATAGTATATTTATGATTAGTATGAATTAAAATTTAGTTCATTTTGAAATTTAGAAGAGTTAGAGAGTAACCTTAATAATAAGATTGAGTAGTTGTTATCTATTATAGGTAATAAAATATCATGCTTACCTCTTACATACCCTCAACAACATTTATGGATGCCACCCTATATTGATCTTAGGATTCATGTCATTTGGTTATGTGAAGGTCTAGGTTGCTTGATGGAGAGAGGTTCATAATTTTATCAGTATATGTTCAAATCATATCATTTATTGTTAACCCTATATCATATGGAACTGTGGGTGGGAGATAAACCTAGTCATCTATAGTTGTGTATCACTAATGTATGATGATTGAGATTTGCTGAGGTTGAAATGTTTGTGAGGCAATATGATTAGATAGCTAAAGAGAAAATTGTGATAAATGATCATTGGATGTTTTATCATAAGTTGCTTGTGAGTATCTACATTAATTACCCTTGTGTTCACCCTACCTTCTTCTTCCTCCTTCTTCTCCTTCCCCATCGACCTGTAACTCCCTCCCCAACTCCCTCGAGAATCTCACCGCTGACCACGCTGCTGACCGGCCGATTCTCTCCTCTCTCTTCCGTGCTGACTCACCTGCCTTTTGACCCAACCAACCTCCCTCCCTTCTCATGCACCACTTCCTTTTTTTGGCCAATCACCCCTACCTGCCCCTATTCTCCCATCTCCCCTCTAACCTTATCCCCCTCCATTGGCCCTATAAATACCCCATAACCAGCCCTAGAGTCGATCCTTTTCCCGCAACCCAGAATTTTCCTCTCGTGCGCCACCGCCCGATCAGACGCCCTAGCCGTCGCCATCGCTCTCCGCAGCCGCTCGAGCCACCCATAACACCACTCCCTGCATCACCCTCTACCTAACTACACCACCCTTCGCCCTTGATTTGCCTTGCACTAGCCACCCCAGCCGTGTAAAGTCTCCTTCCCAATCAACCCCACTTCCACCTTCGCCGCCCTTCGCACCACCATTTGCCATCACTTTCGCCGCAAGCACTACCTCCTACACCTCCCAAATCACCCTACAGACATTCCTCTACCTCCCCCTACCCTCCTTTTTCCCTTCCTCCCTCTCCTCCTCTCTTTCTCCCTTTCCTCCACTCTCGACCACCATAATCGCCATTGTGCGCCACCACCTTTGACCTCACCACCACCCTTATTCCAACCCTCCACACCTGGGCAACCTCTACCACCACAACTTCCACCCTCACTCTCCCTATCCTATCCCTGACAACTAACTATCTTTCTTTTCTCCCCTTTTTCCTACCACCACCGCCACCACCATGCACCGTCACTACCAACCCAATGTAGTACTCTAAACCCTCTCAACCCCTAAACCCTAATTTATTAAGATTTATTTATTTTAATTGCATTATATTAGTATTAATAATAATAATAATAATTATTATTATTATTATGGTTATTATTATCATATTAAGGGCTGAAGCCCTATTTTGTCTTTATTTCGATTATTACTATTACTATTATTATTATTATCATCATCATCATCATCATCATCATCATCATCATCATCATCATTATTAGTATCATTATTATTATTAGGATAAAATCTTCAAACCTTATATTATCATCTTTTCCAATATTACTATTATTACTTTTATCCTTAACAAAATTAGTATTTAGTTAGTGTTTCTATTATTATATTATTATTGTATCTATAACCCTAATCTTAGAATAAAATAGGAAATATTAGTATTTTTGGTAGGAGGTAACCTAATCCTCTTACAGGTGAGACCAATCAAAACCTTAATGAGGCATAGGAGCGTGCTCCAAAACCGATGTCGTGTTAGGTAAGGGTGTAGGTAAGGCCTTTTGTGTGTTATGTGCCTTATATGTCTTGTATGCCATGTGTCATGATATGTTATGTATATTATGCTTATCCTTATAACTATTTTATGTGTAGCATAGCTTGGAGTTGAGGTATGCTCATGTATTATTTTATGACATATGTATAATATGTATAAGCTGTGATTATGATGTGTTGTGTTGTGGCCCTTTAGGACATGCATGCTAGGATATGTAATGTGATGATATAGGGTGAAAGGATGAAAAAGGAAAATGGGGAAGTAAGTTGACCAAAGGATGTAGGTTTGACCTAGATATATTATGATCCATGAGTGGAAGAATCTAGGGTTTCACATGGAAGAATCTAGAGTTTCACATGATAGAATCTAGGGTTTTGTATGGAAGAATTTAGGATTTCGTAGGGAAGAATCTAGGGTTTGCATGGGAGAATCTAGGGTTTTGCATGGGAGTTTAGGGTTTGCATGAAAAAGTTCGAAGGGTTGCATAGGATGTATAAAGGCTGCATGGGAGTGAATTTTACATATGGAAAGTTGATATGGGGTGTGAGGAAGGTAATGAAAGGGTTGTTTAGGTGTTTAGAGCCTTTGGATGAAAAATAGTACGTGGGATAGTATAAGGGCACATTGGAGACCGGTCTAGGGTTTGGGAGAAAACCCTAATATGAGAAGGTGGTAAAAAGGAGAAATAAATGAGGGTGAGTGCAATACGAGATGAGGATAGAAATTATCATGTGAGGGATGAGCATGATCTTCGTGGAAAGATAAGAGTAGAAGGTGAGAAATGGAGGGGTGATATGTGGAAAGATACGTGGGATAGTATAAGGGCACATAGGAGACCGGTCTAGGGTTTGGGAGAAAATCCTAATATGAGAAGGTGGTAAAAAGGAGAAATAAATGAGGGTGAGTGCAATACGAGATGAGGATAGAAATTATCATGTGAGGGGTGAGCATGATCTTCGTGGAAAGATAAGAGTAGAAGGTGAGAAATGGAGGGGTGATATGTGGAAAGGAGGATGCTAGGGTTTGGTGTGGTCAGCTAGGGTTTGGTGTGGCTACCTAGGGGTGATATAGGCCTAAATTAGAGCTTATGGAGAAAACCCTAGAGTAAGGTAATGAGTGGACTAGAGTTGTAAAGTAGTGGGCCTTGATCCACATATTTGGGATTTGGGCTTCTAGTGTGAGTTAGGGAAAGGAGGTAAGGATGTTGGGCCAGGTTAGAAGGTACAGTAATCTCAAGATATGGGACAGACCCTTTTTGGAGGATAAGCATAGAGGGAGTTAGTCATGCATGTTTAGGGTGAAACTTCTTAATATAACACTATAAGACATTAATTATGTAAAGTAGAAAATTATTGAGTCGGGCCCAGACCGATCCACTGGCATATAATAGTGGTTAGGGCGTTCTGTCCTATAAGTGACCGATCCACCGGCTATAATAATGGTTAGGTACATTTTTCCCTATAAGTGACTACTCCACCGGCTAGAATAGTGGGGGATTCCGAGCTCAATAAACCAAACCCTAACTTTGCTAAGACAAATAAAAAACACTGAGCACTTATAATGGAACACCATGCGAGCAGGGGCTAGACCGATCTACCGGCATATAATAGTGGTTAGGGCGTCCTGCCCTATAAGTGACCGATCCACTGGCTATAATTGTGGTTAGGTGTGTATTGCCCTATAAGTGACCGATCCACCGGCTATAATAGTTTCCCGTACTCATATAGACTGATAAAAAGCATGGTGTAAAATGAGTACTTATTAGATATTTAAATAATTAATTTATCCATATTATAATTAGGCCTTTATTTATTTATTTATTTATTTGAATGATTGTAAGTTGTTATGTTACCATGTTTGAATCATGTATTTTTATGTATTGGCCTTAGTGCACGGTTACCTTATTTAGTACGTAACGTACTGACCACCCTTTTCATGGGTGCTGCTCATTCCCACGATCAGAAGGCCCCTCTAACCTTTTGTAGGTTGGTCATACCTATGTCGATGCCTTTGATGTTCACAAGGCATCATGCGGTGGTGAGTGCTGAGTATAAACTTGGCACGAAGATCGAGAGTGGCGTGGCCGAATTTTCCTTTATAACTTTTTACTTTGTATTGAGCATCCTAGATGTGACTTTTATCGTTTGTAAACTTTATTTCCCTTTTTAGAACTTTGACAATGCACTCTAGTTTACAACTCTTTCTCGCGCTCTGACTTCTATACTATAATTTTTTAATGCTTCTTTGAAGTCTTGTTTATTAGATTTGATTCATGATGTTTATTAAATTTCTTTTAGCCTTGTGGTCAATATAGGAACGACTGTGGGTCGGGCTCGTACTAATCATGGCGGTAACATTCCCAAAATTCATAGGTTTTAATTTAATTGCTTCCATTTTATAATATATATAGTGAATTTTGGGGTGTTACAATATCACTTGTATTTTTAACCCTTGTATGAGATTTTTATTATATATATATATATATATATATATATATATAGAGAGAGAGAGAGAGAGAGAGAGAGAGAGAGAAAGAGGGATGTAAGTTTTGTTGCGTGTTATATTAATCTAGGGGTAAGACTCAATATTTTTGGAATTAGTTATATATAGATTATATGATTTAGTATAGATGTTGATTTTATAGTGGCAAGACATCACTTGCAACTGAATAGCCTAATAAATTATACAGAGATGAATTATTTCTAAGCATTAATGATTAGAGAATTATTTTTTAGAGCTCATTAATTTTTAATATTTGTATTTTCATAGGATAAATATACATCGAAAAACTATGACTAAGGAATGGATGTATGTATATCGTAGATCTAGGGAATATGCAAAGGGGCTGGAAGTTTTATTAAATTTGTAGTCAAACATGCTCCAGACTTTAGTAAGCTAGTTTAACCTTTTTTAGTATGTTCTTATATTCAGTGTATCAATGCTAACAACCTGAGAGGCTACAAGTTTATGAATGGAATTGCTAGAAGTTATAGTGGTTAATCATTACAAGGTGAGATGGAATCTGAATATAAAATTGAAGACGATATGAGGGAAAGTAGCGAACCATTTGAGAATCATGTGGGATATTATTTAGAGAATATCACATGGAAGGTTTGGAAAAGTGTTTGGGATTTTCTGAATGTAAAACCCCCAAATTGAGAGGAGTGTTATAAGGGTTGATATGGCTACTTATATCAAGATGGTATACCATTATTTTGATAATTCTATCCTAAGAGCTCCACAGTTAAGTATGCTTGCCTTTGAGTAATTTTTAAAATGGGTAACATTCCTAGTAAGTTTCAAAAAAAATTTGAAAATTTCTGAGGAAGCCTGTGTGTGAGAATAAAGTAAGCTAAAAGGACCTGTGTTGATCTATGTGTCCATCTGATCAATCTGAAAGCACTCTAGGGTATCATCTATGTGGTTGTATCGACTTGAGGTGTTACAAATGGTATCAGGGTAAAACTACAACTGTGAGCCAAACTTAGATGAGTCAGTTAGTCATCTAGAGGTATGATTCTTGGGATGAAAAACTGTATTGAGACAGTTGGTGGTCAAGGTGCAATGAGGACATTGTGTTCTTTAAATGGGGGTGAATATAATACTCCCAAATTGAACTGAGTGTTATAAATATTGATATGACTACTTATATTAATATGATATACCATTTTTTTGGTGATTTTATCCTACGAACTCCACAGTTAAACATGATTGCTGTATAACAATTTTTAGGATGAGATAACCTCTTGGAAAGTTTTAAAATTTTTCTTGGGAAGCATGTGAGTAAGGACAAAGTATGTTGAAGAGAGACACTAGGTTAGAAACTAATTAACGTATATTTATATAGGTTGACTTGAAATCATTATTTACTTGGAACTATTTTGTATTATCTTACGTACTGGTATTCTTTGATATGAATTCATGTATTATGTGTAATCCTACTTCGACTGTATTGTTACCTTACTCAATACATAGCATACTAATCATCTGTTTCATGGGTGTTGCTCATTCCCACTAGTAAACGACCTAGATGTATTTGTGCAGGTCGAGGCTAACCCATCAGACAAGTTTGCATCCTTTGATGAGTTAAATGTAGAGGAATGACTGGATATTAGAGTTATGGGTGTAGAGTCATGTTATCCAATTGATGTATTTACCCATATACTTTTTTAGACTTTTTGACCTATAGTATCCCTTAATTTATATTTTGTTATTGTAATTTGGATTTAACCTCCAAACTAGTATTGTATTTGTGAAAGTTATTCCATTTCTAGTTTGTATGTTTTACTATGAATGGTTTTAGCCTTGTGATTAATATAAAGATAGCAACGCAAACCAGACTTATGTCAATTACGGCAATAACACCCAATACTTTGCTTACATGCTTCCACTGTAAAATGAAATTTTTCAATAGTAAAAATCGGGATGTTACAATTCAAGGGTTTGATTAGATGAGGATACAATAGAGAAGGGGTGGTTATTACTTGTTAGTTTGCTCAAGACAATGATGTTTCTTCCTATTTCTTGATCATTGCATTGTGTTGTTGTCATGCTTTTCCAAATTAGTTACATGCTTGATAGCATGGTAACCACTTGTTTGGGCTTCTTGTATATGATTTCTAGAACTATAAAAAATGTGGAGAGTACATTAGACAAAAATAAAATTAAAAAAATTAGAGTATATGATAAAGACTATAATTCAATAGTTGAACTACTACTCGAGCGATAAGGCAGGTATTTTGCTTAAGAATTTATAACACGACTCTTTCTTCATCGATCTAATTATTTGGTATTTTACATTTATAGTATTTTTATATTTTTTTTATTAAGAAAAAAAAGGGAAATTCAAACCAGCATTATTTATGAACATCCCTCCCACCTTCTAGGAAGAGTTTGGGGATTCCATATCTTTTAGGAAGAGTTTGGAGATTACATACGGTCTTATGTTATGGTTCCACCTCAATAAAAGGGAAGCAACAAAGTCAACAAAATATTGATGATCCATTTTACAAGTTCAATAGAAGTGATAGAACTTGATTACATCCATAATATGTATCTTTATTTTATCAAAATTTTAAAGGCCTTGGAATAGACATGAGGAGGATTCTATTTATTCTGACTATAAAATCATTAATGATACCGAATGAGGGGGATTTTAACCTTGGTGTTTATCTTGTAGGGGTAGTGTGTGTAAAAAAAATTACCTAGTATTTCACGTTTATTTATATAGTCAATTTCAAATGAAAGATTTTTTTATAAAATAAATATCCATTTTAGATTTTAATTTAAACTAAAATAAATATTTTATACTTTTTATTTCTAAATATTTGATATAAAAAATATAAAATAAAGAGATATTATTTCCATCCCTGTACCAAATGAGTTTCTAATCCTAACATAGCTAAAAATAGTATTAATAAACAATAAAGAAAATATTAGGATTAACATAACCGAGGGAACAATTTGATGAGAGATATTGTAGGCAAAATAGCTAGGTGACAATTCATTTTCATGCAAAGACATTACAATAGTATTAGGAAGTTTTAATTTACTCATAGATTTTTTTATGATGAATATAATTAGGGTTGTTAACGATCCAAGCCTACTCACGAGTTTTTTGGGTTCAAGTTATTAAAGGTTTGGCTCGACTCACTTATTTAGTTAAACGAGCTTAAAAATTTCAATTCGAGCTCAACTCAATTATTAAATGAGCCAACATTGAGTATAATAAATTTAGGCGCGAGTTCGTTTACACTGCAAAAGCTCGTGAACTTAGCTCGTTTACTATAAAATCTCGCGAGTTGGCTCGTTAAAAGTTCACTTCGTTTATAAATAAGTCAAGATCAAGTTTTATTTTTAAGCCTGTTTATTAAATAAGCCGAGTCTAAATCTATCATAACTCGACTCGACATTTTAACAACCCTAATTATAATAGATCAGGAAATTTAACAATCCACCTAGACTAATAATAGGCATACAGCATGAAAAAAGTCAACCTAAAACCTCTAATGGTTGAATTTAGTGTTAAACTACGAGACCAATACGTTAGTCACACACCGTAAAAAGAAAAAAAGTAACTAATTGGCGTACAGAATGCTGAAACTTTATCACCCACGGCTAGTTGTAAATCAGGGAGAGAGGGAGGGAGGGGGAGAGAGAGAGAAAGAGAGAGAGAGAGAGAGAGAAATCAGGCATGGATTGACAGACATAAGAAAGTGAAGGTGCATCACTTTCATTCCCACACTCCCTATCCATAGACTTCTCACGCTACGATTCGAAAAGGGTAAAAAGATAACGAAATAGAGAAGGGCTCGGGCTCGAGAAGCAGAAATTAACACGTACATTTCTTGAGTCGAAAGATATCCTCCTCTACAAAACAGTACAACACCCGCCACTCGGGATTTTTTGACCAATTCACTGTCTTCTTACACCTCGTCCATGTGCGCGCGCACGCACGCACAGGCTCATCCCACGGCACAAAAAATACTGCAACCAACCACAAAAGCAAAATAGACGTGGAAAAAATAAAATAGCCTCCCCCACCGCACCCACCCTCCACCCACCCAAAAAAAAAAAACACAAAATACAAAACAAAACAAATCTACTGCCTTGACTCGTAGCACCTACCGGATAATTTTCCTCCCTCCATAACCTTCATTTCATATCTCCACATCCATTTTCCCTTTCTAGTTCAAGAGAAATCGAAGTCAAAAACCCCCCCAACTGACCAAAAGATAGAAGGTTTAGGAAGAAAGAGCCCAACAAACATTAACATTATGGATGTTTTCTTTTCCTCTCACTTTTCAACTGATTTTCTTTCCCACTTCCATCATCACTCTTGTCCAATCCATAACTAAGGGCCGCCACTTCCGCCGGCATCACGCGCCAATCCTACGGCTATCATCCCTAGCTTCTGCAAATTCAGCTTCACTACCGTATCAGCAAATAAACGCGTATCTTCCTCCGTATTCCCTTCCGGTACATCCACCACATACGATTCCAACACGAACGTCCCTATCTCTCCTCCTCTTCCTTCGTTTCCGCCCTCCCGCCGCAACTCGTGTACTGTCGTCACCGATCTGTAGTTCCTCAGCCGATGTTCTCCGCCAATGATACTGAATCCGAACACGTACCGTTCGTCGTCAAGAATATCAAGCCTCTCGGTACTCGTAGCAGCCGGTAGACCGGAGATGACGTTTAGGTCTCTTGTACATCCTACGCCGATCTGATACCCTTCCGGGACACTACAGCTCTTAATGAAGTGCTTATAGGTTTGTGGCTTGTCGAATCGACGGATGATGGACCAGACTATGTCGCGGGGTGCGTGGATCTTCTGAGCGAGTAAAGAAGAACATTGCCGTCGTTTACGGATACGATAGGTGTGGAACTCGGTCACGTATGGCTTCAGTGATTCGAATTCGTCTTGAGTCAACCCCGGCGGTGGAGGAGATAGGTGGTGCTGTGTTGTCGTGGTGGTGGATGACATCGTTGACTCTTCTGATTCGGTTTCATTTCCTTGCTCAGCTGGAGCCACGGAAGATGGCTCCGCTTTCTCATCCATTACTGAGGAGGGAAAGGAGGAGGAGTGGGGGCCGGTGGAGTTAGTGAGTGACTGGGAGAGAGGCGCTGCTGCGGCTGGGTGTCATTTGAGGGTTTGTTTTGTTTGGTTTTGGCTGTTGTTTATATGGTGAGAGATTTCGAGAAATTATTAGGGGTAGATATGGGATTCGCACAGGTTCCATTATCAATACTATATAGTTATATACTACTTGTTTCTTAGTGGTATTTTAAAGTATAAATCAGAATTCGATACTATGGTCTCAAAAGTATCAACGTTATTTTTTTTAACAATTAATTTCTTACACACATGCATTCAATATTTCATAAATATGCTTTCATTAGATAGCTTTGAAAAAGTAGTTTTTATTGAATTACTATTTTCTGATATCATTAATTTATAGTAATTGAAAAAAAATCATAGTACTATAATTTATAATTTTTTTGACATATTTATACTTATTTATAATTTTCAAATTCTAAAATTTCAAAATATTTTACACTCATTTACATTAAACGAGTCAATCCAAACTCTCTCATTTAAACCCTGCCTTTCTTTTTTATTGCATGTGTACTAAATGATCCTCTATATTGATATTAAACTGAAATTATTTCATAAATGAATAAAATTGAACCGTTTTGTAAATTAACTTTAGTAATGTAGATAAGTTGTGTAGTCTATTAAAAGTTCAATTAGTGATCTTTGTAATTGTTCTTTGTTGAACACAATACTTATTTTCTTATCTCCATTATAATCAACCAGTATTATATATATATATATAACTTAATTTTTAGTTTGAAATCAATTGTGGTAATTGAATGCATAAATACCGATTATATATAATATGATACATATAAATAAATTCCTACTTAGTGTATAAATGAGTGTTTCGACAAGCTCTGATCGAACTTCTAACATAATTTAATTAAGGTTTAATTAAAATTTTAAACCTAATCTAATTTAAGCTCCACTCATTTAATAACATAAACCTAATTATAATTATTTAATTGAATAAAAGTTTAGGACCCAACCCCAATTAAGTTTATAGTTGCTTCACCTCATGATCTATCATCAGGGATGACAGAAATTCCTACAAATTTAGGACCTATTAGAAAATTTTCATTTAAAGATGGATTTGTGAAAAATTGCAGGGGATAGTTTTTGATTTGAATTTTTTTTTAGGGACGGAAATTGTGTCACCATCCTTAAACCTGTCCCAATATATAAATTTACATATACATACATACATAAATATTATATATATATATATATATATGCATAATTTTTTAGAAAGCGTCGGACAAGAATTGAATCATTATCCCCAA
Source organism: Tamarix chinensis (assembly GCA_030549775.1). Classification (NCBI taxonomy): domain Eukaryota; kingdom Viridiplantae; phylum Streptophyta; class Magnoliopsida; order Caryophyllales; family Tamaricaceae; genus Tamarix; species Tamarix chinensis. The sequence goes on along the minus strand of CM060179.1, from coordinate 13,119,302 downwards.
ACCCTCCCACTATATGAATGCGTCCTACTATATGAAAAAAAAAAAACACACACACACACACATATATATATATATATATAACATTATATATAATTTTTTAAAATACTAGAATAAAATAGAAAATAATTTATTAAAAATTTTTTAATATAAAAACGAAATGGAAATCGGGACAAGAAATCTCTACTAATAAAAAAAATAGGACAAATTCAGATATGAAAATTTATTGCGGATTCGTTAATAGAAATAACATCTCCGTCTCCGTGAGACCCATTACCCCATTTACCATCTCTATCTGCACCCCCTCCCCCCGGCTCTCTCGCTTTCTGTGGTTTTCTAAAAGTGGTAAATGGGCTGACCTTATAATTCTTTTGGTTTTCAAATTAGATGCGACAGTCCAAATAAATTCTGTACTAAAAACTTGTCATATACGAATCAAACCGGGCCTGTCATATCGACTCCAGACCATTCTTCTAGTTTTGCTGTCACATACGACCCTGCTTCACCGGTGAAATCTTCCTAATGGTAGGTCGAAAATTAGGCTTGCTAAAGAAATAAGCCACTGAACCGAAAACAAAATAAATAACAGATATTAATACTTTTAGATGTTTTCAACTCGTTTGGTATATTAATTATAACTTTTTTGACGATATAATTATTTAAGGATTTGATTAACTAATATTTTATTTACGCTGAGAAAGTAAGAGGAAAAATAATTTGTTTTTATTTTTTTATAGTTATATGTGACACAAAAAATAAAAGAAGAGGAATGTTATTTTCCCTTGTTTAGTATGAGGGTAATAGAGGTAGAATTTTTTTTCTTATTTTATATCTTTTATATTAATTATTTAATAATAATAAATATATTTGTAATAAAATATCCATTTTAGATCAAATTAAGATCTAAAATAGATATTCATTAGAATAAAAATATTTAATTTTAAATATATTATATAAGATATATAAAATATGATCATAAATTTTCCACCCTTATTATCTCCGTACCAAACTAGCACTAAGATGTTGCTAAGAAAATATGTTATTTATTAACTAAAGAAGTAGAATGGTTTAAAATAATTTATTTTGACTTTCCTACTTATTCCGATGAAATAAATTAGAATTTAGATCTTACTTCTTCAAGTAATCTACCATACACTAAACGACATTTCATTTATTTTAAAATAGTCTATAGTTAATGGCAATAAAAGACGGGGATTGTTTAAAAAAAATAGAAGAATATTAATAAGTTACATCAAATTAAGTTTAATAAATAGGTTGTGGGATACAACCTAAATATGTCTCATACTATATGGTAGAGTTTGCAGATCGTTAATATTACAGAAAAAATTATAAGATAAGCTAACCATGAAGTTACAATGTTACACCACTAATTTTATATAACTATTTCTTAATTATCCTCGTTATTAGTAGCATTTTTCATGAAACTATGGCGCATGTGTTAAAATCTTTAACAAAATGAAAAATACCTATGCAAATAAATTAATATTTTATAAATTAAGACTTTAAAAAAATTGTAATGCAGATAATGTAGACCGTAAGGAAGCAAAAATGAATACATCTAATGGTAATTCTATATACTGTTTTTTAATGTGTTAGCCGTTAACATTGATTTCCAAGCACGATGCCTGCCGTATTTGACATGGGTTCCCCTTTCCCTTTATCATTATCCTGAATAATGCTATGGATCTAAATTTAAATTTATCAAAATATATATATATGTATTAGTGTATTAATTTTTTTATTAATAATTAGATAATATAAACTAAAAATAATAATGAATGAAAGAAAATTATGGCAAAAAAATATATAAAAAAAACTGATATTATAATAGCAACGACAAACAATAATAATGATGCTAATAATACATTTATAATATTATTTTTGTAAATAATATCTTATTTGATATTATTTATAGTTAGTATTAGTTAATTATCAATAGAAATAAAACTAATATATTAATATATATAATTTTTAATTTAATTTTTACATCTGGATCAACAGCATCACCCCGTCATCGCCCTGATCCGTTGCTCTCCATCGTAGTATCAAGGTTGGCTGTATCTACTGATAAAGACAGAGGTCTTAAAACCGCGGCCGGCATCGGCACCACCTTTCAACCAGTAACCAATAGCGCCTTCTCGCGTGACCATGTAGAAACAATATTAGTAGCTGAAATAGCGCCGACTTTGATCAACTGGCAACGTCAATCATGAATGGCTTTGAAAATTTGTGATGACATTCATCAAAGGTGGTGTTTCTAAGGAAAATATAGTGCTGTCCTAATCGTAGTGATGTTTTTATAAAGTGATTTTTCAATATTTATATTACTAATTTTAATAAATTTCCTTGCATAAATAATTATATGCAATTATAATAACCAACTAAAAAACTTTTACCCCTAATTAGTCCAGTGATACTCATCCTTATGTCACTAACTGGGAAATCCAAATCATGTCTTCTCCGGTGCATAAACTGTCCTCCAGCCCTCTCACTCACCTACGTACCATGACAACGGGAAAAAAAAATAACCACCAACAAAAATACTTTTTCAAAAATTAAAATAACACCTTAGTATTTTTACTTTAGATTATCCATTTTTACGTAGTATCATTTTATACTTGGAAGTAACTTAAACATAGGATTTTTATTTTTATTTTTGCAATTTTCATTTTAACAAAATAAACACCAATATTCACCATTCATTATATTTGAGTTATCATTAAAATTTAATGAGGGTTCAAGATTATTGAAGCCAAACAAGTCATTGGGAAGAATGTTATACTTTCTAAAGAGGCATGTAGAAACGAATTTTATATGTTTATAGTGCTAAAGTGGCTTGGAATTTGGGTGTGCTTGCATTTAAATGTAAGCTATATCCAAATCCTTTTTAGAAGATGGGTAGGTCTTAAATATTTAGAGGTCTTGTGCAAAATTTGAAATGTAACCTCTTTTATGGATTATTAAAATCATCATCAAAGCCTAAATTAAGTTTCTTGGCTTTTAATATGACTAAATCCATACATACACACACACACACAAATAATAACAATACTTATAATAATGGTGAAAACTTACATTACTCATGGTTCAAAGGATTAAGGATTGACATACACATTGTTGAACTACAAAAATCATACATCGAAATCTTCAATATTGAATTTGTCGATGACAACATATTATGCAATGATCAATAAGATGGTGATATGGCATGCAATTATATAGCCTAAGCAAATTATTTTGAAATTTATAAAAAAAAATATTCCAAATATTTTAAAAAAAAATTGTTTAGTGTCAAGGTAATCAAGAAAGTATTAAAATTACCCTAAAAAGATGGAACGGAGAAAGCTTGGGTCTATCCAATAGCATATATCAAGACTTGAGGGTGGGATTCAACATATTAATAAAAGACGGTTGGTATACTTAGCCAACAAAGATATCCAATGCCGCCAACATCTGCAAGTCGACATTTGGGTATGGAATAAAATACTTGAGTCTTGATGGACATAATAATCAAGGTGTAAATGGCTTCAAGATAGAGATGTAAACACCTAAGTCTTCCCAGTCTATGTGTCTCCAAAGAGACAAATGAACTTGATCCAACGAGTTAAAATAGTGACATCACCCTTGACCGTCCAAAGGTGATTAAAGGGGAGATACTTAAAAAAAATACTGGAGATTATAAAGAACTAGTGGTTGGAAGACCAAAGCTTAAGGGTTTTAGTTTTCAAACAATCTCTATAGAGGAGTTAGATTTCCTAATTGCTTATTTCTCAAAAGAAGACACTACAAGAAAAGCTAATTTTGGCCACGGAATTTTTCGTTGCCAAATATATCTTTGCCAACGATAGTATATTTTTGTGGCAACGACAACTACTATCGTTGGCAAAGACAAGTTGTCGTTGCCTATCATAGCGTAACTAAAGATTTTTGCAACAACTTTTTGCTGTTGCCAAAAATAATTACTTTGGCAACGATATTTTTGTGGCAAAAAATATTTTTGTTGTCATAAATTATTAGCATCGATGATGCAGCATAATTATATTTCGCAACGATTTTTCTATTGCAAATAAAAGATAATTATTTGCAACGATACTATTGTTGCTAATAATATTCTATATTTTACAACTATTTTTTTGTTGCTAATAATATACAGTATATTTTACAACAAGTTTCTTGCGGCTAAAAATAGTCTATATTTTGCAACGAATATTTTGTTGCCAATAATGTACAATGTATTTTGCAACAACTTTCCTGTGGCCAAAAATATTCTTTATTTTGCAACGATATTATTGTTGCCAATAATGTATAATAATTTTACAACAATTTCCTTATTACCAATAATTAGCTATATTTTGCAACGGATTTTTTGTTGCCAATGAAATATTTATTGCTAATACTAGTTTTGGCAACAATGTCTTTGTTTCCAAGAAATTTCTGTAATACTTCTCGATAAATTATCACTTGATAACCTGTCACATTCATGATACCTTATTCAAATACTCGTCCCATACATATATTAATCAAATACAAACATCAATAGTAAATTCGTTTGATCATCAACATGAAATGAATAATTCATCAATTATATAATTGTCCATTACAATTGTCCAAAAGAGAAACCATTGTTCAAACCCATGTAATTCCGAGATATCACCATCATTAAAAGCGTTCTTGTCAAAACACTCTCGTCAAGTGCTTTTGTTCAAAAATACTTCTAACCAAGAACATGATCTTCTTATCCGTACATCAACTAATAACAAAAATATGTATCCACAAATAAATCGATATTGATCATCGATGCCACCATGGAAAACATCACCATCATTGTCAAGTGTATTTCTAGACCTAAAAAAATAACAAAATTAGTACATGTGTCATACGTATGTATGTTCATATATATATATATATGTATATACATATACACACATATGTATATACATATACATACATATGTATACACACACACACACACACTCTTATATATATTGTATTCCTAGACCTAAAAAAATAACAAAATTAGTACATGCGTCATATGTACATACATACGTATGTATGTATGTGTGCACACACACACACATGTATGTATGTATGTATGGAAAATATAAAGGTCATTAGCGCGTTATGTTTACTTTTGTATATAACGAAACTACTAATGGAAAATTTTTTTCACATGGATATCTAACTGCCTATAAGTTCCAAAACAACCCTCTAGTGTCCTAATGAAATGCAGATCATGACATCAACAAATTGTGGTATTTTACAACACATGCTATCTTTTTCATGTATCTGAAACTTTTTTTTATGCGGAAGTGTACCCATAAATAATTTAATTCCCGAACTACCAAACCCATAAACTTCTCCTACTGACCATTTCAAGCATTATTCCTTCAACATTTTCCTAGAATCATTCTAGGGCCTCCAAATATTTCAGATTCAAAGGGAAAAGAGAGAGTATGGAAAAATTTAGAAGATCAAGGGCATAACAATTTTATTTGACCATGTAATTATACAAGGAACATAAAAAAATTATGGAATACAGATAATCAGGTTTTCTATTTTTGTTCATTTCACCAAGACAGAATATTTTCACACATTCTTAATTAACTGTGGAATCCTTATGAATTTCTCTTTATCATATGAGTTTCATCAAGCTCTTCATCTTTTGAAATATTTGATCCTATATAAAACTCAAAAATACTACACAATGCAAAGTAGCTCATATCATAGAATAAATACAAACTTTGCTTTCCTTTCTACAGTTGTTGTCCATCCTGTTATCTCTGTGTTTGGTCCAAATTTGATTAATCTATGTTTAAGAATGAGATGCATATGGAGCTGGAAGTTACATACTTTTATAGTTGACCATATGGTTGTAGGTTGCTTAACTAATATAACTTATCTTCTATTTAGAATCAGAGTTTTATTCTTGTTAATTATGTGCCCAAAAAGTAATGAAACAAAGTTAGGAAGATTTAGGCCAAACTGAGTTGCTAAATGTGTTTCTAGGAATCGATTATGATTCATGAATTTGTGATGAGTGGTATTTCTCTGATATGATTCTAGATCAGATTTTTTTATGATTTCCCTATTTTAACAACATGTTTTTAAGACCATAAATGACTTGGATAATGAGGGAAGTTAATTATGCATTGGCACATTCAAATATGCTTACTTAAAACTAGCTAATTTGATGTTTACATGCTAAATATTGATTTTCAATTCTATCTCTCTGGCACCTAAATTTAGATCTAATTTTATTCATTTAGCTCACTCAAAGCATACTCAAACACTTGAAATATGCTAAAATTTCAATACACCAATTGAAGAATTAAGTTAGCTAAGTTTTAATGAGTTTTTATGAACCATAGAGGGGGGTTCTTCATGTTTAATTATGATATTTTAGACCTAATTTCAGAATTGTATCTCTATTATTTCTACCTTTATAAACACATTTAAATACCTTTTGTACCATTGGGAATTTGATATATTAAAAGTGGGAGAAAGTGAAATGAGTTTAGATAGGTTTTTAAGCACCTTTGGGGCGGTTTAATTAAGTTTTGGACTAATTTTATAGTGAATCTATAGGTTTGAATTTCAGCACCTGAAACTAATTTATTTTCCACTTAAAAACATGATTCTAGACTTGCAATACACTAGGAAATTCAATTACAAAGTGAGAAATCTAGTGACATGAGTTTAGAGAGGTTTTTAAGCATTTTTGGGGGTGTGTAATCAAGTTTGGACTGATTTTGTAGCGATTCTATAGGTCTGAATTTTAAAACATAAAACTGATTTATTTTCCTCTTAAAACCATGATTCTAGACCTGCAGTACACTAGGAAATTCAATTATTAAGTGAGGAATCAAGTGGCATCACTTTAGAGAGATTTTTAGGCACTTTCAGAGCGGTGTAATCAAGTTTTGGACTGATTTTATAGGAATTCTATAGGTTTGAATTTCAGAACATGAAACTGATTCATTTTCCTCTTAAAACCATGATTCTAGACCTGCAATACATTAGAAAATTCAATTACTAAGTGAGGAATCTAGTGGTATGAGTTTAGAGAGGGTTTTAAGCACTTTCGGGGCGGTGTAATCAAGTTTGGACTGATTTTATAGCAAAACTATAGGTCTGAGTTTCCCAACCTAAAACTTATTTATTTTCCTCTTAAAACCATGATTATAGACCTGCAATACATTAGAAAATTTAATTACTAAGTTAGGAATCTAATGGTATGAGTTTAGAGAGGGTTTTAAACACTTTCGGGGCGGTGTAATCAAGTTTGGATTGATTTTATAGCAAAACTATAGGTCTGAGTTTCACAACCTGAAACTGATTTATTTTCCACTTAGACCTGCAATACACTAGGAAATTCAATTACTAAGTGAGGAATCAATTGGCATTAGTTTAGAGAAGTTTTTAAGCACTTTCGGGGCAGTTTAATCAAGTTTTGGACAGATTTTATAGCGATTCTACAGGTCTGAATTTCATAACATGGAACTAATTTATTTTCCTCTTAAAACCATGATTCTAGTAGGGCTGTGCAGAAAAACCGGGATCCGAAAAACCGATCCGGTATCCGAAAAAACCGATCCGAAATTTTGGATATCCGATCCGGTTTTTGAAAAGCGGAGCGGATATCCGATCCGGTCAAATATAAGTTTCATCGGAGCGGATATCCGATCCGATTTTTTAGTGGATAATCCGATCCGTAAAAAATATCCGGTTTTAAGAATAAGTGAGTTATATTTAGGCATAATTTAATTTATAATCTGATTTTTTTCTTTCAATATTCAAGTTTTGATTATTTTTTTTACTATAGTACATGAGTCCAAATACAATTTACTAAACTAAAGTAAAAAATAAACATCCATACTCTACAAATAGTCAAATAGGTCACGACCTACACACACGCAAACACCCAAACCAAAAAAAATACTCCTAAATTTTTTGAACCTCTTAACTTAGGTCGTTCCATAGTATTAGAGCGTCATTATTCACAAATCTTGATCGCTAATTTTTTTTGGATATGATTAATCATGTATTTTATCTTTTTGTATGCAAGCTAAATATTTAAACAAGTGTTTATGCTGAAAATTTTTTTTAATTATAGATTATATATATAAATTTAATAATCGAATATTTTTTTTTCAATAATCCGATATATCCGATATCCGACCGGATATCCGATCCGATATTTCGGATATCCGATGTTTCGGAAATCCGGTGTTTCGGATACGGATTCGGATATGGGATATCGAATATCCGGTCGGATCGGATATCCGAAAAAAATATCCGATCGGATACGAATATCCGACAATGCACACCTCTAGATTCTAGACCTGCAATACACTAAGAAATTCAATTACTAAGTGAGGAATCTAGTGGTATGAGTTTAGAGAGGGTTTTAAGCACTTTCGAGGCAATGTATTCAAGTTTGGACTGATTTTATAGCAAAACTATAGGTCTGAGTTTCAAAACCTAAAACTAATTTATTTTCCACTTAAAAACATGATTCTAGACCTGAAATACACTATAAAATTCAATTACTAAGTGAGGAATCTAGTGGTATGAGTTTAGAGACGTTTTTAAGCACTTTTGGGGCGGTTTAATCAAGTTTTAGACTGATTTTATAGCGATTCTATAGGTCTGAATTTAAAAACATGAAAATAATTTATTTTCCACTTAAAACCATGATTCTATACCTGCAATACACTATAAAATTCAATTAATAAGTGAGGAATCAAGTTTCATGAGTTTAGAGAGGTTTTTAAGCACTTTCGGGGCGGTGTAATCAAGTTTGGACTGATTTTATAGTCAAGCTAAAGGTCTAAGTTTCAAAACTTGAAACTAATTTATTTTTCACTTAAAAATATGATTCTATACCTACAATACACTAGGAAATTAAATTATTTAGTGAGGAACCAAGTGGCATCAGTTTAGAGAGGTTTTTAAATACTTTCGGGGCAGTTTAATCAAGGTTTGAACTGATTTTATAGCGATTTTACAGGTCTGAATTTCAGAACATGAAAATGATATATTTTCTTCTTAAAAATATGATTCTAGACCTACAATATGCTAGGAAATTCAATTAATAAGTGAGTAATCAAGTTCCATGAGGTTAGAGAAGTTGTTAAGCACTTTTGAGGCGGTTTAATCAAGTTTTAGACTGATTTTATAGCCAATCTATAGGTCTGAATTTCATAACCTAAAACTGATTTATTTTCCACTTAAAACAATGATTATATACCTACAATACACTATGAAATTCAATTACAAAGTGAGGAAACTAGTGGCATTAGTTTAGAGAGGTTTTTAGGCACTTTCTCGGCAGTTTAATCAAGTTTTGGACTGATTTTATAGCGATTCTATAAGTCTAAATTTCAAAACATGAAACTGATTTATTTTCCTCTTAAAACCATGATTCTAGACCTGCAATACACTGGGAAGTTCAATTATCAAGTGAGGAATCTAGTGACATGAGTTTAGAGAGGTTTTTAGGCACTTTTGGGGCGATGTAATCAAGTTTGGACTAATTTTATAGCAAAACTATAGGTCTGAGTTTCAAAACCTAAAATTAATTTATTTTCCACTTAAAAACATGATTATAGACATGCAATACACTAGGAAATTCAATTACTAAGTGAGGAATCAGGTGGCATGAGTTTAGAGAGGTTTTTAAGCATTTTGGAGGTGAATTCTTCATAACATGGATTAAATTTTGTAGCAAGAATTACATTTCTCATTTTTCAGAGTGTTATGTTAATGTTTTTCATGATATGTAGGATGAAGTTAGGCATAAGTTAGTGCAAAATCTCAGAGATATATGTGGCTAGGTTAGGGTTCAATTTGAGGTCATTCGGAGATCAAACGGGAATTTAATTTCTTTGGGTTTATTAGATAAGGAAGGGTACTACATTAAGGCTAAAAAGGGCGTTCTAAAAATAATAAAAGGTTCTATGGTATGTATGAAAGAAGACTTAGCTTTTGGACTTTATACTCTTAATACCTATGAACCTAGATCAGAAAATGTGATGGTGAACCATATAAAGAAAGTAATAAAAGGTTCTATAGTATGTACATGAGGCATACAGTAAGTAATTCCACAAAAAGTACTTTGTATTTGGATTGTATGTAGAAGCATTAAATTGATGTTAGTTGAATACACACACCGAAAGTTAGTTCCCATTAATCAACTCAGAGTTGCACATATACACTTGATGCCTCTAATTATTTATGGGTAAAAGACGTTTAAAAGCACCCAAGGAATAAAACAGACACATAAACACAAATAAATGTTTGTATCAAAAGAGACAATGATCAATCAACATATGGTCAATCAAATATCTACTTTTTCTAAGTCCTGAATAGTGAATACATATCCCTCATTTGGAATGCATATTGACTTACCGAGGGAGTCATATTTCTACATAATTTACTTAATAGGAAGTATCTAGCTGAGGATGTCATGTATATATGATTGGTAAACACTAAGGAAATATGATAATAAATTACTATTTATTTTTTAGTTTTTAGTGAGAAGCGTCAATGAAGGAAAGCAAGTGCTATAATAGTTCGTTTCCAAAACAAGTAGGCGAAGAGTCAAAATGAACTTTAACTTAACTTTGACTTTCAGTTTATACCAACTTCTCAGACCTTATTAAACTTCAATATATGTGTAGAACGAGGTGCACAAAGAGAAAGGAAGAGACGTGATAATATGTTTTGCGTCACATTTTTCTAACTCTATATATAATAACTGAGCAGGTTTGACTACATTAATCATTACGCTGCACCTGGGAGCAGTGCTAATGGTAGTACATTTAGCATTCGGGTGAAGCATGATACACATTGGAACCTATTCAGGGTATTAAGCTTGGTAGTCATCCAGAGAGCCAGTTTGGCACAACTTTATGGTGACATGAAGATCATATCTATCCTAACAAGCTCACAAACCATACATTTGTAAGCAACTAGTATGAAGACCACAACTCTTACATGTAAACAAATTCAAAAGCCTAGTGGAAATACCATTGGATACAATGACAAAAACTTGATGCCAATTGCCAAGCACCATTTCAAGCCAACCTCAAAATGAGAAAAGTTGTGTAACCACATAAAAATAGAATGTCAAGCTAAACTAAATTTTTTTTACAAAATTTACAACCCAAAAAATAAATAAAATATGAATAAGATTCCAAGAAGTCTTACATACAGTATGAATATCCATATTAACTAACAGTTTAGAGCCTGGATTACATATTTATATTATTATGGGTACTAGCAATATTTCATAGAAATGTGATTGATATAACACTGACTTAAAGGCTACAGCTATGAATTAGATCAATACAGGGATAACTCATAAATGTGGCAACACCATGAGGATTTTCCTTCTGCATAAACATAGATTACCCAGTTTCAACTTAATGCAGTTTAATTAAGGTAAAAATATAGTTAGCCATGCCACTATCAATATTGAAACAAATACCATAATTTCACAACAAAATTTGCTGGGTAAACCTATCAAAGAAGGGGGAATAACTCATAGCTTGACACTAAACAAGCTCTAGAGAGTCATATGTCCCTAATATGGCATTAATTGAATTCAATATAAATGCCAAAATAAGGAATACAAATTTATCGAGTAATATAAATTAGGGTCACAAACTCACAACTAATCTTAGCAAACACCATAAAAATAATTAACAATCAATCAAAGCATAATCACCAACAACATAACCACACCTTGTGCCATAGCAAGTTAGCAACGCAAAAATTAATATCTAAGTTCGGTAGCAAACATAATACTCAAATATGATTTAGCAGAAGGGATTCCACTAAACTTCTTCTTGACAAAAAAATTTCGTAGATAAAAAAATATTTTAGAGTTTTAGTTACCTAAATATCAAAAACTCAGCTTTAATTATAACACAAACCTTAGTCGTGTAAACTTTATCGTTGTTATCATTAATATAAAACCTCTTCAACAATTTACTGCGTCTCCTTGATTTTCATCTGGTTGATTGAAAAACAAAGATGGAAATGAGAATTAAATGTAGAAGGCATGGCGGAAGAATTTGCATCAAGAAGGAATCATAGATGGCTATCTACTTTCAAAATTAGGCCTACAAATTAGACAAACTATTAAAAATAGGAAGGAATCATACCTTGAATGCCAATTATCGTCGTCGATTGTCCTCAATTTAACCCGGTTGTTGATTTTAGCAGATAAAACCCTATAATCTCGATGTTACCCTACGAGATAATTGGAAAACTTCATCTATCATAGGTCGTTGAAGAATAGTGCCTATCGTCGGAAGGGCCACAGAACTCCGGCAGCTGTCGCAGCAACTCGAAGACCATACTATTGTTGAAGCAAAATTAGTAGAACAAATGTGCGGAGGTAGTTGCTTTACCTTGGTTGAGAATGTCATGAGGTAATACGTATATGGTTGACTTAAAACTGAACGAAACATATGTTTCGTTTATTGCCGCCGAAAACTACCGCTAAATTTTTTAGTCCAAATTAGATTTTCCGTAACAATTATTTTGTGGCTAAATATATATATTAACTGTTTTGTAACGATTTTATTCGTTTCAAAAGGTAAATAAAAATGAACTATGAAACTTTTTGTCAGAATTAATCAGATCCGTTGCGAAAGCTAGTATAGATTGAAAATTGTGAAACTATTTGCAACCACAAATTAACAGTTTCGTGGCTAAATATATATATTAATGTATGAATATTTTTAAGGCCACAATTAATAACATATATTCTTAAAGTTATATTAAAATTAATAAAAATATTTTTGCCCATAATTTTTTACAACAATTTTATTTGTGTTGAAAGTTAAATAAAAATCTACTAAATTATTTTTTGTCACAATAAATCTGATTCGTTGCAAAAGCTAGTAGAGATTAAAAATTTAGAAACTGTTTTCAGCCACAAGTTAACATATCTGTTGCTAAAGTTATATTGAATATGGTAAAAATATTTTTCACAACAATTAAAACTCCGTTGCTAAATACTAGAGTTAATTTTCTTATAAACTTTTCAAAGAATTTTATTTGTTTCTTTATTAACTTTAAAGAAATAAACTATAGTGTAATATCTTTTATGTTTTTTCCACAAAGTGATACTGATTTCTTATAATATTTTTTGTGAAATAAAAAAAATAGAATAATATATTTTTTAAAACTTTTTTAGCTTAATATATGTTTAAGGAGCATTAAATAAAAAAGAACTATAAAACAGTTTAGCTATGAGAAAATTTTGTCGCAAAAATATTTGTTCGTAACAAAATTGTATTAGCAACAATATTGTCTCGTGACCATAAATATCGTATGTGAAACACTCTCTAGTTGTGTGAAAATTTTAGTCACGCGTTTATTGGTTGTTGCAAAATATGGTTTTCCACAACAATGTGGTTGTTGCAAAAGTTTTGTGTTTTTAGGAACGATCAATTATTGTGGCAGTAAAGGAATTTGTTTATAGCAACGAGATTAAAATTGTTGTAAAAAATACTTGTATTTATGGCAACATGCTTTTGCCACGAAAGTTAGGAATCGTGGCAAAAAATAAGTTTTCGCAACAAAAATTTGATGTCGTGGCTAAAACGCGTTGCCAATAATAAGTTTTCTTGTAGTGAGAAATTCAAGCAGCAGTTCTCAATTATGATATCTCAAAGTCCCCAAGACTCGATGAGTTCAATTTTACATTTATAAAAGATGCATGGGAGCTTACAAGTGATGATGTTCATGAGTTGTTGGATGATATCTGGGAATCATGTGTTTTGTCCTCACAATTGAACTTAACATTTATTACACTAATTTCAAAAATATCAAGACTAAGGAATATCAAGGACTTTCAACCCATTAGCTGATATGCCCCAAAATTTTCTAATTTTAAAGATTATATTTAAACAAGGTTTTATTGAAAAATTTAATTTAATAAATTATTTTTACTAAAATAAAAGGAAAATTATTAGGGAAAATTAATAAGAAATTTGATAAATATGTTAATTAGAGGAAATTTGGGTATTTTAACTAATTAAATATTTTAATTTGGGAATTTATTTAAATAAATTATTTTATTTAAATTAAGAAAGAGAAAATAGTTTCAAATTAATATGAATTTTATAAATAATTTAATTTGAGAAATTTAGAGTACTTTGATAATTAAAATGGAATTTATAAAAAAATCCTTTAAAAATCCTATTTTAGCCTAAAAAGGGATTTAAATATTATTTTATTTAAATATTATTATTTTTAAATATTCTAAATATTCATATTAATTTAATTGGCTCTAACCTAATTATTTTTCGTTTCCTTTTTCCCTTTTTCCTTTTTCTTTCTTCCTTTTTTCTTTCTTTTTCCTTCTTTTTCTTTTTTTTTCCTTACCTTCCCGAGCTGGGCCTGGTCGCGGCCCATCTTTCTCCTCCTCCTACCGTGGCCCGCTCCCGTTCTTTCCTTCCTTCTTCCCTCGGCAGCCAGCGCATCGAGTTTCTACTCATTTATACCCAAAACTCATCATTTAATTTAAACGTTCTTAGCCCCATGCCGAACCGCCCGGTTTCCTTCCTTTTTCTTTCTTTTCTTTCCCCCGAACCACCCGGCCCAACCTTTCCCCCCATCGTCTTCTTCCTCTTCTTCCCCGTCGCCATAACTGCAACCTTCCACCTCCCCCGAAAATGGTTCCGGCGGCCACACGTGTCGTGACCGGCCTTTATCCCGCCCATTTTCTTCCCCTCGACGCACACTCTAATTTGAAATGCCCCACTTCCCTTTTCTTCCCCGCGTTGCTCCTAATTTCCCTCGCGAAGGTAGGGCAAAATTTCAAAATTGTGCCGCCTGATCAACATCATAACCGTCCCATTTCTCACCGGCTTTGACCTCCTGGTAACCTCTAAAACTCGAGCCTACCCTCCACCACTATAAATACCCCTCATATGGCCTGGTTTCGAGATTTATTTACCCAAAACCCTAAGCACCAGTCTGTGAGCCACCGCCCCTTTAGACACGCTTTCCTCCGCCATTAGCCAACCTCGACACCGTCTCTGCCTCCCAAACTATTCCCTGAAACACCCTCTAGCTAACTAAACCATCTACATCCTTCGATTCTCCTTGCACGGGCCTCCATAACCATGTAAAGTTTGCTAGTTCTCTCACCAGAATTTTTACCCTGAAACCTTAAACCACCATCCACCACCACATCTACCACTTCTGCCACCCTCTAAACCACTCAAAATCTCCTGCTAATTCTCCTCCACCGACCCATAAACTTATTTTCTTTTTCTCCTTCCCCTTCCCTCTTTTTCTTCATTTTCACTCCTCTTAGATCACTTTCCTGGCCACCTTCGAGCACCACCGCCGGTGCCACCCATCTCTTCCAACTCAAGGTGAAACCCTAGACCTTTTCAACACTTCCTTTCAATTTACTAAGAATTATTCTGCTTTTATCCTAATTTTTAATGTTAATTCGATTTTAATTATTATTATTATTATTATTATTATTATTATTATTATTATTATTATTATCAACTATAATCTAATTGCTAAATCTTTTTGACAGGTTTGGGAGTATTATTGAGTTAGATAAATTATTATTCTCGAATTTTTGTTATTTACTAGAATTATTACATGTTTACTAATAATAATGAGTTAGGGTTACATGGAAGTGTGGTTTATGATGAGTTAGGGTTTGCATGGGAGCTAGGGTTTGCATGGAAGTGTGGTACGTGGAATTAGGGTTTGCATGGGAGCTAGGGTTGCATGGAAGTGTGGTTTACGATGAGTTAGGGTTTGCATGGGAGCTAGGGTTGGATGGAGTTAGTCATGCATGTCTGGGCAAATGTTTGTGAATGGTAAATTTTGTGATTAAAATACTTAAGATAATAATCTTTTAAAGTGGAAGATTATTGAGTCGGGTCCAAACCGATCCACCGGTCAGGAATAGTGGTTAGGGTTTTACCCTAGGTGCAACCGATCCACTAGGTATAATAGTGGTTAGGACATGAGGTCCTATATGTGACCGGCCCACCGACAAAAATAGTGGGGTGACTCGAGCTCAATAAACACAAATCAGAATTTACTAAGTTTTAAAAGATATAAATTACTTACAGTGGAACACCATGTGAGCAGGAACCAAACCGATCCACAGGTCAGGAATAGTGGTGTGGACTATTGTCCCGCAAGTGACCGATCCACCGGCGAAAAATAATGGTGTGGACTATTGTTCCACAAGTGACCAGCCCACCGGCTAAAATAGTGGGGTGTTCCTGTACTTACATGGAATTGATAAAAGGCATGGTGTGTATCAACTTCAAATAAAAGAAAGATTAAATAATTAACCTGGACCCTTTTGGGCCTTATGTGTGGATTTGTTGATTATAAGTTATGGATTTCACCTTATGCTTTTATAGATCATATGTGTGGATTTGCAATTGTATGTTGATAATTACCCTGCATGATTTAATGTGTTATATGCCGGCCTTAGTACTCGGTTACCTTACTCAGTACGTAACGTATTGATCACCTGTTTCATGGGTGTTGCTCATTTCCACGAGCAAAAGGCCCGTCTAATCTATTGCAGGTAGGAGACACCTACTTTGATGTTATCGATGTCTACGGGACATCAGGAGCGGCAGAGTGATAGCTGGGCTGGATCGATTTCTAGAGAGATGTGGTCGTTTTCCTTTTTAATTTATGACTCATGTTATTTTTATTATGTTTGAGTTGCAGAAACAATTTTATTAATGCTGTTAGTTATTATCTGAAAAATAATAGCTAGTATTTCGAATTATGTAAGACTTGCGCGTACTCTAATTTTTTTTTATAAACTTGGATTTTATGGTATTACTAATAGTGTTTTCTTAGCCTTAGCACTTGGTACTGGAACGGTAGGAGTGAACTGGTATAATACTAAGTGTGGCGGTAACATCCCTAGAAATTTATGGCTTTAATTTATGAGTATTGCTTTTTTTTTTAAATGTGTAAATTTTGGGGTGTTACATCAGCATGGTGAGATGCCTTTATAAAACTTTAGCTAAAGTTCTAGTGACACATACAAAGAAGGTAGTTTCAGAGGCAATTAGTTCAACACAATTTATCTTTATCCAGGATAAAAACATCATGGATAGAATTATGATTGCCTTATAGATAGTGGAATCCTATAAAACAAGAAGAGAAGGCTTTGTGATGTTCAAGATAGACTTACATAAGGCCTATGATATCCTTATCTAGGAGTTTATTGATTGAACCTTATTGAAAATGGGTTTCTCAGATAAATGGATACAATGGATGATGGCTTGCACTGAGACTCCTTCTACTTCAGTGTTGGTTAATGGAACCCCAACAAAACTCTTCAAATTACATTGGGGGTTATGATAGAAAGATCCTATATTACCTTTCTTCTTCAATATGGTTGCTAAAGTTCTAAACATAATAGTAGAAAAAGTTATAGTGCAGGACTTGTGGAGGGGTGTCAAGGTTGGTAGAAATGGAAAAATTATTTCTCATCTACAATATGAAAATGACACCATATTTTTCTTCCTAGATAATAGTGGATACCTAGAAAATATCAAGACTGCTTTGATTACCTTTGTTATGGAATTTGGTTTGAAAATTAACTTTCACATAAGTGACTTGTTTGGTTTTCATTCAAATGATATATGGCTATGTGCGGCTACTCATATAGTCCAATGTAAGATTTACACCATTCTATTCAAGCACTCCAAGGTTCCAATTGGAGGGTTTTCTTCAAGGTTGTCATTTTGGGAACCAATTATAAAGAAAGTTGAGAAGAGATATTAGCTTCATGGAAGGTAAGAATATTGTCAACAGGTGGCCGACTCACATTGATCAATTTGGTTCTCTCAAACCTCTCCACATATTATATGTCACTATTTTAAATAACTATAGAAGTTGTGGAGAGGATAGAGAAGATTACAAGGTGATTTCTATGGAATGGAAGTGATCAAGATTGTAGACAAATACACCATATTAGTTGGGACAAGCTCATATGCCATATTAAAATGGGTGGTCTGCACTTATATAGACTACAACACAAGAACAGTGCATTGCTTATAAAGTGGAAGTATTGTATGCTTGCATCTAGAAACAAGCTTTGGTAGTAAGTCATAACACAAAAATACCAGTAACAAAATTATTCTATCCTTCACCTGTGGAGCATTATGAATTAAGGGGTTGTTGATGAATGTCTATGGAATAGAGACTAGAAAGCGACTTGGGAATGGAAATAATACTTTTTTCCTCGTAAGATATATGGGTCATGATAAGCCTTTAAAGCAAGTTTACCCAAGACTATATGCTCTTTCCTTGAAAAAAGATGGTTGTGCAAATGATATGGGGGAGTGGATTTAATAAAAATGGCAATAGAGATTATTATGAAGGAGGTAATTATTTGGTAGGGAATCAAATTTGGTATTGGATTTATTTTATTTCTTAGGCCACGTTCATTTGAACCTAAATATGGAAGATAGTGTATGTTAGATTAATGACAAAAGGGGAATTTTATAGTAAAATTTGGTGTGAAAATCCTTGCAAGCCTTTATTTTTGCTCCAATTCCCAAACCTAATGGCCTTTTTGGCTAAAGATGTTGACAAGGGTATTTTTGAAGAATAGAGGAGTAGCGAGTAGCATTGATGTTATATGCATTTTCTGTAATGAAAATAATGAGGATGTGCATCACCTCTTTTTGTATTACTCAATGAGCTGGGAATTATGGCATTGGTGGTTTCAGATTGCTAAATTTCAACGATGTTTGCTGAGTTATTTAATGCAGTGATTTGATCGATGAAGATGTATACGTGCAGATAAGTTTCAGTAGAAGGTATGGAGAATTTCTTTAATGGTCATTCTATGGCCAGTTTGATGGGGTGGTGGATTCGAGCATGGATGCTTACTTTTCTATATTCTATTGATGAGATAGTTAGTACACCAAACTATTTGTTGCATTTTAGATCTTCTTACAAAAGGTCAATGGTGGAGAAACTATCAGTTGTGTGGGAAGCACCTCCATGGGGTTACCTCAAGTAGAATAATGACATGTCAATGTGCACCGATGTTAATAAAGTAACCATTGATGGGGTTTTATGAGACTGGCATGGTAGGTTCATGTGTGTGTTCTCTATATTGATATAGGCCATCGAGATCAATATGTTGGAGGTTAACGTTATTCACTGGGCACGTGTTATCTCAAAAAAAAAGAAGGATTGGGTAAGGGAGGTGGAATTGATCATAGAATTAGACTCTTTAAATGTAGTTAGTTGGTACAAGAACCCTAGATTGAGGCCTTGGGAGTTTACTTTCTAATTGAATTTTTTTAGCAAATTGTTAGGTGGCTAGAAAAATTTTAGTGTTGTGTTTCAACACATGGAAGAAAACCATGTAGTCGATTAACTTGCAAAATAAGGCATTAGATGAACATAACCATTTATTGCATGGGTTTAGCGAGATTCTTATATCTATTGTTTGGTTTTGATTACTTTATCACTATAGTTTTCTCAAATTTTTACTTCTATGTAAAGTATTGTACTAGGAATCTAGGTATGGTTGGTAAACTATGGTATGTGTTGCCAAGAGAGTGATGTTTCATTTGTACCCAAGAAATCTTAAATTAATAAAACTGCATTATTTATAATAAAAAAAGGTAATTAAGAAAGTAGAATTTACAATATCCGAAAACTTGTTGGCAATTTGAGATGTGTGTACTAGTGATAATTTACCTATCATTATACCGAGGTGGTCTAATATTTTCATTGATATTTGTTTTATTTTTTTCTTTCCTCCTCAATTTTAAATCTAACCTAAAAGGAGTCTTTCTACATGGGAAAAAATGTTTGAAAGGTTTAAAACTCACGTCATAGACACCAGAGGAGAAGCTAAGGGATTTTTGTGGTGTCCCGAGATACAATAAAATCGGGTTAAATATATACCTGTAGGCATAATTATTACTAAATTTTATTGGGACAACGGAGGACACCATATTATTTCGAGAAGGTCACGGGATCAAGTTTAGCGTGGTGTATTTTTCGTCAAAATTTGCCTACATACATACTTAAAAATAAACATTCCTAGGTTTTAATCTCAAAACCTCCAAATATAGCTCCTTGAATGCAACACAAACCACATGAGATATGATATTTTTATACTCTTTAGTTCAACTAATTTACTTTACATCTTAAATTTTTAGCTCATGAATATATATACTAAAACTGTTTGAGGGGTGTTTTGGTGAGATGTTTTTATAAGATATTATTATTATTTTATCTCATGTAGTAAATCTATTTTAGTGTATTAATTACGGATAATAAAATATATAATAATAATAATAATAATAATAATAATAATAATAATATATGGGGACATCATAGACTCGAAAGTCTTATTCCGACACAGTAAAAAAACAATTGAGACAATTAGATCCAAGCATCACAACGTATTTCTTTACTTCACAAGAAGGTGCTAAAATATTTATTAAAAAAAATGAATGCTTGAATTTGAAATATCCGGTACTCAAAATCATGGAAGTTGAAGAGAGTAGTATTCACTTGTTTATACACTTTCATTTTACTTGGAAGTTGTGGTGTTAATGCTGGAGCTAGTGGGATGTCACTTAACCTTGGTAAATGTCTTATACTAAAGATGATATGTTGCTTGGATGGGTAAATTTCAAATAAATGTATAGAACTTTCTCTTCTATGTGGTGGTCTGAACAATTTGGCTAACTAGGAATGATTTAGCCCTTATTTGGTATTAATTATTTTTAATAATTATTTTTAGATGAAAACTACTTTTATAAATATACTTTTCAAAAAGTACTTTAACAAGTAAAATATATGTTTGTTTTTACTTTTGTTGTATAAGTGATTAATACTAAAAAAAACTACCTATTGTACTTTATTAGTGTTTGGTTTTCATTTTTCTACAAATTTACTTTTTATTTTTCATCTTCAATTTTTATCTTGCTATATTTTTAGTAATAATTATTATTATATAAATTCTATAATATTAAATATTAAAAATCATATGAAACATACATGCATACATACATATATAAAGATATTATAAAGTACTAAAAATTATAAAATAAAAATTATAAATTTATTTAAAAAATTATGAACAATCACTAACCAAATTTTATAAAATTCACTAACATCTAAAATTCAAATAGTGATAATAATAAAAATTTATATTATTAAATGAACATTCTGACATTCATAATAAATATCATAAAATCATGACATACATGGTAAATATCATCTGTAATCCTACATCGTAACATTTCCATTTCTCTAGCAACTCTACCCTCTATATGTTGTCCAATATTCCAATTCCTATTGTTTTCTTCATATATTTCTCTGCTACAAAAATCATCAAATAATATATCATCCATTCAATTCATCCTAATAAAATTGTGAATTATCATTGTTACAATGGCAATGAACATTTGTTTTTCCACACTATAATTTGGCATTTGCTTTAAGATGGGAAAATGAGCCTTACAAACACCAAAGCAATGTTCAATCACATTTCACACTGACGAATGTAAATGATTAAATGACTCTTCTTTTCCTTGTGGACTGCCAACTCTTTGAAAATCAAATAAATGATACCTTGTGTCCTTTGAATGGAGCAAGATGGCTAAATGTATTGGGATAACCTGAATCAGCCACATACTATTTACCTACATAAAACGTAAGTTCATATTATTCAACTATAATATTTTATACTTAAGAAATAGGGTCATATGCGCACCCTTTTATTATGTACAAACGTAGGAACGTTTTCTGATCGTCGGATCTAAATTAGATCCAACGGTCGAAGAGTTAGAAACGGAGATATAGAGGCGCCGTTTGTTTTTTGCCTCATCCTCTGTCGCGCTCCTCTGCCCCGACCCCTTCTATTTCGCACCCGACCACCAGACCACTCCGCAACTTCTTCTCCATCTCCATCACACCTCTATTCCTCTCCATCGCAACTTCTCTTCCATCTTTCCATCTCCATTTGTGCCTCTACATCTGCCAACGCGAGCTCAGCCGCTCCGTTCTTCATCCTCGATCTACATCATCTTGCCTTCAACCACAACTACCCGTTCTTTCTTATGCGCCGTTTGGCTCTGTAATTTCTTCTCGTTATCTTCGGCAGAGCCGTCTTCCTCCCGAGCTTCTTCCTCCGTTGTCGGTTGTTTGCTGCTCGATCAATAGTTGCTCGTCGTCTTCCATTTTTTCCATTTCGCATCCTCGATTTCTGTTTTTAGTAGGTAAATATTTGTATTGTTGTACCGATCTTCAATTATTTCCAATTTGCAACCATTGTTCCTCCTTCGTTTTTGACATTGCATCTCCATTTTTTTTTTCGTTGTCTTCGCCGGTGTCTTCTCATCCAGCTCATTTCTTCAACATACCAAATCTCACATCCTCGATTTTATTTATTCTCTGCTACTAATCATTGCCAGTACTCTTCTCCTTCGTTTGTCACCATTTTTCCCGAAAATTCTGTTATTGTTACTGTCGAAAATTTTTCATAACGACAGTATTATACTAGTTAATATCTTCATTGTGTTTATATTATTATGTAATCTAGTGTTTGTTAACCTGATTTTTGTATTGATTTGGCTTGTTTTTGTTTGTATGTGTTTTAGTTCTTACTGATTCAGCATTCAATCGAAGTAATCTGCCTCAACTTTGGCTGATTTCGAACTTGCTGAATTGATTTAGTAAGTATTTTTTTATTGTTTGCTGAGTAATTTTTGTTGTTTTTTGATTAAATTATGTTGTTGTTGTATTATGAATAATGTGATTAGGGTTAATTACAGTAATGTGGGCTGATATTCTGTTGCTGTTGCTGTTGTATTTTCTGCTGTTGTTGTTCTGTTGTTTTTATGTTAGTCTGATTAATAATCAGATTATTAATCAGCTATTGTTGTATATTTTTGCATAATATATGCTGGTATGGTGTTGGTATTGCTAATTGATGGCTGTATAATGGTATCTTGTTCCATATTTGCAATATTTGCAATATTTTGTGTAATTTGTTACTTCAAATTGTAACTAATATCAATTTTTTATATTTGGATGACATATATTGGAATGAAAGACCGGAGTTGGATGTAAATTTTAATTCAACTTCATGAAAGTATTGGTCATTTATGCTTTTCATTGTAGTTTAGATGATAGTGTAAGGTTTCTTTTCAAAATTGTATAAGGTTTAATTTAAGAAATTGTCAAATTTTGAATCATGGAAGATCATTTTCCTTCTCATATTGTAAAACTAAATGAATATATATTTGATTAGTATGTTTATGGTTTACATGGTTTAGTGTTTAGAGGGTTTGGGATTTGGGGTTTGGGGTGTAGGGTTTAGATGGTTTAGGGTTTGGGGTTTAGGTTTGAGGTTTAGAGGGTTTAGGGTTTAGAGGGTTTAGGGTTTAGGGTTTAGGGTTTAGGGTGTAGAGGGTTTAGAGGGTTTAGGGTTTAGGGTTTAGGGTTTAGGGTTTAGAGGGTTTAGGGTTTATGGTTTAGGGTTTAGAGGGTTTAGGGGTTTAGGGTTTAGAGGGTTTAGGGTTTAGGGTTTAGGGTTTAGAGGGTTTAGGTTTTAGGGTTTAGGGGGTTTAGGGTTTAGGGTTTAGGGTTTAGAGGGTTTAGGGTTTAGGGTTTAGGGTGTAGGGGGTTTAGGGTTTAGGGTTTAGGGTTTAGGGTTTAGGGTTTAGGGTTTAGAGGGTTTAGGGTTTAGGGTTTAGAGGGTTTAGGGTTTAGGGTTTAGGGTTTAGAGGGTTTAGGGTTAAGGGTTTAGGGTTTGGAGTGTTTAGGGTTTAGGGTTAGGGTTTAGAGGGTTTATGGTTTAGGGTTAGGGTTTAGAGGGTTTAGGGTTTATGGTTTAGAGGGTTGAGGGTTTATGGTTTAGGGTTTAGGGTTTAGAGGGTTTAGAGGGTTTAGTGTTTAGGGTTTAGAGGGTTTAGAGGGTTTAGGGTTTAGGGTTTAGAGTTTAGAGGGTGTAGGGTTTAGGGTTTAGGGTTTAGAGGGTTTAGAGGGTTTAGTGTTTAGTGTTTAGGGTTTAGGGTTTAGAGGGTTTAGGGTTTAGAGGGTTAGGGTTTAGGGTTTAGGGTTTAGAGGGTTTAGGGTTTAAGGTTTAGGGTTTAGGGTTTAGGGTTTAGGGGTTTGAGGTTTGGGGTTTATGGTTTATAGGGTTTAGGGTTAGGGTTTAGGGTTTAGAGGGTTTAGTGTTTAGAGGGTTTAGTGTTAGGGTTTAGATGGTTTAGGGTTTAGGGTTTAGAGGTTTGGATATAGGTTTGGGTTAGTTTTTTGGTTTGGTATTATTAAAATCTTGAATATTGATTTAATTTTGATCTAATGGTTGAGATTGGTTCTTATGTTTGTATAATAAAAAAAAGTTTGCATGTGAACCTCACCCTTATACTTAATATATAAAATAATGTTCTATTTACCTCATGAAGGATGAGGAAAGTTTTTGTTGGGATCTCTAATACAATATTGGAATATTCGAGAATCATGAGCCGACCCCTCCCATCCAGCTTCCACAAATGTGAACAATATATCAAAAGAACAAACTAATATAATATTTTGGGAGCACACTCCTTTACAATTACTAAAGGGCATTTGTTCATTCTTTGGAACACAAGCATTAATATGTGTTCCATCTATCGCTCCTACACAATCTTTAAAATAAGACCAAAGTCTTGAATCATTTATGATCTCAGGAGGGACCTCGTCAAGGCTTTGATGAGGCCTTATAATTTCACCAGCAATCTTTGATATAGTAACTAAAACCTTATTGAAATATCTACCATTGGTCTCTCTCCAGAGTGTTGAAATCAATCTTGCACAACTCTATTCCTTTCATTGTAACCAACTGTATATAAAAAAAAAATGCCAACTTTTCTTCAACAATCACATGGTAAGTATCACTTAGCAACCTCCTTGATCTTAAAAAACTTGATAACCTTAGAAAAGCATCATTATTCATTCTAAATAAATTGTGGCATAGCCTATCATGACCATTCAATATACATTGGACAAACTAGTGACCTGTTTCAGAAAAATCTAAACAAACTTGCTTCTCAATAGATGTCTTCCTTCTCTTTCGCAAACGTCGTAGTACAAGTAAAAGTAATAGTAGTATCTGTTTTTTTCCGATCATCCATCTATTCAAAATGAAGGCATCACTTATATTATACCAAGGTCAAGTAAATGTCTTATACCAAGGATGATATGTTGCTTGGAGGGGGAAATTTCAAATAAATGTATAGAACTTTCTATTCTATGTGGTGGTCTGGACTATTTAGCTAACTAGGAATGGTTTATAATTTGTTTGGAGTTATTTATAAAAAGCAATTATGTATGATAACTACTTATTTTAGAAAATTTTTAGCCTAAAAAGTTTCCAAAATAAATAGTTATCATAGATAACTAATTTTAATAAGTAGCTCCGAATATAGGCTTAGTGTTGAGCATCTTGAGCCAAGATAGTAGGAAATGCATGCTTCTAATCTAATGCCCTGAGCAAAAGGTGTTGTAAGGTACAATTTGATTATCAGTGCACATTCATTGTAGCTCCTTCTAATCCTGTCTCACGTAATGATATAGTAAAGGGTGTTGTTTGCAAGGGATCTTCGTATCTCTCGAATGTCCCTTGGGTTGGAGAAGCAGTGCTCTTCTAATTGTTGTTTTATGGCTCTTTGATCTTTTAAGAATATGCGTTGAGATTTTCCGCTTTTTTCCTTTTTTTTGGGGGGGGGTCCATATACATGGTAGTACTATGGTAGAGCTTTGTTGCCTTATACCTTTGAGTTGATTTTAGTATGTAATTACTTTTTTAGTATTAAAAAAGAAAATTATTCTATTAATTTATATATATTTTTAAGGAAAAAAATAAAAGTAATTTTAAAATTATACTTTTTTCTTTTATTAAAAAATAAAAAAATTTAATGCATGTGTAATAAAAAAATTAAGAATAAAAATAAAAAGTGGCATTTGATTTTTCTAAAATAAATTTTTTTATGCAAATATTTAATGATAGAATAAATTTATTTGTAATATGGATTAAATAATTTTTATTTTCAAAATCTTATTAGGACATAGAGAAAATATGGAACCATAATATTTATTGGCAAGTCTTAATTATTAATAAAAGATCTTTTAATGATCGAAAAGAAAACCCCTAAAATTCAAGCATTAAATACTAAAATATTATTCCATAAGCAAAATTGTCTAGCTACATGATCATCATATTATTTAGCTCATGGGAGTACCTCACCCATGAGCTACACAATTTTATTTTTTTTAATTTATAAGAGATTTATAAAGATAAGTATAAATCAGTATATAGTATATAGATGTTAGTACTATAAAGATACTATAATAGCAAAAGTTGATATCTTAATGTGCTAGGACCTTAAAAAGTAGAGACCTAAAAGTTGGGCGGTGCCAACTTTAGAACTCAAACATACTCGGAATAGAGACATATCGCTCTCAAGTGAACCTAACTAATTTTTTTACTACACTATTTGTATTAAAAATATTATCACTGTGTATTTTGATAATAAAATTAACTATTAATTTTTTAAAAAATATAATATATTATGATATAATAATATAATAATTATATTTATATTAAATTTTAATTTTATAATATTGTTTATTACTATATATTTACAAATATTAATAATTAAAATGTATTCTTAAAATATACGATGACAGTCATTTTACCGCGGAAAGACTAGTTAAACCAAACTAAACTCGTAGTCAAACAAATTAAATACCATCGGCAGTTCGGCACATCTGGTATTGCAAAATTGATGGCATCAGCCGCTTTCGATCTAACAGTGTTGGGTAAGAGGGAGGTGACAGGCTGACAAGAAAACATAATTTCATAGAGAAGAAGAGCACAAGATCAGACATGCCCAACAAATCAACGTAATAGACAATAATAGTACTATAGTAGTAGAGAAAAATACGAGTAGTCAGTAACCAATTGAAGCAAATACAGGAGATAATAGAAATTCAGGAAGTGTACACCAGTTCTGAAATTATAGCCCACTCTCTCCCCATTTCACAAATGATGATACATAAATTTTTAGTACCTATATTAAAAATATTAAAGTTTATAATAAATAGAACATCAAATGACCAAAATGTCCATATTAAAAGTTAAATAATATTATAGTTATGTGATATATTAATAAGATGGGAGAAAATAAATTAAAAAAAATAACAACAGTATTTTATTAAAACTTAAAAAATAACTTATCATAAAAAAAATAGACCCTTTATTATAGAACAAATAGAGTAGTAATTAACGTTGGGATTCTAAATAACAAAAGTTCTTGGCTCAAATCCTAGAACATAATAATTAACTTCAACAAGTGAGTCATGGATATAGATCGTAGATATCAAAGATCGTTCAATTTAACAAACGGTTTGAAATTTTTATTTTCAATATATAATTATGTTAAAATTCATGATAGAAAGATTTAGGTGATACAAAAAATCATTGAATGAGCCTGATGTTATAAATGGTGCGAAATAGCACATTCATGAACCTATCCAAAGGAGAAAAAATCCGAGACATAGAAATCAAGGGAAGTTCTATTCAAAAATCAAAGAATAGTGTACTAAATCTATATAACAAACTAATTAGTAACGTTTTACTTTTAATGTAGAAAACATGCACCATAACTTCAAGAAAATATATATTTATCATGTCAAGAGATAGCTATAGGTGTATTTCGTTTGGGAAAACAATAATGTTTTATAGAAAATG
Organism: Tamarix chinensis; assembly: GCA_030549775.1. NCBI lineage: Eukaryota > Viridiplantae > Streptophyta > Magnoliopsida > Caryophyllales > Tamaricaceae > Tamarix > Tamarix chinensis. The sequence continues at coordinate 13,091,479 of CM060179.1, read as the reverse complement.
TTTTTAATATTTATAAAATTTTAGAAAACATATTTATAACTTTTATATATTATTTTCTGATTTAAAATTTTAAAATTATGGTTTTCAACTTTGTGAAAAAAATTTAAAAACAACCTAAACCATATTTTTTTTTTTTTCCATATAAATGTATGTCCTTATTTTCTACATGTTTTCTAAATAAAAAATTATTATTATTATTATGCTTATTATTTTTAATAATAGTAATAATAATAATAATAATAATAAGATGAAGAATTAATTAATTTTTTTTCAATATTTATGAACATTATTATTAATAAAAATAATACTAATAATAATATTATTATTATTGTGAATATAACTAATAATATTATTAATATTATTCTTATTAAAATTAGTATTGATAATAATAATAACGACGACTTTAATACTAACATTTTATATTTTATAAATATTTATGATAATAATAATAATAAGATTGTTATTTTTTATTATATTATTATTATTATTAAAATTTATAATATTATAAATAGTACTATTATTAGATATAAATATATAATTATATGACTAGCAGCAGCAAAAACAACAACAATAAAAACATTATTATTATTATTATTACTACTACTACTACTACTACTACTACTACTACTACTACTTACCCAAATAATAATATTATAACTAATATAAATAACAATAAGATTATAATATTTTTCATAATAATAGTATTAAGTATTATTATCAATAACAATATTAAAGTCATTATTATTAGAATTGATATTATTAGACTTATTTTAATTATACTTGTTATTATCATAAATATTCTTAATATTAACATATTATTATTATTATTATTATTATTATTATTATTATGATCATCATCATCAATATTTTCAATGGTGATAATAATAATAATAATAATGTGAAGTTTAAGGTTAATATTATATTTATCATGAATATTATAAACATTATTATTGCTAATATTAATAATAAAAATGTCATTATTATTAATATTAATAGTGTTATTGTTATGTATAATGTTGGTAATAATAATAATTATATCATCGTCGTCATCGTCGTCATCATCAGTATTTAATCTAGAAGAAAATGTACATATTTCAATAAAGGTTAAATTCAGATATGAATAAAAGAACTCATTTTTTTTCGATTTTCATGAAAATTTACTTTTTTCTAATAAATTGAAAATGAAAATTGGAAAACTATTATTTCTAATTAAAACACACCCTATGAGTCTGTGACCATCACCGAAATATGTCAGAAAACACTATTCACCGATCCTGCATAGATTGTTGGAAATGTGCATCGAGACAACGTCAGGCACAATGCAACAGCTTCAAATTCCGCATCATATAGGCCCACTAGAGAAAATAAGTAATCAAAGCCCGAGAACTTCAATTCGCCAACTAATAATAACTTAAGAGTAAAGACATATGCTTTCTTTTTCAAATTCAAGGTAGTGAAGCTAGAGGGCGGTAGTCTCGTGATTGAAACATGGGAGCATCTATTTGAACTATGAGTATGTTGTTCCGATAGTATTATTTCCTGTCTTTGTCCAGCTGATTAGGGGTTCGAACAATTTCCTTAACACAGGACTCGTAGGCCTTATCAAAAAAAAGTAAAGACATGTTTCATACCCTGAAAAACGAGTAATAACTAGAGACATGTTTACTATAAGTTTTAATTTTATGAAAACTAACATTAGGTTTAAATTTTACGGAACTTCTTTAGGGTACAGTTGCATTCCATTTATCGAAGACCGACCGGGGTGGTTTTGTGAGAACGAGAGAACCATGTTACTTATGTAGGATACTTAATTTCAATAATCGCAGCAATTAATACAATAATTAAATCCAAACCGAGGTTAACGTTGTGCCGTGAAATAATCACTGCCCTGAAGTGATTTTCGACCGGACAATGGCGCAGATCCCTTCAATATCGAATCACCCCCAAGGTTAACATAACCTCCTTCGATCTCGTGCACTCGGGATTGAAGGATGGAATTGCAAATGACAATGAACAGATCGGGAATCTCAAAAATAATGAGCGTCGCACTAGGGTTAGGGTTTATATGGCCGTCGGCTGCGTTTTTCTCTTCAAAATAAAAGCTTTCGTCGAGCGTGATTAACAAAAAATTAATTATCATTAAATAGGCAAAAAACCGAGTAAGGCATGAGTGGAACGTCTTCCACTAATCAGCCCACAAAAAATGAAACGGTTGAATAGGTAAAACCGCAACCGACGAAGATCAAGTAAACCGAATAAAAACGGTAAAAGAAAAAATCGGGTCGGACCGGATCAAAGACCACACCACACCCACGCCCAGCCCGGACCGGACGGACGGGCAGCGGCGTGCGCGTGATATGTTAGATCCAGCCCACAACCCACAAAACAACCTCAAGCTCATTATTCAAACAACCCAAAAGGTGAGGGGATATAAAAAGTGAACAATATTCTTATTCACTATCAATGTGGGACAATGGAAAACACCCACATAGTTGTCATTGCACCAACAACTTACCCTTTAAAAAACTTTGGGATACACTTGAAGCAAAATTTTTGTTCCCGAATTTATGTCCTAGTTTTTTAACTAGTTTGTATGCTAATGATGTAAAGAAGATCTATACACAATGTTTATACTGTGTAAAAATTTAATCTTACCAAAAGAAAAAATATTATTTTAGGAATATTAAGTTCTAAAGATTTGTTTTTGTTTGGTAAGAATAAATTCCCACATTAATAAATAAGAAGAAATTAAACTACTATATAAACCTAGTAGGTTACTCCTTATATTACCTTATATATGAATGTAGTATTAGGTTTTTCTTAATCAGACTTGGCCAATGCCAGATTTTAATCCCCATAATTTTAACTTGATTTTATTTTTTTATAGAGGGCTATATCTCATATGACAATTGAATCCGGTCAACTGTAATGGTATCTTATGTTGACACCACTTTTGCTAAAAATTCACGGCATTGGTTTTTACGGTCTATGGGGTGTCCCAAACCGAAGTAAGAAGGCTGACGAGTTTTTCACATACTTTACATCTTTTACTATTTTATAAGTTTATTTAGAATCAAATAATACCATTTTATATCTTTGTTTGGAGTAAAACGCATATTTGCAACCAAAGTAAGAAGGTGAAAAGATTCTCGTGCTATACCTCTCTCGCTGTATGCCTGTATAGTGTATTTGGAACAAAGTAATACTCAATTAGTATGTTCGCACGAAATGTTCCATCAAAAATATTTTTCTTTTGAAATACGCAAGAATTGTAACACACGGGATATCCTTATACCAAGCCGAAACACCCCTCCCCCCCCCCCCACCCTTCTCAAAATATGCATAAAATATATACGCAACTGAAAGCAAAACAAGCGTTAGGCAATCTTACTTCGGTGGGGTGGGGGGGGGGATGTGCAATGGTCGGTCGATTATCACCGGACATTGTGATTTGTGACGAAAGAACATAGAACGGAAAACAGCTATATTCAAAGGGCCAGCAGGCATGAACCAAAATTTTTTATTAATCAACCTGCAGGTTTCGTTTCAAGCAGCAAATCACAAGCCGCGGTATGGTAGAGCACTGTCCTGCGCTGACACCGAAAAACTAGCGGAAAACACAGCAATGCCCGCCAAAAGATCCTAAGAGAAATCCGAATAGGATCTACCCTCCGTGGAAACTGGAAATTCCACGTAACAAAGTATTTTCAAATATTTTCTCTGCCAAAATGGGCTATAGATTACCCGTAAGGCCAAAAGAATACGTACCTTAACCTAAGCTCGATTGACATGTTCGACAAACTTGGATTCAATGAGCAAAGAGAAAGAATGTATCCATATTAAGTCGAATTATCCTAAACTAGACCTAGTCATTTCATAGACCAAGAAGCATGCCGCATTAGCTGGGACGCTTCGACATATTGCTGGTCCAAAACCCTTGTACAAACCCTTTGCGCCTTCTGCTGCCATTATCTTTCTGAAGGTGTCAATGGAGCCAGAGTACTTGGGCTTCTTGTAATCATCAACCTGAATACAACTCTTTACGACATCTGCTGGGTAGACAAAACCCCAATAGGCTGCTCCACCTAAGCCTCCAGCCACAATTAGTGAGCCTCTTCCTAAGCCAGAAGTATCTTTCCCACCAGCCATAAGCTGCTTGACAAGCTCATATACGCCAAACATCGCTGCACTTCCTGGTACTTCACGGACCAATGTGGGTAATAGGCCCTTGAAGAGACCCTTAGCGCCTGCTTCTGATATAACGTGTCTGGTTACATCCATTGGTCCTCCATACTTCACTGCTACAGCAGCAGCAGATGGACCAGAAGATACAACACTAGCGACTGTACTCTGGGCTTGCAATCTGTTGTCAACAAGAAAAAATGCATGAGATACATGTTGCCACCACCAAAAAAACAAAGTGTGAAGATCCAATATTGGATGCAGCAGGCTACCTGCACTTGATCAGCTCTGTAGGGCAACCCAGGAATGCGACTGCAACTCCAGCCCCAGCACCAGCAACCACCTGTTGGCCAACTGTAAGCGGCGCACCTGGTTCAGACCGTAGGAATACTTCCATCTGGCCCCTCACAGTGAAAAGGACAGCATTGAATGCAGCCACGGTAGCAAGCGGGGCCCCCATACCTTTGAACATGCCCCTAGGACCTTCAGCAGCTATTGTTTGTCTTACAGCATCCATCGCACCGGAATATTTAAGAGCCTGTCCTGGAAGAGGAGTAGGCTGGCTTTGGAGCTTCACCTTGATTGTGTCGAAGGGATGCCCAACAATCAGCTGAGCAGCTCCTCCCACCGTCCCAGCAGTTAGATCTTTGGCTACGTCCCCCATCTGTACGTAAATGCAAATCTTTAGAGTTCAGATATGTGGATGCTGCAGTAGGTAAATGTAAATGCCTCAAAATGAGCCTCATGACATTGTAGAGGGTCTTAGATAATGCCAATACACAAATAGCCTGATAGGGTATGTTAAATATGTTAAAAATGGAGCATGATATCACAATCAGAGCCAATTCCGCAGAGAATTAGCATTACACTTTTCAGATAACGTTCTCTGCTTAATAAATCTGAAATAAGCAACATATCAATCACAAGCGACACTGACACAGTCATCTCAATGTTTGTACTTAGTTCAGCTACTGATATGATAGCAAGTGCCCCACTATGAGCCTTACTTTGTAAAGGATCTTAGCTAGTGCCAATACACGGAAAGTATGAAGGGTACGCTAACTGCTAAATATGTTAAAAATGGAGCATTATATCACAATCCGAGGCCACTTCCTTAGGAAAGCTGTCCACATTTTGATATCAAACCATCACAGCTGTTATCGTTGTTCAAAAATACCTGGACCTCCAAACCCATAACTTTCTTTGTATCAGATCCTAGAACAAGCAATGCATCAATCAAAGACAAAGGTTTGTGATGCTGAGCACAGACCTATACATATGATAACCGAATATTAACTTGCATCATTTGATACCCCAGCTTACAGATTAAAGGCAAGGAAAGTCTGGACTTCATTCTATTTGGTAACAGCTGTGACCTCTCAGACTAAAATCAAAAAAGAAATTTCTAATGTTTCACTTGGCTTATCAAAATTAAGAAATCATCAGGCACATAAATGGAGAGTGGAAGTTAGCCAATGTACATTCCATGATTAATTCTGAATTAAACATAGGTACCTTATGTTATCCTCATCAATTACAAAATGTGGCATGACTAGAGCCGGCAAAATTTGACCCGACCCTACGTGAAACCCGACCCAATATAACCCAAAAAATTCATCAACCTGAAACTAACTTGACATGGCATTGACTTGAATATAATTAACCTGACTCTACCCAAACCCAACCCGATATCAACCGAACTCAACAAAACTTAATTCGTTATTAACCAAGTATGATAATAAAAATTACTCATGTTTTATTATTCATTTAAATCTTTGAAAAATATATTATTTTATAATTTTTACTTATTTTTCTTCCTTTTACTATAGGCATTCTTATTCACCAATAATATTATAATTTCACTTATTCTTCTCCACAAAAACACAATATTAAAATGTCATAATATTATATAAACAAACAATAGTTAATAACACAATTTTAATTACATGTTTATACGAAGTCAAAATTAATGCTTACTAAGATTAATTTTGGCAGTCAATATCCAGATTGACCCAAACTTAAAGTGATCCAATTCGAATTAAATCGGTCTAAACTTAACCAAACCCATCAAAACCTAAAAATACCTAATCCGTCAAGTTAACCCAAACGAACTAAACAAGACCCATCAAATTAACTCAAATACAATCTAACTCAACTTAAACCCGACCCTACCCGTCAAGTTTACTCAAAACGACCTGTACCTGAACCAACAAATGACTTGACCCCCTACAACCCAAATCAATCCAAACCCGAATGCCACTTCTAGGCAACGATCCAGTTTATCATTGACAAGAAAATAAGTTGGAAACTTGTATCAGTTCAACAAGCCAACAAAATTTCCCAAGTAGGAAATGGGAATTGCTCTTTTTACAAAATCAATAACTGCAACTGTTATCAAGAAAAAGTAAATATAACCAAATTGTCCTTCATAGTTCTTCATAAATCAAACTTCACAAGAAATTTGGAAATTAAAAGACACATTGTTTCCCAGGAAATGTCAGTTTGGCTTTGGCTTTGGCTTTTAATTGTGTATTGTGTGGATTGACCATTGGGCAGATTTATTTATTAGGCGAATCTAAGTCAACGTAGTTTAATGTTTAACCTACTTTAAGCTAGGCTCATGCTAATTCGCTAGCCATCAAAGTAGTGATTAACGTAGGTTAATAATGTTAATGTTTAATTAATTTTTATCATCCTTAACTATTATGCCTTTTATTTTATGTTACTTACCGGCTATTATTGTATTGACCAATGTAGAGAATGGAAGGACAGAATGTCATCTCAAATAACTTTTAACCTTGATTCGTCACAATCCAAACAAATTTTAGCTCATTCACTTAAGCTAAACAAAATAAATACCGTTACAACATTTTAAAAGGATTCACATCAAGTTTAATCTAACTTATGTGAAGCACTAAATATTTAACTTTTTATGCTAAATGTTCAGGAAACTTAGGACATGTTCTCCTCAAATTTTTTTTAGGACATAATAGATTTTGTCCCCTTCTTGACTTTTTGGAGTGAGATTCCCACTTCTTGGAATGCTAATCAAAGCGATTTACTTCGCTAGCAAAATTAAATAAAATCAAATCAATAAAAATAATTAAAAAATATATAATTAACTATAATAATTGTAATAATAATTCAAAAGATAACAAGAGAAATAACACTAATAAGAAAAATATTAATTATGACAATAATAATAGTCAAATTATAATAATTTCATTGAAAATTTTAATACACATAATATCATATATGTTCATATCAGAACAGTGAAAATACAGGGAGAAAAATGGATCCTTACTCCTTACTCTATCTATTTGCACCCACCACCATCATGGCTTCAGGTTGTTTGAAATCCAAACAACTCCATAAATTAACAATCTAATAGTAGTACAAAACACACATCAAGGAGGGAAAGGATACAGATCGAAAAATAAATAAATATCAGATCCAATGGAAACACAATCAATCCATATTCCATATTGCGGACATCACAATCAATAATGTCTGACTGATCACCATGCAAAAAGTCACGAGAATTGCAAATATCCGTTTAATAAGCAAACCTCCATACGGGACTTAAAACTAGTTTTATGGTAAGTAGTTTGTCATTAGTAATCACTAGTTTTTAATAAACTAATCAAGGTAGCTTAGTAGCATTTAATTTTCAGCAAACTTTTTGCTAACTTTTACTTCTATTATTACCGCCGTACAAGCGTCGGCCGCAAATCTTGTTGAAAAACCATCTAAAAACTTAAATATTACCGGAAAGGTTAACCAAGAGCTTAAAATTTATAAACTACTCGACACATAAACTAAAAGCTAGTTTTTAAACACATACATTAGTTTTTCAAAAACTAATAAAACTATGTTATAACTTTTAAGTTTTCTCAAACTTCGAAACTCTAAGCTTGTTCCTGGGCATGTTTTACCGAGCATAAATCTCAATTCGAAAGTGAAGAAGAAAGTAAACGACAGGATTAAGAGTCTTACCAGAACTAATTCCCAATCGACCTGATAACACAGCAACAATAATTTCTTCGATGTAATCAGAAATGCCGCCGCTAGCTGATTGCTGCTACTGCTACTCGATCAAGAAACTTTAATCTGATACACAACATTAGACTCATCTATGAGATGAAGAATAAGAATCGGAACAGAAATACCATTGTGGGTCCTAAAACATCGAACTAAATAACGTAAAAACGTCAATTAAAGTGGGATTTTGAAAATCAAGGAAGAGCATTATCTGATTTTCAAAGGTAAAAAGTTTACATTTCAACCAACTTCGATTGGAAATATGTCCTGGCTTTTTAAAAGTAACGAAAAAATGCAGACAAACTTAGAGATTTGGGGTGGGATGGGGATTTGGGTTCAAGCCCTAAAGACAAAAAATAAAATTAAAGTGAGAAGGGATGTTGAAAGAGTCAAACCAGAGGAAGAAGACGAAGAACTTGAAACCCAAAGTCTAAATCGAGGCGGGCCTCTCTTTCCGCTTCTGCTTTTTCACCAACGAAACTGCAAATTCAGCCTTGCTGCGCCATTTAGCGTCGTCTCGTCGATTTGTGGGGACTGTGGGATGTGGGTAGGTGAAGAGGAAACGTGAAAATGGTGGGGGGAATAAATAAACACGTGCGCCTGAGAATTTTATATGCCGAAAATGTGACCCGTATTGTATGTACGTTAGAAACTAATCGAAGGTGCATCCGGATTCCGGTCCATCTAATTAAACTCAATTAAAAATTCTAATAAAATCCGATTTAAAGAGTTCATAAGTATAAGTTAATTTTTTTTATTTTTAATCTAATTAAATATTAATCAATCCTAAATAATTCTTAGATATTTTATATCTATAAAATTGTATTAATTCAATTATTTTTTATCAATTAATAAAAATATAATAATATTCATTTAATATTACTTATTTTCCTTATGATTATTCATATTTTAAAATTACTTTTAAACTAATATTTTTTTGGACTTGCCATTTTTTAGATAATATTAATAATTATAAAATTGTGGTAAATAATAGTAGAAAAAACTTTGACTTCTTTAGTTCCTTAAAATACAATTGTGGTGTTTAAAAATAGATTAGAATTAAATTCATCTTAACTCTAAAGTATTTTTATATATTTAAAAAAATTGTGATAAATATAAAAATTGACTTTATATACATTATCTACCCTATAAAAACTAATTTGATTCTAATATACTATTTAGAGGTAATAATTTGATAGAGTAAGAAATCAAACGAATTTCTTAAATAAATATTCACTAAGGTAATATAAGAATTATATATATAGTTGTTATAACTTTATATTTTTTTACTTGTAAAAGATATTAAAAATAGCTGACTAAAAAATAAATAATTGTGAAATGCCCTAATCTAGTGTTGATTGAAGTCTAATTAAGGCCCACTAATAAATAATCTAGCCAACCTATGACTCGACATGCCCTAGGCCTACCTCAATCTAACCCTAGCCCGTCGAATGAATAAGTCTAATTATATATACACCCTTTGAGATTTCATTGTGGTCATACTATGTTTTATGCAAAAACAAATAATAATAATAATAATAATAATTTCCTCTATTAATATTTTTTTAATAATTCATACATTATTTTAAAAAGTAATAAATATACTTCTAATATAATATTATATTTTTTATTAAAAAATAACATGATAATTAACATGTAAAATAAAGGATAAAAACAAATGGTGAATATTGACTTTTATAAATGATATTTTTAAACAACATTTTTACATCCTTTCAAATTCGAAGAGAGTGGTATTTTTATGTGGGTTGATACAACACATACACTATCTTATTTGAGTCGGCAACATTTGCGATTGTGGTTCTTATATGGAAAACAAAAATTTACTAAATAAAAAATATAATGGTCATGAACTACCTATATTATTCTTCATTTAGTTGCTTCTAACTGAAACTTAGTTACAAAATTTGTCTTGTTGTCCCTCCAACCCCCCCTAAATTGCCCCTATCTATCGACGTTTTAAGATTACACCCAATTAAAACTAGGGTTAAGGCTCCAAATAATCCCTGCAATCCTAATTCAATCAAGCCCTTAATTTAGAATCTCTGTTTACATCACATAGTAAAATATGCCATTAAAGGTATAAATATAACGCTCTCTTGAGCCACTACACCCTATTACCTATTAAGAGTTATCTATCTCTAACATGAATATAAAACAAACAATACATTACAATTATCTCTAGGGCCCCTCTTTTAGGTTGTAGGTAATAAATCAACGTCTCTCAACCTTGTGAGCTAGGCATTACTCTTGCTAATGGAGTTCACTCCAACTCATCTCTCTAGTATCACCAAAGTTTCTTTATTCAATAAAAGGAAAGTGATCAAATTTCAAATTATGCCAAACAAATCATTTACACGGTATATTATACTGTGGATGGGATTTGGTTAGGTCAAGTATTCTCATAACACATGGATCAAGGGATATTCCTTCACCCTAGCACAACACAATTAGCCAAGCATGAATCCAATTAAGAACATATTCACAAATGAGAGAACGTTTATCATTCAATCAAAACTAAAGGAGATGAAGAACACAAAATAAAATACCCTTTTATTCACCAAATAAGAGTACAGTGTTCAATCATCTCACTTGGATTAAATTATGAATGGGCCGGGGATAGGGAATGGATGAAAGAATGAGAACCCTTAAATCCCTATGTCATGCCTCCCAATCAACCGAAAATTTAAACCCCCAAAAGCCTCCACTAAATAAAATAATAAACAACATGACATGGCATAGTCATGTTATTTTCCATGGGAACCTAGTGTCATGTCAATTTTACACATTTGTTGATTATGGTTAACACATATATGTCATGATAGGGTCATTTTGCCTTTCAACTTCATATTTTATTACATTTCTCTCTCTTTTCTTTTTCTATTCTTCCATCCATCATTTATCCTTATTGTTTCTTGCTGACTTTCATCCATGGTCCATGTATTTGTTTTTGTTTTGTTGCAAATTGAATTAATGACCTACAAAATTTCCCAAAAGAAATAAATGTGCATAAAATACACTAAAGCATGACAATAGTCATCATAAGTCCCTAAAAATAAAAATAATTAAGTTCCATGTACTCACATAAAATATGCCTATCAACTCCCCCATACTTAAATTGTTGCTTGTCCTCAAGCAACCGACATATATAAGATCACACAAAAGAAGTGATAGACACAAATGGGATTCTTTTCTCAGAAAATAATGTTTTAGCACTCAAAATCATGCCAAATCAAATCAACTTACTAAGAACCAAAACTCATGAAAACTTGATACACATTCCTTGGGAACATTTTCATGTTTCATACTTAGGAAAGAAGTGCAAACAAACTTTTGAATTCTCTAGTCAAAGTTAGGCAAAGAGAAACATGCTAGGATAAATATGTCATGTGGGTTGCAAGAAATTGTGTACTAACTTATTCAATGCTTTGGGGGTGCTCGTATTATGTGTTTAATTATGCAAGGTAATTCAAAAGTTTCACTCAAGTCTTCACACTTATGAACATGATCACCCATATGATTGCAATACTTCTCAATTCTCCATCACCAGAAAGACTTAGAAAACACAAAAATCAAGATGTCTTATTCAAGGTTGTAATGGGGCTAAGACAAGAAGGGTAGGATTATATTTTAGAAATACTTCACCAACAATACTAAATATAAGAAATTAAAAATGAATACTTTTATTATTTATCAGCTACCACTTACCACCACAAACTTATTATTGGTGTATAAAAGTTTTAGGCAAAAGGTAACCATGATGCTTTTATGATAGGCCTTTTGGATGTAACTTTGCTATTATATTCATTAAAATAATGGTTTAGGGGTTCTCATGAAGTGCTTTCCTCTCTTTCTCCATTCTCTTTGGGCTTTGTCCTTCATCATGATTCTCTTATATTACTTATAAATATTTAATCTTTGTTTCTCAAACTATATCAATTAACTTAAGGCTCTATTTTCCTCACCTAATTTTTTTTATATGATATCATCCAACTAATACTAATTTGATATGAAATAATTAGTATTTATGAGAATAATAATTATTATATCAATATTGATAATACTTTATGAATAATTTTATTATTGTTATATAATAATAAAACAATAATATAATTATTAATGGTAAATATTAATACTATAATTAATATTTTTATATTTATTATTTTAATTTATGGTCATATATATATATATATACACAAATAATAATTATTATAAAAACTACAATATTCATACAAATATTATAGTAATATATATCATAATAATTATTATAAACTTAAATACAATTATTATTATAATAGCAATAGTATTATTTGTTGTATATTCTTATTTTTCTTGATATTATTATTATAAATTATAATGAAAATAAAATTATTATAAATAATATAATTATAGTAAAATTATTATTAAATATATTTATAATTTATAACAATAACATCATCATTATTAGAATAGTAGTAGTAGTAGTAGTATAAAAATTATACTAATTATAATAATAATTAATTTTGATTATAAATATAATAATAATAATAATAATAACTATTATTATTATTATGTAATTTGATTTGATTTAATTTGATATGATATCATTGTTGCTGATTTGATATGAACATAAGGTGAGGAAAATAGGGCCTAAAGAGGGATGGATAAGTTTCAAATGTACTTGTGCTGAATTTCAAGTATATGTTATTTTGTATTGAAGCTTTTGGAAACTTTAATATGATTAGCTTTTTAATCATTAGCTCTACAAACTTTGATTATATTATCTCTGGAAATATATATGGCTCAAATCTTCTGATGTATGTCATTGCATTTGTGTTTAATATCTATATGAAAAATGTAATTTTTAATGTTGCACATGAACTATCTGATAAAATTATGAGTTTCCATAGTACTTGAATTCAATAAAATAAATCACTTAAAAATTGAGATATTTATGAATAGTTTAATTTACCTAATAAAGCTTTTGATGAATCAATGACATTTTTTTTTCATAGATATGAAATGATAACGAGAATATTTATACATAATGATTTCACTAACACACCCAAGTTAAAAGAACTAAAGATGGAAAGTGCCAATGCACTATATATGGTGATATGAGTTGAGTCGGAGACACCTCTGTGTCACAACTTCTACCTCTTGGCTTCACATTGGTGACATGGCTCAGCATCTGAATACCCATCCAGAAATATACCAAAAATTAGAAAGAACTAATAATTTGTATTTTAGTATTCTATATAATATATACATAAAAAATTTCCAATTGTTTTAGGCCCTTCCAAGGCTAGCTGGTAGAGAAAAGGTCATTGTAGGACCCGGCTTTTGAAGGTCAAGACTCAAAGAAAGATTGCATTCAAGTAAAGGGCATTGATTACATTGTCTGGGGGGGGGGGGGGAATTAAATAGTATAAATAGTTTATTCCATACATCGTGGTAAATTTAAGCGGCACTTTCAAGTTTCAACACTTCAACTCATATCTACTATATGGGAGCGGTGAGGTAGCAGTGGTATTGCATGTTTGGAGTATGTTAGGTGTGGGTTTGATGCTAAGCTCTAGGCTTTTATTTTTAATGACATTAAATATGGTCCTTTAAGTTTTCAGATACGGTGCTTAGTGTTTATTAAGGACTTCATGTGCGTTTAGATGATGAGTCCTAGGCAGCTTCTTCGATTGTCGTAGGCGTCAATGTCTATGAATGTTCTGGTTGTAGGAAATTTTAATGTTTCTCTTTAAGGAGACTTGTGTATTTGGTTGGTTTTTTTTTTCAATTGTTTATTTTTGGGATATTATATAAGATTGGTTGCCTAAGATTAAATTTGTTAAGAGTAGTTGCAAATTTGTCTTGATTATAAAAATTATGTTGTGGATATTGTTCTTCTATATTTTTCATGGATCGCTAATGTGGATATAATTACGTCTGTTAGATTAAACTAGAATAGATGTTTATTTTTATTTTATTTTATTTATATTTTATTTAATTATTTATCATTATATATTTTTATAAATTGACATTATCCAATAAAATATAATAACTTAATTTTGTTAAGATTAACTCAATAATTTAATAATTATCAAAAAGTTCTTATGATGGCATAAAATACAATAACATTTAGTCATAGCCACTTGTATGTTGCTTAAGAGTTACAAATTAACAACATATGCTACAAGAGAGACAGCCATAGTAATTCCATGGTAAACATTGTATTCAAATAAGTATTCATAATTTAATGATTTTGTATGATTCAAGATTATTAGAATTGAGGTTGTACGTAGAATAAATTTGGAGAATCGAGATCAGATTATCGAATCGGAATATAGGATTGTAAGATCATACAAAAATTATAAAAACATAAAACTTATATACTTATATGCTATAAAATAACATATTTTATGTTAAAAGAACACATGAACTACATTATTAAGCTTTCATATAGTCAATAACTAAGTTGTAACAACTTACAAGTAACATAAATTATTCAAGTTAATATACATATTAGAAACCACATTGATTCAATAAATAAAAATTAAATTATCAAATGAAAAGAAAAAATTATAATGAGATTATATGTTGATATAACATGCAACTCAGTGTATTCAAAATATACAATATTGTTAGCCATAATAAAAATAAACAAAGAATGAAGAATATAGATGACAATGATAACAATAATAAGATAACATTATTTTCTATCATTTAAGAGAATAAATGTAACACCCTAAGTACATATAACCACGTACGGTCTACCCTAGAGTACTTTTGGATTGTTTGGTTGTCCTCACATATCAACACGAGTCAGTTCAACATGTTTTGTTCTCACTCATGCACTTTGTTACTAATATGAAATCACCAAAAAGATGGTATATCATGTTGATATAAGTAGTCATATCAATCATTATAACACTCCACTCCATTTGAGATATTATAATAAAATCCAAAAAAATTATGTTCACTTTTGAAATTTTAATGAATCAAGATAAAAATGAAAAAAAAAGAGGCTATATGCACATGTTAAGTTACTATATAAATCGGGTGCACACCATCAACAAAATCTTCTTTGTATTATGAAACTAATATGGCCATAAAAAAGGAAAAAATAATTAATTTTAAATTTAATATAATTTAATAATAAATATAATTCTAAAGTCTAATATTATATGAAGATTACATTCTTTGTCACTATATTACATCAACAATCAACTACATTATCTTAGCGGTATCTTAGCAATATTTTTTTTTTGCGCTAACTCCTTTTCAAGATATATTGCAAAGTAATATAGGATCAAGAATAAAATGATTAAGAAAGAAATATATGTGGAATAAGAGGAAAAATAAATTTGGAGATAAATCAATAAAAATTATAGTTAGTATGTAGAATTGTAGAATTTTACCTACGATCGTAAGACTCTTTTATAAAATTGTAAAATTATATAACTATCTGACTACTTAATATTCTACCTATAATCATGGATCATTTTGTGATTTTTGGATTTTAGGATCATAAAATCATACAATTGAATCATGATTTTAATAACAAGGGTTTGATTATCATATTTATTTATTTTGCATTTTTGTGATTGATGTAAGCAATATATAGTTTTTAATTTCAATTCTTTATTAAATTTTTAAACACGTTATCCTTTCATGAAAAATAATTTTACTACATTAAAATCATATATATTATAAGTTTTGATAATTTAGTTACATGCATTGCACAGGTGCAAAATTAGAAGAGATAATAAAATAAGATAGATAGGAAAAGAGGGGAGAGTAATGTTATATTCTCATTGATCCATATTAGCTCCATTACATCTCAATATGTCTCCCAATAATATATATATAACTCCATGTCATAATGGGAGAGGGAGTTAAGAAATATGGGTTAAGTATTAAAACAATAATAGAAAAAAGTTGTTACAGCTAATAAAAATAAAAGGAGTATTAACCTAGGATTTAATTCAATACAAATTCATGAGATTTTACATTCATAATATATAAATAGGAAATTTACAACACATTTATAATTATGATATTTTTAATGGTGAGATTGTCATAATAAAAGAAATAACAAAAATAAGGGTTGGATTATATATATATATATATATATATATATAAGAGGCTCTTCTTAGAGTTATGCACCATGCTGCTTCAAGCCAACCCTTTTGGAAATAAAATTTCATTGCTAATATCCCAACCCTTCTTGAACAAAGACTTTGAAATAAAATAAAAGAGGCTTATGGAAACCAAATTCCATATTTCCAATTCAACTATGGTGATCTCATTAGCCTTAATCAGAAGAAAGGTCACAAAAACTATCACTATCAAAAACTCAAGCGACATCTCAAATGGGAAATGCACAAAACAAGGTAGGAACGTAATTCTTTCTTCCAATAATTTGATATTCTTGGAGCCTCTAATAAAACTAAACCATGTAATGGCTCCTTCAAACCAATTTATCACTCAAATATTTACCCTAAGAAATCCTCAAAGAAACCATTACCTCCTCAACAACCACCACCATATTGCAAGAGGTCTCAGCCTCGTGGAAGACAACATCAATCTTCTTCCCAATTTCCTTCCAATAGAGAAATTACTTGTGAAAAATGTGGAAGCATACTATTAAATGAATAGACAAGTTTGTGAACTCCATCTTAGTGAGAAAATGTTAGGAAAAATCTAAAACCTCCTCATTAAATCTTATGAAAATGAAACTAAAGAAGGAGAACGTTCTAAATTTAACCTCCATATTAACAAAATGGCAACATATTATTCCTTTCCTTCCTATAAACATGAGGATGAGGATAATCCAAAACAAATAAATTTCCTTACTAAAGTGTAAAATCTTATGCTTGATGTAATCCAACATATTTTCGATCCCCTCAAACAAAAGAAGTACCTTAAGAGACTTTATGAACATCTTAAAAATGATGAATCTATTTCTCCTTCATCTAAAATCCTAGCTAAGCCAAAAAATACCTATGACCTATCTTTCATTCTCAAGCGATAACAAAGATCCAAACATTCTATTCCTATAACTTCCAAACTCCAGTAAGAAATCAAATAAGTCAAAAGTGAGTTAAAACAACTTCAACAAAAATAAGTAAATGATAGCACTATCATCCAATTTCTCCTTTCCAAATCTACGAATAATTCTTCTCCAATCCCCAGTGAAAGAGATGATGAGGATTTTGAAGATCAATCCTTTCAGAACCTCCTTTTTCTCACAAATTTCCTTATTGATCTAAAAGAAATTACCTATCAAAAATATATTAAAAATATCACCCTCAAAATTTATGATGATTTCCAAACCAATCCTATATCCCTTTTTGATACATGTGTTGATATTAATTGTAACAAGGATGATATTATTCCAAAACAATTTATTTCCCCTACTACATAAAGACCTTTTGCATCAAATAGTTATAAACTCAAGATAAAAAATAAATGTGTAGCCATTAATGTCTGCAACAATCTCTAAATCATATTAACTTATCCCATAACACCTGACATTGGCTATAGTATTATCATAGGCACACCTTTTATAAACCTAATCACCCCTTACTAGTTAGCCATACCAGAATTATCTTTGAGACAAAAGGAATGAAGAATTCACTATCCTTCCTTAAAATTCCCAAAACAAAAAATCTCAACCTTCTTAAGGATAATTCCATTTATTATAACCCACTCAATATTCTTGTAAATAGCAAGGAAACCTACCTTCAATTTCTAAAATAGGGAGTATCCCTTTCAAAGATTTAAAACCAATTAGAATCTGCCACTATCAAAAATAAAATCTCTAGCCTTCAAAACCAAATCAAATAAGAATTATGTTCAGACCTTCTAAATACCTTTTAGTCTAGTAAAAAACACACTATTGACCTTCCTTATGAAGATTCTCTCCTTGAAAAGAATATCCCTATAAAGGATAAGCCAATCCAAATGAATTTTGATCTAGAAAACTACTATCAATCTTAGATAATTGATTTAGAAAACAAAAGCCTTATCTCCAAATCTTGTTTCCCATGGTCTTGTGCAACATTCTATGTTAATAAATAATTCAAAATAGAATAGGGTAATCCTAGGCTTGTTGTAAACTACAAACCCCTCAACACAACATTTAAATGGATTTAGTATCCCATTCCTAATAAATGTGATCTCCTTCAAAGACTTCAGTTGGCTATCATCTTTTTAAAATTTGATATGAAGTCTAGATTATGGAAAATTCAACTCTCACTAAAATATTGATATAAAAAAACTTTTACTATCCCTTTGGTAAATATCTGTAATACCTCGTATTTTATGAGATTTATAAAATGAAAACTTTTTTGTGTTTAATGAAATTTGGATGATTTCTATTTTGATTTGGAACTATAGTTTGGGATTTATATGATAAGGAATTTCAAAAAGTTTGAAATTTTGAATAAATTAAGTTTTCCTCGTGAACTGATAAACCAGTCCATCATTTCATTAAGGGTTTTTGTTCAATAGAACTGATCAACTATTTTGGAAAAACTAATGTACTGGTATGTAGAACAGTGGAGTAGTCTGATCAAACCGATCAACTGTTTATTGAGTTGAGTGATTTTTAAAGCTTGATTTTCTAAAAAAATTCTTGAATCAAAATGGGACTTTGATAATCCAACTCCGAGATTTTCCTGAGTAATCTTAACCCTTTTGATCATTTATCTTGCTTTAATTTTTTCCTCGACCATATTTGAGGGCTTGATTTTGAAAAAAGAGGGGGAGGATGACTTCACTCTTTTTCTTCTTCTTCATGTCTCCTCTACACAACTCTGGAACATATGCTTCAATTTTAGACTATCACTACATGGCTTGGAGATCTGCTTCCCATGCCAATATGCCATTTTACTTCTTGTGTTTGATCCTTTTTGTATGAACTCAATCTACATTCTCCAAAAAAATATATACAATTTGAGCTCTGAAATGAAAATCAGCCTATTCATGATAAATTTACCCATTTGACTTATATTTTAATGGTAAAATTAGGGTTTTTGATCTATTGCATGTCCTTAATTTCTCCTTGACTAATTCATTAGCTATAAATAACTCTAATCATCTCTCTTCCTTACTTTCTTTTTTCAGCCACCAAGTGCCCTAAGTTTTCAACACTTATGCTAATTCTTCTTGACTTCAAGATTTCCTTCTAATTCAATTCACTCTTATGATCCTTTATCTAGCTCTTTATTGTTTTATTCTTAGGCAAGAAAGAGTTAGATTTAAGATAATGTTGAGTTTGCTTTCAGCTAACTCTTACCCTATTTTTCTCTCGGATGTGGTAAGTTCGTTTTATTCCCAAATTCAAGGTTCTTAATTTGTAAAGGGCATTTGATGATTTATGAGTTTTAACTTTTAAAATTTTATTTTTAAGGTTTTGGAAGTTGAAATCTTCCAACTTAAGGTTTTCCCTCTTTAATGAAAAACTTTGCTAAGCTTTAAGTAAATCTTACCTTTGAAATGTGGCATGAATAAGCATGTGGGTTAGTTGATTATGTTAAATTTGAATATTTACATGCATATATGATATTTTGGGTGTTTTAATAATGCATGATGTGTTCTTTAAGTTTTTTGAGAAAAGGGGCTTGATTCATGAGAAATAGGGTTGTTTTCTTATAAATGAGGCACAATTTTGTATATGAGCATGTTAAATCTTGGTCTTATGCTATGGAAGTGTCATGGTTTGAATGTGGTAATATTTTGTAACTTTAATCACATGCAAAATGTATGTTATATTTTTTTGGAAGTAAACCAATCGACTGGTTAAACTACATTGATCGATCAGTCCTTAGAATGGTCAACTAGTTGGCCCAAATCAATCGATTGGGTGGTATGTGGTAGCTTTGGTTGCTCTCTGCTTAAAACCACTAACCGATTTGTCAAAACCGGTTGACTAGTCGTAGAGGAGTCAACTAATCTAACCACACAGATCAATTAGTTTGAGGGAACCACAGGATTTAGCCGAGTCAAACCGGTCTACCATTTAGCAGATACCAATCAACCGGTTCGGTCAGAAGGTGTTGTATTTGTTCTTTGGAACTTAATGTCTTGAGGCTATATATAATGCTATAATATGATTTATTAATTATAATAACACACATCTTGGCATGCATATTGGATGGATTAAATGGTTCATGATTCATGGTATTCTCACTAAGTATTTTTTTTCTAGGTGTATTTGGTATTTTTCTGCTTCTGTAAGGTTTTAAAATAAAAAAATTTAGTAGCAAAAAATGGGACTGTTACAGTATCAATGGAATGTCATGTCCTTCAGACTAAAAAATGCCCCTATAAGTTCTAAAGGATCATGAATGAAATTTTTAATCCATACTCTAACTTTTGCATTGTCTATGTTGATGATGTCCTAATTTTCTCAAACTCTATTAATCAACATTTTAAACATCTCAACACATTTATTTTGACTATTAAAAGGAATGGCCTTGTTATCTTAAAATCAAAAATGTCTTAGTTCCAAACTCGTATAAGATTTCTTGGTCATTTTATCTGCCAAGGTACTATCACCTGAATTGTGATATCCCTAATTTTTGCATCCAAGTTCCCTAATAAAATTATAGATAAAAAAAGCTACAAAGAATCCTAGGTATTGTTAACTTTTGTCTTAATATCAACCATCTCCTCAAACTTCTATGTGACCGATTAAAGAAAAATCTCATTCCTTGGACTCGTGAACTCATTGAAATCATCAAAACATTAAAACCCAAGTTAAAGACATCCATTGTCTCCATCTTGTTGATCCAAAAATTCCAAAAGTAGTTGAAACATATGCCTCCAATATCGGTTATGGTAGTATTCTCAAACAAGTTCACAACTATAAGGAATATAGAGTTTAATTCACCTCAGCCCATTGAAATGACACCTAGAAAAACTATTCTGCCATCAAAAAAGAAATCTTCTCCATAGTTATTTGTATTCAAAAGTACCAGCCTAACCTTCTAAACCAAAAGTTTTTACTAAGTATAGATTGTAAATATGCAAAAAAAAAATTACTACAAAAGAATGTATAAAATATTACCCCAAAGTAAATATTTGGAAGATGGCAGGCCATCTTATCAATTTTTGACTTTAATATAGTGTTTATCAAAGGATATTCAAACTTTGTTCTAGATTTTTTAACTAGAGAATTTCTCTAGGAAAGGACCTGATATGCCTATAAAAAAAAGAAAGACAAACAACCTACCTTTCAAAACCTTCCTACACAAACTTCTATCAAACCATGGTATGAGCATACCATTAAAGATGAAGAACCAGCCTCCTCATCACAAATATTTCCTGAGAAAAAAAAACAAAATGATATACAAAGTTGGGTTTTCATTCCCTCAAGGTCTCCATAAGCACTCAAAACACTTTAAAAAATTGCATAAAGTGTGCCATCTCTATTAACAGGTAAAACCTCTTCCCCTATTTTGAAAATAAAGGAGGGCTCTTTTTCCTCTTAAAAAAAACCTTCTCAAAATCTTATTCTTTAAATTTTAAAATTTTACCAAACCCTTCTTTCAAACAAAATAATTTTAAAAAAATCTTCTAATTATTTACGTAAAACTCATTTTCAAATAATAACAAACATAGATGGTGGTTATTTTTATCCCGACCCTTTTCAAACTTTCCATAATCTCTTTTTTGGATGGTTTTACAAACCTTGTGATTCATAATAATCTCAGCCATATTATATAGAAATTCTTGAAAATATTGGTTCTATCTCCTTCAAACACTTTTCACACAAAGATTCTCCTAATGAACTAGCCTATCCAAACTGCAAAATTCACAAAATTCTCCACCCTTTGAACTAAGGAAAATCCCTTGATAGTCCCAAATGGCTCCCTAAATTATATAAAACATCTAAAAATTTCTCCCTTTCTTTCAATTACTGTGATTACCAACAATCACAGTACAATACCTAATTTTCTCAAACAAATTGAAGGAGTCATTCCTATATTTTCTTCTTTAAAATTTGTGTATCATTTGATCCTCCTAGTTGGTTCATGAAATGGTGGAAAGAATTTGGCTCTGTACTTGAAATCTTACCCCCATGAGTGAAAGAAGCTCCTAATTCCTTTTAAAACCATTTTTATCCAACTCCAAAAGACAAACAATTCCAACCTTTGTTCCATTTTTATACTAAGTTCTTTTGCCCATGGGTTTTCTCATGGGAAGGAGAACACCAAATCATTGATGGCATTCCCACCATTGTTAGGCACTTCAAAGTCAAATGGTGGAACGAATTTTAAGCCTTTGACAAAATATCCAAGCAACACGTTCAAGCCTAGGTAAAAACACAAAACTATTACAAATAATCTCCTAGGTTTCCCTTCAAACTGACCTTGATCAATATCTTTTCCTTGCAAAAAAATCACATATTGTTGCACGAATAGCTGCAGCCAAAACATATAATTAATATCTTTCCATTCTGAGCCAAATTTATATTCACTAACCAAATCTTCATTTGCATAATCATCTTTAGAACCCCTCATTTGGTTATGGCAACAAGAATGATGATGACTATTACTATATTCTTCCTTAAAAAATAGATCATTTGTCAGCAAAGATGGTTACTGCAACAATCACTACAACAAAGGAATTGTTGTAGCAACGGTTATTGTAGCAATTACTGTACCAACCAAAATTACAGGACAAAAGTACAAATCATCTTCCAGACTTTTTGTAGCCAAAATTACTGCCACAAAGGAATTATTGTAGCAACGATTATTTT
This sequence comes from Tamarix chinensis, assembly GCA_030549775.1. Classification (NCBI taxonomy): domain Eukaryota; kingdom Viridiplantae; phylum Streptophyta; class Magnoliopsida; order Caryophyllales; family Tamaricaceae; genus Tamarix; species Tamarix chinensis. The sequence goes on along the minus strand of CM060179.1, from coordinate 13,068,495 downwards.
AGCAATTTTTGGACCAGTAAATTTTGTTTTTAAGACAATGCAGAAGCATTTGAAAATAAAATTGGAGAATGTTGCCACCACATCAACCATGAGAGAAGTGTGAGCATCACTTAACCCATGTCTGATGCAAAGAAAAAATAGAACAATAAACAAAAGATGCATGCTCAAAACATTGATGTGATAATATACGATAATGAGGGTGAGAACAATATTATAAATAGAATGAACGATAGTTTTACAAAACCAAATATAAAAAATCGAGCCAAGAGTTTAAATAACTGAAAATACAAAAACTCCCCAATTTAGTGGGCAAAACACTTCTAACTGGTTAGGATAACTCTTAGGCATAGACATAAACCTCCTATCCCAAGCAATGGACCACTAATGACCCACATCATCACCCTCAGCATACTCTAATTGAGATTGTAACCCTACATATTGTCTTCTGCTCCCCGAACCAGAAGTTGGATCATCACAGTGACTACATAAATGCTGTATTAGTATGGTAATATACAAGAAAAACATACTATCTAAAATATGGTAAAGCTCATGTAGCACAATGAAGTCACACAACAGCATTATGATATCATACCAATATAATTTCAACACTTAATCTCAAGTAGTAGTACAACAACACATGCTTGCATGGAAATCATGGAAGTGTAAGAAATATAGTAAATACATTGCAATCCATACACTATAAACCATATTAGAATTCTTCCTTTAGTGACCAAACAATTTCAGGTTAATAAGATGGTTCATTTGGCTGCACCCAATTCTCCATCATAAACAAAAGTCATGGCAGTATAAATAATCACAATGGAATACCACACCCACCACACGAAGTCAGGATACATTGAAGGGGATTTCTTTGGGGATACTACACTCACCACACATCGAGTGCACCTGCCATAAATTGCGATACCACACCCACCACATGTGGTTAAAGTACACCAAAGGGCTTGTACTAAGATACCTCACCCACCACACCTTGAATGTCTCTACTACAAAAGCTAAAAAGTTAGGATACTAGACTTGCCTAAGCAATGGACAATACGAATTGCTAGGGGGATTGTACCAAGATACCTCACCCACCTGAACTGGACACTGATGTCATATCGACCCACCGTTGTATAATTATATACCTTAAAGATATACGCATATCCCCTACCGATTGCAATCTGATAGAGAAGGAAATAGGTACTGAGTGAAAAATATAACCACAGGGTTACCTGCTCACTAACTCCCAGTAGTTACCCCGAGAGCCAGAGAAAAATGTTCAAACGAAATCTTATACCATTAATATATGTATTTTCAAGTGATATCACAAATCACAATAAAGTCCACACATAACCATATGGGTGTTTCCAAGTGATAACACCAAACATTATTAAATTCCATTATTAACCAAATTGGGTGTTTCCAAGTAATAACACCAAACACATCCCAAGGCATAAAAGCCACCAATTAGGTATTTCCAAGTGCTAACACCAGATACATCACAAGGTATAAAAGCCACCAATTGGGTGTTTAGAGATGACACCAAACTTAACTAAATTTAATTCCCAAATACCATATTGATGATTCTTATTAAATCAAGGCAATCATAGTTGAAATCATAGCTTAAATGTTGTAAATACATGGAGGTATCAACACAAAAGACCCAAGAGAAGCACAATAAATTATAACAAACCAAGCAGCATTCAGCTGGACCAGTCGACTGGTCTAGTCGTACCAGACCTAAACCAAAACCACACCAGAGAACCAATCGATTGGTTGGCCTCACTGATTGGCTATTCATTGAAACTAGTCAACTAGTTTGGTCCAACCAGTCGATGGGTCTATGCAGAGACCAACCCATTTTAGCCTGTAGAGAAACCAGTCGATGGGTTTGAACAATTGATCGAATGGTCATAGAAACTAGTCGACTGATTTGGTCTAATCAGTAGATGGGTCTAAGTAGAGTCTAAACAATTTTGGCTTGTAGAAAAACCAGTCGATGGGTTTGGCTAACCGATCGACTACTCATCGAAACCATTCGTCTAGTTTATCAAAACAATTGAATGATCTCACAACCAACTGATCCAAAACTCCAAACCATTCGACTACTCGCATAACCGGTCAATGGGTTTGAGGAATCGATCGATTGGTTTGAGTAAATCACTACTTAGACTTGCGATACACACACCAAAATTTACCACACTTTACTATAATAATTCTATAATACTTCTATGTCAAAACACACATAAAAATACATGTTGCACATATAGAATCACATAGATACATGGTAACGTACATACTCAAACGAATCATGCTAAATTGCCCGACTTATGCCTAAAATCAAAGAAATCCAACAATACCAACTTAGGAAGAATTACATCACATGTTCATATTATAGAATACAAATTGGATCATGCTCACATATCCACCAAACACATGGAACCCCGCTAGACCACAAAACCCCATTTATGTTAAAGATAAGAATGCCTTACCTTGAAGTAATTCTTCTAGCACAAAAGCTCATACTTGATGTCTATCTAGCAGAACCTCAATTCTTAAGATAATAAAAGTTAAAACTATTAAAATTAATATTTCAAAACTTCATTAAAATTAAAGAAAAATCAGCGGGAGAAGAAGAACAACACAAGACACCACCCTTTTTTTTTTCAAAAACATGGTGTCAAGGAAAGGGCTAAAATCTTCAACCTTTCTCAACCTTAATTCTTCCTTACTTAAGGAAAGACAGAGAGATCTAAAACCAAGATTAGAAGAAGAAAAAGGAATTCAATGCTCACACAAAGAAGGGAGAAAACCAGAGCAAGTCTTTATTTTTCCTCAGCAGAGAGGAGAAGAGGGGAAATGAATGGATGTTCAACACTTGGAATTTTTTCCACTAAGAAAAGGGAGGAGAAAGAAAGAAAAATAATTGATAAATAAAAATGGATTAGAAATGAAAGGTATAGAGACAAGGTTGGGCAACATTCACAGGAGAGAGGGATATGAGACTGGTAAGGTTGAGTGTGGGCAACCAATAAGTGAGGGTTGACTTGATGGGGTGATGGGGGTTGAGTGCAAACAAGAATGAGCATAGCTTTGGGTTGGTAAGTCAGGAGATGGTGTACAAAGTCAGACTAATATAAATAAAATTTTGTTAGTTCTTTTTCATCATTTGCTTAATTTCTTTGCCTCTTTTTATTGCCTCTACATTAACTTTGTTCCCTTAGATCTGGCGGCGTTCTTCAAAGCCAGAAGGAAAGGTCAGTCCTTTCCTAGGTTGTTTAAATCTTTACATAGTATAATTATGAGTTTTTAGAGTAAGATGTTAATATACATATATATTCTTTCATGTTGCCAAAGGCAATAGGTAAATGGTGTCACTACCATTATATTTCTAAGAATTTTCTCCACAAATAGATACTCGTATTGATATACTTCTAGCATAAAAATATTTACGTGTTTATGATTTGCTATTTTTATGATAAAATTTCAACATTATAGAACTAATTATGTTTCACCATTTTACTACTAATTTTCATCATGCTTATATTTATTCACTATTATACTAATATTTTACCATAATTTTACTGATATTTCACCATTTTTTTATTAATTTTAATTATTCTTTCTAATTTTAAATATAAGGAAAATATTAGAGAAATATAAATTTAATAATGGTAAAATATAATAAAATAATGATGAGTGTCGATAGAAAATATATATTGAAGCGTCGGTAGAACTTTTCATATATATATAATATAAAATTGATAAACTCATATCATTTAAATACTTATTAAATCTTTTGAATAAAATTGAAATCCTAGGTACAATTGAAAAACATTTCATTCCATTATTCATATAGTTGTTTGCAATTTTGTTCTCTAAGACCTTTTGAGCCACTTTTGGTAATATTAATTCTCTTAGATCATATTAGATTGATTATATTTTGATTAATTAGACAATTCAGATAGACATTTTCAAAAATGGTAAATGGAGATTTTAACCAAAATGTCATTATTATCTCAATTAGTTTTTATCACGTTTTACTTGAAAAGATTTTTTAAAATATCTAAACTTTATAAAACTTCATGGTTTATTTTATTTTACTATTATAATACTAAAAATAAATTTAAAATAATTTATCTTTATTTTTATTATTTTTAGATAATGTGTTATTTTTTGGATAAGACATGCAACTAAAACTTAATTTATGTACTCGAATATTATCTTTATCATATAAGACTTAATTTTAACCCTCTATATCCATAAAAATGTAAGCTTAACCCTCAAAACCAAGCCTAGATGGCCACTTCTACCCTATCCCATCATCGTGGCTCATGCATGTGCAAGATCATGATAATATTCTCCAAATCATTACCATGTGTAATGCTTTTGTACTTCATTCCTTCTTCCCTCATATCCCTACCCATAATTCCTCCCCCTTTTCCATTTATTCCCCTTTCCCTCAAATATCTTTCCACTTCTCATTGCGTCCTAATGCCACTTACCCCCTTAGATGTCTCATGACATTGTTTGAAATAATAACTACAAACCTAAGATTAACTCTTTAGTTCCTTGATTAATCGAGCCTTTTCCATCATGAGTTATCCCTCCATTCTCCATCCAACCATTTAGTCATTATATACTCTTCGTTCTATCATTATCATACCACCATCCATCCTCCATTGAAGTTCCTTTGAAGCTTTGATTCAACTCACAACACTCAAGCTTGGTGAAATCAAGTTTTTTCTTTTCATTTCCTCTCTTCTTCTTACAATTTTATGTATCGTGCCTCATGTTTTGATTATTGATTTTCTTAGGTGAGATTTTAATAGCTAATTAATCCTCCCTTTTATTCTTCTTCAATATTCTTATTTAATCCCAGGAAAGATTGTTCTTACTAAACTATAAGTATGATTTTATGTAATATAGTATAGGTAGTTTGTGTGATTTCATGAATTTTATGGCTTAATAGGAGTGTTTGAATATATTGTATTCATGGAGCATGATCGTATGATGTTGAAGGTCATGATAATCGTATGTTTATTGGTATTTTGGCTATTGTTATATGTGAGATAAGCATGAAATTAGTTATTCTCATAACTACCAAATTTATGTCAAATTTCATAACAAACTACTATTAACTGGATAAGAGTTAGAACTCCTTTTGGTATCAAATTAAATATTAAGATGTGTAACTTCTAATGAAACTTTTAGATCTCATAAATGTTAAGTATTGAAGAAGTTATGATCACTTTTTTTCACAAATGTGCAAGTATATCTTTTCCATCTATGAGAATTTAGTTTCGGGTTTGAGTTCAATCTTGATGATGGAAATGATTTTTGAGCAATTCAAGGAATTTGTGATTTTCATTGCAAAATTGTTAGAATCAAGATTATACCTAGGATCTATTTGAAGGCTTAAGATCGGATTATAGAATTATAAGATCTTACAAAAATCATACAAAAAATATGAAATTTTTATACTTGTATGTTATAAATAGCATATTTTAAGTAAAAAGAAAAAAATTACTCTCTTAAGCTCTTATATTATCACTGATTGAGTTATACCAACTTATAATTAGCATAAACTGTAGAAGTTGTTTTACATACTAAGAACTATATTTAATCAACAATATCAAAAATAAATTGTCAAATAAAAAGTAAAAATTAAAAAGTTTATGGGTAGAGGTAAAAAATAACTCATTATGTTCAAAATATACAATATCGTTAATGTAAAGATAAACACTTAGAGAATGAAGAAAGTGGATGATAATGAAAGCAGCAATGATATGATAATATTTTCTATCATTTACGAAAAAAAGACCCAAAAAAAATATGTTGGTTTTTAAAAATTTTGATGAATCAATAAATAAATAAATAAATAATAGTTTTGGTTATATGCACATACATTAAGTTACTATATTAACTAAAACTAATTTGTATTACGAAGCTGACATAACCATAAAAAATAAGAAAACATATTAATTTTGAATTTAATAGAATTAAATAATTAATAATATTAATATATCCATTTCACCAATTAGATGGACATTATATTAAGTACCAACACTTTACTTCAACAATCAACTTTATTGTCTTTATAGTATCTCGGTCATATTTTATTTGCTTGAGCTTATTTTTGAGACATGTTGTAAAATAATATAGGGCCATGAATAAGCTTTTCTCCATGAAGAATGGATAATCAATAAGTGAATTACAAAATAATATAGGGTCATGAATCAGATGATTAAGAAATAAATATATGCGAAATAAGATGGAAAATAGGTTTGAAGATAAATCAATAACAATTATAGCTATTATGTAGGATTTTACTTAAGATTGTAAGATTTTACTATAATATTATAAGATTTTACTATAAGATTATAAGATTCTATAAATATTTGACTACTTTAATATTCTACTTAAGATCATGGATTATTTTGTGATTTTGGATCATAGGATCATATAATAGTATGATCGAATTGAAATTTTAATAATTATGATTCGTTGGTATTCTCATGTACAATTTGATACAAAATATGGTATCATTTGGATTAATATAACCTAAGTTATAATTGATTGAGTTTGATGTTCTTCATAATATTCAAAGTGTTCTTCACTAATTACCATAATTAGGATTAGTGAGAATAAGTCATGATCTTTTAGGTTTAATTAAAATTGTGATTAGATATAAAATGACCAAATTATCCATAAAATGATAAAGTGTTGAATACATAAATAGAAAAAGTTAAATCTTAACTATTGTTCATGAATTTGAATATTGACCATTAACTTAAACTTTTACCATAACTTTGACTTTGATTGTTGCTTATTGACCATGAATATTAATATTTTCTAAAAGTGACGTATGACCTTATATTACAATTTCAAACTCAAAATATATGTGTTATTTTCACTCAACTGAACCCTAAGTCGTCTTTTGAGATTAGAATGATTATTTTAAGGTCTTAATTAATTGCAACTTCATGCTAAGTTTTGTGTCATCTAAAAACATCTATACAAAAGTTTGGTGATATCTATAAACACACGCTATGTGATATATGATATAAGTTTAGTGTTATGAATAAATGCCCATTTTGATTCGATCATTGAAATTATGTGTTCACGTAAAGACTTGACAATAATATGGAATATTCTAATTAAGATGCACGAGGTTACCCTATATTACAATCATACCATGCTTGCATGTTAAAGTATGATTTTATACCATGTCATTCCTTAATCCTTGCCTATGTTCTGTTTCACGTTATCTATATTTTTGTGTAATAGTTTAATCTTACTGGTACACAAGTACTTGTGTGCCTATTTCACGATCACTACCCCATTCAAGGGGGTAGATGATGAAGCTTGTATGGAAGGTTTTGTATCCTTGGTAGATGAAGATTATGATAGCTAACTCTCTAGTGATAACCAATGAGGTTGGAATGTTGGGGAGTGATGTTGTCGTAGATTTAAACTAACAGACATCTAGCTTTGTTTACCCTTTTATGGGAACATGTTATGCTAGTTCGTTGTTTAAACTCTTTTTCTTATTATTTTTTTCTTAAACAATGTTGACTCACACTCTAACGACTTTATAATACTTTAAATCTCCTTGAGAGATATATGTCTATGTTATTGAAAATGTTTTATCATTTCACTAATAATCTTACATTTAGCATCAATTAGTTACAGTATCACACCTCTACTAATTGTAGTTACGAATTTTTGACCCTTATTTTTAATTTTGCTTTTGTGTTACTCTATTTAAACAGGGGTAGAGGAAAAATTGTTGTGAAAATTGAAGATGTTACAATAACTGTGGTGAAGCTTAAGTACAGTAACACTTAAGTATAATATAATAATAGTGAAGTAGAATCATGGCAAACATCATCATAAAAATGATAAAATATATAAATATCAATTTAATAATGGTAAAATTTTAGAACAAAAATAATAAAACATAAATATAATTTTAATTTTTCAAAAGCATAGCATTATGGATATCTATTTATAAAAAAAAACTTTCCAAAATATAATATATAATCTTTATTTATTTGACAATCTAAATTGAAGATAAAGCAATTTAAAAAAAAAATAATTGATGTCACAAGTCACATCATGCACACAATGTAACCAAACACATCAAAGAAGTTGTCTATCCAAGTAGATAAGTGGAGGATTCAATGGCAAAATATATAAGAAGTCTACATAATCAAACAATCTAAATTAAAAAAAAAAAAATTTAGGTTGGAATTATGTGTGAAACGATAAAAAATATACGCATCAGTGCAACACAACAAAAATATAGAAAATATGGGGGGGGTGGGGGAGTTGACATAATTTGTGATTGTTTTATGGGAAAGAAATAATGAGAATACTGGTGTAGTATAAGTAGGAGTATGTAAAATTGAATATCCTTATTCATTTGGATTTTTTTTCTTGTAGATAATTGTTTTGCGTCATTTAGATTGACTATCCAAATTTTGAATATCCAAAAAATGGATGTCAAATATTGATTAATTTTAAATATATCTAATATCCATATAAAAACACTATTTTATCAATTTTAATAACTTTTGCAATATTTTTTTAGTAATAAAGGTAACATATTAATTAATATTTTTATATATATTCACATAAATATCTTATTTTATCTAAAAAAGTTGTAAAATATTTCTATAAAAGTTTAAATGTTAAAAAAAAATAAACTACAAAAAACATAATATTATGATATATTGTTGAAAAAATAACAAAATATCGAATATTTTTTTATCCGATATCCTAAATGTCGAATATTGTTTTAACTAAAACTAGATTTAATATTCTAAATATTGAATTGAATGTGTTAGATGCTAGACTTGATTTATTTATTTTTTTGCACAGTCCTAATTATAAGTGCTAAAAGCCTAAAAATAAAAATATTTGTGTTGGGAAAAGATAAACGGCAAAGTTGTTATCACAGTTTGCGTAGCAAAAGGGATACCAAAAGGGTCAGTTAGATGATCAAAGTTTGATCCTACTAAGGACCATAACCATATCTATTCTTTACTTACTACGTAAACTACAGAGTAGTAGTAAACAAACCACGAAACTACTTCTAAAATGTAAATAACTAATTTTGATCCTCTAGGTTTTGCTTATTATAAGCGACTTTTGCCTAATTAGGAATACAGAATCTATAGATTATTAGTGTCACTTTGCCATTCTCTTCAATATAGTCTTAATTTTCTTTGCATGAGTTTAAGAAATAAAAAATAATTTGATTTAATAATTAAAAAAATAAACTTAATTTTTTATTAGATTCATACAATAAATGATAATGTAACGGTGGGGATTTAGAAGAATCCAACTTTATTTGAACAAATTAAATATGGCCATCTCAATAAAATAACCTATTAACTTTAGTATTAGTATTAATATGACAATAGAATTATAATTTGTGGGGGAATAAGATGAAAAACAAGACAACCTTTATTATTATAGGATAGAAAGCGTACGAGTTAGATCACTAGAAATATTATTATGTCTATATATACAATAAGTATATTTACATTCATATTAATAATCTTAAATATATTTATATTCACAAAATATTAACATGTCTAGATACACTATTAGTATATTTACACTCACAAAATATATTAATATGTCTATATACACTATTAATATATCTACATAATATGCCATACATATCAATATTATATTAATTTATCTGGTGTATCAAGATACATAAATCCTCTCTTTGTACATTAGTATGTCTAGGAACACCATTATATACTTATAGCAATAAAATGTTTTCATAATATATCATTCATATTTATGTTCATCAAATATATACCTTTCTCATTATAAAGCTCACCATCTTATAGAGTTAGAGCATAATTAGCCACAATATACTATAAAAAGTTAAATATATCTTTACTATATAATAACAAATGAAAATAAAATTTTGTGAGAAATTACCTTTTTCTTAAAATTATTATCAAAATACTTACATTTACTTTTTTCCTTAATAAAATACTATATCTATATTCTTCACTTTCCATAGCCTTTTTTACCCTCATTAAAGGTCTATTATCCTCAATTTTTTTCAGAAATTATTGTATTAGTTCATATTAGATGAATAAATTTTTAATAATAATATAATAATAATATAAATTTAATGATGTTAATTATGATGATGATATTATTGATAAAAAATAGTTTTTATACTAAAAATATATTAATTATGGCATTAATAATAGTAAAATAGTAATAATAACCCATTAAAAATTAAATTATAATTAGATTAGTTCAACAAATTAAGCTAAGGATAACAAGTCTTAACTTGTATCTAATTAATTACTATCTATATTTCCATTATCCTTGTTCCCAATTAACTACTAACCTATTAATTACCATTTTTCACATCTAGCCAAAATATAAATTTTAAATAATATTTTATTATTTAATATTTTTAACTGAATAAAATAGATATAAAGATGCATATTACTCTCTTTGTATTCAAAAGACTATTGCTGCATATTTCGAGAATAAAGTATGGCCATTAATATCTTTTAATATATACTGATAAAAAACATACAAGAATAATATTATAGAAATATTTTTGATACAATATATTATCATTTAAAAGAAATTAATTGTCAAAATTTATCCTCAAACTACGCAACAATAGTTTTTTGGATACAAAGAGAGTAATATGCATCTTTATATTTTCTTATGTAGTAGTACAAAAATGTAGACATATTAATTATATAATTTAGTCTTTTTTAATATATTTGATTGTTTTAAAATCTAAATTATTTAATAGATTAGTTTATACATAAAGTTGATTCCAATATAGATAGGTTATCTGGTAAAAGAAATTTGATTACTACATAGTTACATACTTATTACTTCGTCCCAAAAAAAATATGTGCAAAAATTATACTTAAAACTAGAATTTCACAAAAATAAAATAAAATAAAAAGTATCCAAAAATAAAAATATAATTTACTATTTGAAAAAGAGAATATTTAGTTATGACTGACATAAATATCCAGTTCGATTTTTTTTGGATTCTTCAAATCAATCAAATATCTAATTTTTTTAAATGTATTGTATTATATTTAGGACATATTATATTATATTTTTTGTATATTTTAATTGTATTTTATCTTATGTATGCTTTTATATTGTACTATAATTGGAATATAATGGAGCACAATATATTATATTTTGGATGTCTAGTATGGTATTGTATTGTGTAGCGCATTATATTATAGTGTGTGATTGTTTATTAGTTTTTTGCCAAACTCATGTTTGTTATTCTAAATATAAGTGAATTAGATATATGTTGATATCCGAACTAATTTTTTTTAATATTCCATTCAATAGACAAGATATAGATACAAGTTAAACAATCTTACCCATAATAAAAAGTTGCTTATGTATCAATTTGTGGCCTGCACTATTACAAATATAACCGACAATAGGACTGCGGGTGCATACGAGCACCATAGAGTGTCTATAAAGTCGTATACGAGCACATAGGGGAGACTCCAACATATCGTTTGATTAGTTTATATGGGTACTTTTACCTTTTTAGTTAGATCATTAATAAAAAAATTATATTAATTATATCAATTTTTAAATTCAACTTTTTTATTATACCTTTTTTTACCGTAAAAAACTTAATCCTCAATCTATTTTTTTTTAATTGTTAGATCTAAAATAAATCATATAAAGATCAAGTATAATTGGAAAGTTAAATTTAAAAAATGACATAATTAATACAAAAATAACATATAATTGACCTAATTGAAAAAACAAAATTCTACGTAAACCTAATCTACAATTAGTTAAAGAAAGAATGTCGTCGTATGAAAAAGGCAAAAAAAGGACTAACGTTCACCTGTCTAGTAAGTAGTAAGGACTAAAAATGGCCTAAACCACCGCACAATGGAGTATTACAAGGAAAAAAGTAGGCCGATCTTCCCCAAGAATTCACGTCAATGAGAAAGGGAGGAGGAAGGGGAAAGAAAGCAAAACACAGTACTTACAACTTTCGCTGTTCTGTATTCCCTTGCTCATACTCTAGCCAAGTCATATGTCTGTCGGTCTTCGTTAAAACAAGACGTCTATAGGTAAATAAAAAATATAAAAAAAAGGTCCGAATATATTAGGTACTACTATAGCTCATATTTGTAAAATATGTCAAGATTATTACTGCCCCTTCTCCTAAGGCCTTTTATATACACGCTATCATTGTAAAGCCCTTAATTCTTATTACCGCCACCAAGCACCAGTGAAGTATCCACATCAGGAAAGTCCTTGCCTGAGCATGGCAACGCAAGAGAGAGTTCGAGGGACACCTGATCTCTGCCAATATTATCCGCTTCATATCTAGGAACTGGATCATATCTTTGATAATTAAGACCGGGTTCTTCATCTCCCATCTGATCTACCAAAGCAAGATTAAGTGTTGAGATTTCATTCTTGGTGCTGGTTTCCCCCAGCGCTACCTGCCATTCATTTGCCCAGGACCATGCTCCACTGTTGACGGGACCAGACACGCCAGGAACTACAGCGAAAGAACCTGGCATGGTTTGAAGGTTTTCTGCTGCATTCATGCTGTGAGTCGAATATTTTCTCTCCTCCTTAAATGTCTCTTCTCTTGGAGCAGGAGCCTTCATCCAAGGAAATCCTATATTTGCGATGCTGTAAGCTGATTTTTTTGTCTCCTCCTTAAATGTCTCTTCTCTTGGAGCAGGAGCTTTCATCCTAGGAAATTCTGTATCGCGCAGAGGCTCCACGCCTTCAAATAAACTACTGTTGTCCTTGCTGTTTGGCTGTCCTTCAGTCTCCTTGCATCCATCTATATCATCTGGAACCAATGATCTCTCTCTTCTACTTGCTTGATTATCGATCTCACCTCCAAGTATAGTCTCCGTTCCATTGTTCGGGTACCTGCTCTTTTCCTGCAAGAACCAGAAAAATTATGAGCAGCAGATAAAATCATGATCACCATGATAAAACAAAACTATCAATATTTCCTCTCTCAGAAGACAGAAAGGAAAATAAATAGATAGGGAAGAACACCACTCTAGGACCCCCGAGAAAAGCAGGAAAAAAATTATCCTTATGTATGATATTAATCCTCTACGAGCCTCTAACCACAGAATAACAAAGCCATTTCAACTTTGTATAAAACAAGGAAATTTCTTGGGCCCGGAAGGCTTAAGATTGTATTACGGACATGGAACAACCAGAAGATTAATATCACTATGAAAATTAAGTGCAATCATAACTCTTCACATGTAGCTGCACCTACTGTATCAAGAGCATTCCGTGCGATTTCCACCCATTCCGGTGAAACTATGTAACGCAAATTCAAAGCAACAATAAAGGCTGGCAGGTTTTAGCGAAACTGAAAGAAAAAGAGGTTGGTTACAGAATGTTTCTCGGATCACTAAACTAGTGATGAAATAGCGATTCCCATTATTAGTCACCTAAGAGCCATCATAGGTGAATAGAAATTCATAGACACTCTCTCAACTGCATATGATTGTTGAATTACATGGGGACTGGAACATAGCTACATAGGCCGAGAATCACAAGTTGTTTCTGACTGATAAATTTCAACACAGGTAGTATTAGTGAGCAATGCCAGAGCTCGGCTCAGGAGAAACAAAGTACACAAGATTAGAAAGTAAACCCAAACCACGCAACATTCAGGGAGCAAGGCAAAAAGCTGTTCTTGAAACAAATCAAATAAGACACTTGATATAAGAGGCTGAAATAAAGACTAGAAGGTTACCTGGGAATCATCGGCATGCTGCATCCTTCCAGAAAGCTGCTCTCTTCTACTAGAATTACTTGCTGATGAGATGCCTTCAGCACCATCTGGAGAGCAGTCAACAACTTTCACTGAACCAAAGCATTTCTTCTGCGAACATAACTCAGCCTCACAAGTTTGATCCATACATTCGGCTGAAGCTGATGACTGCAACCCTTCCAGATTAGTCCTATCTGGCTCTTGGTTTGGCTTAGACAATGTACAAGGGGGATAAAGACCTCCATCCATTAGCACAGTAGGACTCATGTGCTGAAGCCCAGACTCAATGGGTACAGATGACTCTTTGCCTAGGTTTACACCACTGCTGTTGGGGACTTGGCATGCCTCTTGAGGGCCAGAAACTGATAAGTAACCTGGGAAGGTAGCTTTACTTGCTCTAAAAACACCCCAGAGAAAATAAAAATTATTCCAACCTGAAAAGCAGCATATTGCAAACGTTTTCTCAGACACAAATTGTATCATACAATACCACAATAAAATGTCCGTGCTCATTTTCAAAATGGCTTTACAAGTAAACGTTAATTCTTACGCTGAGAATTCTGAGGAAGCAAGTTAGACGGAAGGATGAGGAGTTCAAACCCATGAAAATTTCCTTTAAGAGCCAAATCATTTTGAACCATGCATTCCACCATCCTCCTGTAACTTTTGAAGCTGCACATATCACAACGATTTATATGATATCATCGAAGATCAAAACAGTTGATGAGATGCTACAATTTATAACTTTCCTATACCTCTGAAGATCTTCGGCAAAAAAGTAGAGAGCAATATCCTCTTCTTTTGGACAGGTCTTTTGGAACCGAACAGGCCAATTATCCATGCGAGGAAAATCCTTCAGCAGGAGTTCATGCGAGAACTTGAGCACTATGTCAGAAACCCTAGGCGATGCAGAAGTTGATAGGTGTGCCTGTATCCCATGGCAATGATTTGGAAGCTTTCCACCGTCCTCCAATTTAAATAGTCCCCTGCTTGAATAAAGATCTCAAGTGTATATAATTAACCAGAAGAAGAAAAAAGGGGTGGGGGGGAATAGTTCTGCCAAAATAAGCAGCATCTAGGAAGTTAATAAATTGAATAGAGTGCATTAGGACTCATACTTCCATATATACTCAAGTTTTGGGACAACAGAACCTCCAGGGAAGACATCCTTTCTTTTATCAAACAAAGACAAGACCCCCAAGGTAGGTAAGTTGTTTTGCAGAACATTGTCAGTGGGGACTGGATGATCACTGTCTTCCTGTTTAGTACGAATGATCTCTGAATGGTTGGTCAATCGATGGGAAGAAATCACAGTTTTGGCATGGCAAGGACTTCTTCCACCAGCTTGAGAAGAGGACTGCCTCTTCTCTATACCATATGTAGCTGCCAACAAAAACATTAGTATATAAGATTACACAAAGAGATAAGCTGAAAAAAAAAAAAAAAAGCACCAAAAAGTCAGAGGAAGAAAACACTATCACATCCTACCAGTGCCTTTTGCATGTTTTGGGCCCTTGCATTGAAGGGCAATGCTAGGATTTGACAAGTTCAAACTTCCAGGAACTTTAGCATCCTTTCCATCGTGGCCCTTATTTATCAATGAAGGTGACTTAACTTGCCCAGAGACTGCA
Organism: Tamarix chinensis; assembly: GCA_030549775.1. NCBI lineage: Eukaryota > Viridiplantae > Streptophyta > Magnoliopsida > Caryophyllales > Tamaricaceae > Tamarix > Tamarix chinensis. The sequence goes on along the minus strand of CM060179.1, from coordinate 13,053,045 downwards.
GTCCTTTGGTTAATGCTCAATTTCGCAGCACCAAACTCTCCCAATGGTTGATAAGCCTTAGATCTGTCGATCTTAAATGAACAACTCCTTTGAACTGTTTTTTGTACAGTCTTATGTCTTAAATACATGGAATCTTCATTGATTTTAGCTTTTGAATCAGACACATCCAAGCATGCTTTGCCAACACCATTAAATGACATGGATTTGCTAAGCTTTTTAAAAGTTGTGTTCCTTTGACCCATACAGGTAGCAGTTACTTCAGAAACCTTCCTCTTTTCCTGTATATGTACTCCCTGTGTCTGGACCTTCATATCCAAACTCTTGAAAGGCTTAATCTTACTCAGAGAACCTGCACAAGGAAAAGTCTTGCTCCAATTGACAATTTAAGATACTAATATATCTAATAAGACCATATATCAATCAAGAAAAAAAAATATGCAAGTGCATATGGCAAAAGTCCAGAGAGAATAGAAAAACTTACGCCCATCAGATGGGGATCCCAAATGGGCTAGATGTTTTCCCTCGTCCATGATCTTTGAAAGCAGAACCTGAGGCATGACGGTCCTCCTGGAAGACTCAGACAGCTTTGCTATCTGTTCCTTATTATCAACTGCTCTCCGTTTATCCACTTTTATACTAGACTCTGGCCTCTTACGAGAAGAGCGCAAAGTTGAGGCAATTTTATTCTCAGACAGCTCCGTTATAGAGTTCAATTTCCGTGATCCATGAACTAATTTTCCAGCAGATGGTTTTAAGGCTCCAGCTGACTTTACATCTTCAGTAAACCTTTCTGCTTGTGTTCCTTGCATCATTGTGCACTCTTCACACATCCAATCACCGTCAGGAATCTTATGCATCTTTACTTGCATGCAATAACTAGTTTCATAAACAGATCACAAATGCATTATTAGGACTCAAGTATATAAAGCTAGCATTTGATACAAATTATAAGATGCACAAACAAACTTACATATGTTCTGCCCCATCATTGCACTTGCTACAAATAGCAAGCAATGCCTCGCGACCAGCATCACCACAGATGTCACACACTCGTACCTGCACCCAAATTGAAACACAATTCATTACCCCACAAACACACAGCTATCAATCAAAGTCTAATTGCAATAAACAAACATTACATACAAACCATGTATATCAGCTGGAATCCCACCATCCAATCCCACAGTTGTAGTCCAAGTAACACAAGAGAAAATAACACCAAAGACCACAATCACTAGCTCAAGATCAGCATGCACATGTTCACATCAACACAAGTCACGGCCAATCAAACTACATGATGTCATGAACATGGATAAGAAGTTCCATAACCACCCTCCATCTGAGGTCTCATCATTGTGTCTATTAAATCCCAACTTACCCATCAATCAATAGTAACTGGAAGATTGTACGTGGAAAGTGACAAGAACAGTAAACAGATGCCCTTTCCAACAAAGTTTTATGATTTCAAGTTATCAAGAGCCCCGTCAAAGCATTTGAATCAGTGACAGAAAATCATTAGATAGACTAAAAGCTAAAGGTTATGCGGAAAGGAGGGAGTAGGGTCCAATAGACATGACACCTATCACAAAATTTACTGAATTAACTACCAGACAGCAAAAACCGGAAACATCAACATAACAATGATGATGATGATGATAATAAAACAAAAAAAAAAACAATGATTTCATGATGACCTAATTCCAATTGTTACAATAAGTAACGTTTTTCTTCCTTGAAGGAAAACGCTGCAAGGAAGACACAACATGAAGAAAGGAACAATTAAAAAAATAAAAACTATGTTACATCCCTGGAAAGTGTATTAAATAAGAATTCATTAGCAATAAATTAGTTTGTCACACAGTATAAATCCATAATATCCCTTTATAGTTTACTCTCTACTGTCGACCCTTTCAAATAAAGTGGCTTGAACATTCAGAAAGGAGATTTCAATTCATGAAATTGACTACTTTTACTTCAAAGTCCCCAAAAATTGATACCATAAAATGGAATTAACATGCAAACAAATTAAGAGCACTAAATAATGAAATACTGATCTGGGCAAACACTTTGGTTGAGTAAACAGTTATTCAAAGAAGAAAAAAATATTGCCAATAAAGCTCCAACTGAGCAACACAAAATAAAAGTTGCAAGAAATATCAGCTTGCGCAGACATGTTAACAACTTAACACCTACATAATAAAAGCAAAAAAGTAAGCACTCTCAGAAGTAACTGAAGTTCTAGTACAGTGACAACAGAGCTTCCTGTCCAAAAATAAGTATAATTTGCTTTATTCCATATTTCCTCTTTATGGATGTTAAAATCACTATTAAGAATAGTGATTGTCCTAGAAACTACAAAGCTATTGAAATATGCACACCATCAATAGTTTCAAATAAGTACCCACACAGTCAACTCATGATTGTAACAATGGAATCTCACCCATCACCCAGAGCTCATTTTTCGAGTCTTTACAGTAGCTGCCATTCCAAACTCTTATCTTCTATGGATTTGATAGCCAATGTCAGTAAATTCCATCAACTCCATCAATATAAAGCAGTATTCAATGCTAATATGAGAATACTATTAAGAAAAGACAAAGAAGGAAATATGACATACATCTACCAGTTCATCAAATCCTCCGGTCTCCTCCACAGCAGGAGACTGCAAGTAAAGAGGCTTGTCAATAGGTACATCAAGTGACACATTCAATGTTGAGTGTTCTTTAATATCAAAAGAGCTTTTTGCATCTGACACGTGTTCATTTCCATCAGCAGCAGCCCTTTTTCCTTTCAATGAGTTGTCATCACAGAAGTGGGCATTAAATTTAAGAGTATGCGCATCAGCACTGGAGTTGACTGGCCCAACTGGTGATGAATCCCCTTGATCCTCTAAGCACCCAAACGACGCAACCTAATTAAAACACAAAATAATTCATTAGCCCTGTGAAATAAAAGGTTGAGGGAGAGGTAGCAGGGAGGTTTTGATAGCAAACCTTTTGCATGGGTTCAGCAGCTGCCCTCTCCCTGAACAATGAACTTTCCCATGGGTCTGATTTGTCTGAAAAGTCCACAGTCGAATGGACAGCTTCTTCTGAGCATTGATTCTGCCTTCCCGAATCTGTATTCCCCTCCTCCAGAATTGATTGACCATTATCAGGGCAATGCTTATTAGATTGTACACTCCTCTCCAATTCTTCACGAAAGACACTATTAACTGAACCTGAACTACAGGACACATTCTTCCGCTCTGTCTCACTTTGATGTCCAGCAGCCATTGTATTTGAAGCATCAGCTTTGCTGATGCATGACAAATCATCTCGCTGGAAATTCGAGACCTTATTAGCCTCTACAATCTGACCATCATCTATGTTTTGAAGTTTCTCAATATCCTTGGTGACACAAACCTTGAAGATCTCTGTTCTGTTGCGATCATTGTGAAACAAACTGTGGCTTCCAGAACCAGTAACAGAAACCTCCATTTTACCACTCAAGCTTCTATTGGCCTCTGCCCCACTTTTTGGAGACAGTTTAGATGTACCATCAACCTTTGGCACCTCAATCTCACCACCAACTACCTCGAGATACTGATCTGTTGGTTGAGGATCAGCATATTCATTAGTAGCCACAGACTTTATCTTAGTTCCATTATCTACACTACCAAGAGCATGATCCAGTTTTACTTTAACTTCAGAGGAATCTTTATTTCATTATATAGGATAATTCATGCACATTATGAATAAAGAACACTGTGAAGATTAGAAACCTAAGTAATACATCCTGAACAAAAAGTTTAAAATTCAGTATAAAAAAGAACTCATGGAGTCGCCTCACATAAAAAAAAAATAAAGACACGTAAAAGATACCATATGAGAAACGATTGGGACTAAACAGGTTGAGTTATTCTTTATTATTTTTGTTGGGGGGGGGGAAGAGCACAAGATCCCTCAGAACAGTAACCATCATATGACAGATGGGCTCCAATAAAGTACATATGATACAAGGCATTAGTACACACAAAGTTGTTAGACAAGCCATAGCTAATTGAGGTTGTTTTATCCCATGATAAGTTCGTGCAAGCATGGTTATAAAGGTCAACAATCAAAGTGTTAGTTCATTATACAACCCGATATGTCTAGAAACTACATTCCTGCAGTCCCACCATCCCATGTTGCACCCTTGTCTTCTCTATTTCCCCCCCCCCCCTCTTTTCTGAAACACTCCAAAATGTTAGCAAAGTCTAAATTAAAGTATCAAAAACCTTCAAATTTCTAAGCATTGAATCATCAGAGTTTTGTCCTTCACAATAATAATTATTAAGGGTAGACTTGAAATGCAATAGTTAAATAACGATGGTGCTATTTATCTATTATTTATGTAGACTAGAATCTGTAATCAGATGCATTTCAACCCAAGCAAACAAGGCTGAAGCTGTAAATACAAACACATATACACACAGCTCAAGAATGTTCAATTCAATGTAGCTAACAATATGAAGAACAACAAGCCATCCTCAATAACACTATTGATCTTGTCCTCTAGACTTGTTAGTAAAAACAGAGTATGATATTCTCTCTCTCCTTCAATATGAAGTTTAGGCAACTAATTACTCAGTCCTACTTCTTCAGAACCTCAATAACTCAGCCTATGGTCTATAAAAATTAATGAACATCTAAACAACATAAATTTAAAAGAAAGAGAATAACCTGGTACAACTCAGCTCCATCTTCTGTATATATCACACTAATCTGAAATGGTCTACACTTTGTATTAATCCACTGTGCTAGCAATGCAGTTGTAACTCTCTTCAAAAGAAATATGCAAGAAAAAATGGGCAATTGAGAAAAATCAGTATAGATCTCTGAGACAGAAAAATGGTTCTCCAACTTATTAGAACGAGTGGAAAAAAGTTCAAAGCCATTTCCTGGAACGAGAAATGTTTTCTTTCATGTTTATAGGGGGAATGGAGAAGGGCAGAAGCAACTACACAAGAGGCCCCCAGACCTTAAGGACACAACCAAGATTTTTCCCTCACTTGTCTAATTAGATCCATGAACCCATAATTCAACCAGGGGTGGCAAGTTCCAGGCTCCCAGCTAGCTTGTTACATACATACATGCAAACCTTATGTTCAATGTCTCATTTAGGAATTTATTTTAGATAACACCAAAGCCTACATTCTCAGAGACAAGTTGCAAAAAGAATGAAACTCAACTTTCCATACATAAGATAAGCTCAAACTCAACTAGTTCATGCACTCAAGTTGACTAGCTAACTTGAACAGCGATACAGGAGTCAGGCATGAGGCCGACCAAGTATAAACAAACCAGATAGTTTGGGAAGGTTAGATATATGCGTCTCAAGATGAATTTCAGGCAAGCAAACTGAGTGAGAGTAAGGAACTGCTCCCCCTTCCTGATCCATTTACACATTACAACCCCAGGTACAACATCACCATTCACAACGTCATTTTTCAGTTCTCTTATTTGCTTGGGTGGAACGGAAGGGAGGTTTCCACAGTCTCTACTTTGACTAACACCAGATGAATCTTAGTACAGTATCATAAATTATCAATCATATCATCATTGCTGCAGTGTTGCCATAGTATGCATTGTAATTTGATGATATGCCGATTGAATAAAACGAGTACAGTGATAAATGGTGACAAACAATTCTGAAACATGACTGACAAGACAGAATTACATAATCAAAAACATTAATTCAGAAACTTGCATTGCCATGATTCCAAAGAGCATATACCACAAAACCCCAAATTAAAGATAAAGCGCCAATTCATCAAAATAAATCTTAGTCCGGCTTAGTAGTTAGTACAAACAAACAAATCAAGTAAAAATTGAAAACTTCACGCAAGCGTGTTTATAATTACCCAACTCCGCTGATCACGCAATTAATCAAGCCAGAAATTAGAATTTTTGATTGTTCCGATGATCACGCAATACCTCGACGAAACGAAACGAATTCAATAATTAACTAACGAAACATGGCGAAATGCCAAATTGGTGTACGTAAACTAAGTTATCAAGGTATTTCAAAACAAAATATCGATGTATAAATGTTCCACATGCCTATGATTTTGATGATTCAATGTAATCAATAGACAGAGTTCTCGCTGTTAAACCCTCAAGCTGTAGCATCACGAAAGACCAGAGATAGAGAGAGACAAGAAGGAGAAGACGGACCTTTTAAAATATTTGTATATTTGCGGATTTGGATACTTATGCTTGTTGATTGTCGTCGGCGTCTTATTACAAAACCAATTCAGTTTCTGCAGTGCAGGGAGCAATCGGCAAACGTGTTCATTGCCTAATTCTCTCCTTCACATTCTGTCTACTGTCCCCTCTTCTTATATATCTCGTGCTTTAGCTTTACTTGGAAAACCCGAATTTATTGCTTTTGGATTTTATTTTTTAAATCCGATTATTTAATTATTTGTTTAAGGAAGATCGCTTCTCCATCTATGTCGTATATTTTCGAATAAAATATTTGAGAGGCCGGTGTTCTCTTATGAAATATTTGAAGTTGAACCGGTGTGCGCTTCTTCTTTCGAATAAAATATTTGTAATTGAAATATTTTATTCAAAACTATTTCTCATGACTGGCCATCGGAAAGATTGAGATACATTGAATGACATCAGAAAATATATTTTTATTTAAAACATTTATGTTTTACAATAGAGTAAAAATTTAGGGGAAAAAGTGAGAAGCTAACATGTGATAATATACTTTATTTTGTTAGCTTTTAAAAAAACTATCTTACATATAAGAAATAGATTGTTGCTTGACAGACAAAATTCTAAAAAAAGGTTTGCCTATAAGCTTAAGTTATTTGTCAAATTCATACTAAGCAATAAAATGATACAAAATGGTTTTTTACATGTTGATAGTTTGTTTAATATATATAATTTGGCAATTGTTTAGTTTATAATATTGTTTGTTAATAAATTAAGTTGAAAATAATTAAAAATAAATAAAACATTTACATAAAACAATGGATTATATTGATTAAAATATATGATTAGGTTGAATAATAATCTCGGAGTACTTGTAGAAAAATAAATAATGACAACTGCAAAATACTCCAGGCATGTATAGGCTCTACTTAGCAAGTTAACTTCAGGGTAAAATAAAGCTCGAAGTATGGTCGTAAATGAGCTATGTAGAGCAAAACGTCGTGGGTCAGACTCGGCTTATTTATTAAACGAGTTTAAAAGAAAGTTCAAGTTAGGCTCATTTAATAAATGGATCAAAAAGTGAGACTTGGACTCAGTTTAGCTCATTTAATTAAATAAACAAGTCAAACCGAACCAAATACCGAGTTGTCTCAATTTATTTATAACCCTATCTCAAAGTATGAACGCAGTTCAACTCCTTTACAACCCTATCTCAGAGTATGAATGCAAAGACTACACTCAATGATTGAAAGTCTGTAAATTAGCTAACTATATGAATAGATAAAGAAAATAATGTGTTTTTTGGTAAAGAAATTGGATAAATAATGAGGAAATAGTTCGTAATTTATAATAAGCTTATTTTTTATTAACTTTTTCAATAGTTGATTTTTCTTCCAAAAATGGAGTGGCTTACTAGGGAGTTCATTTGTAATGCATGTTCTCATCAAATTACATGCGATAATTATAGATAGCATGCAGTAATGTTACAAAAACTACTAGGATTACGATCCCAGTTAACCGATTCTACGAATTTCCATCAAATCTACTACATTTGTGTAGCTAGTCTAGCAGCATCCAACCTTATTTTACTAGCCAAGATTAAGCTCGCCATTGAAAAGCTTGGCCATGAACTTCAACTCAAACTACTTGTTGCATTAAATTATTATTAAGAAAAGGAAAATGTAATTGCCAAATTTACATTGTTGACTAATTCACATTTCTATCATTGAATAGCAAGGGGATGGTAATTTGAGAAAGCAAAGTCATAACTTAATTTATAAGGCAAGAAAATGTATGGTTTGACATATAGTGGGAAATGTTGTGAACTTTCTCCTCTTAGTGTGACTAATGAACTCTAATACTTATCCTTAATCACCCTATAGTCCAATAGTCATAATGAATGAATCAAGGCAAGTAGCTCTTTATTTCCTAGTTGCCTTACCTTTTTCAATTAGACGATGATATAACTGTATACATCCTGCACATGGTGTATATGGTAGCATTTAAGTAAATAAAATAGTAGTTGTTATAATATTAGCATGTGCATGGTAGTTTTTAAGTTGTAATAATAATGTAAATATAATTTACTTGATATTTTACCGCGATATACTACATAATTTATTATGGTATGTTTGTTGTTTTGTCACGATATGGTTCGTATTTTTTCCCATGATACGATTGATGTTTTACCATGGTCTAGCATTATGTAGTTGTGCTTATCTCTATTATTATATTTCACCACAATATGATTGGTATTTTACAATAATATGTTCAATGTTTCACCATGATCTAATCGATATCACTCGTCGTTATGTTTCACCATGATTAATCTTGGTGCTTTACCACGCATTTATGTTATATAATAGGGATTTAATCATGATCTGCTTAATGTTTCACAATAATACATTTCATGTTTTACCATGGTATACTTGATGTTTAACTACGTTATGTTTCATATCTCCCCATGGTATACTTAATATTTCACTATGATTCAACATTATGTAGGTTTGTTTCTATCCATTGTTATGTTTCACTAAGATGTCCTTGGTGTTTCATTATGGTATGCTTAATGTTTCACATTATATATTAGAGATTTAATCATGATCTACTTTATTTTTCACCACAATATATTTTATGTTTTACCATGATATATTTCTTATTTTACCATAATCCAACATTATATAGGCTTGCTTCTCTCCATTGTTATATTTCACCACAATATCTTTGGTGTTTCATTATGGTCTACTTGATGTTTTACCATGATATGATATATATTTTACCGTGATATTTTTGATATTTTACTGTGATATGCTTTACATTTTACTATAATAAGTTTGATGTCTCACCGTGATCTAACATCATATAGTCATGCTTGTTTTTATTGTTATATTTTATCATGATATGCTTGATATTTCACCATAATTACTTTCATATTTCACCACTATTATGTTATGTTTTATCAATGTTTTTCATTGTAATTTTTTTACTAAAAGTGTATCAATATGGATATATACTTATAAAGAAAAATCTTAAGAATATTATAATATTTTTTTCCTAATAATTCTACTAAGAGATAATTCAATTTTAAAAAATTGATAACATCGTGATGACATTAGAAATATTTACAATGCTAGCCATAGAAATTGCAACTTATTTGTGACATCATTCACCTTGTAAAAATTGTTTTCCTTAGTACTAATTATTAATTAAGTATGGTGAAAATTTTATATTATATATAGTTACCTTAGAAATAGCCTAAAAGTTCATAGTTGATGGAAGAAAATTAATAACTTATAAATGACCATAAGTTAGAATACACGTGATTCTAACCTATTTAGCAAGTAAGGTTCTTTAAAAAAAAAATAACTAAATGATCATATAAAATAGTTTTTGATGAACACACATAGTTGCATCATACAATTTGATGAGTAAGTTGTGCTATATAAATGAAGCATACAATTATTGATATTTTTGTATTTATTCGAAAGGAAGATATGCCTTGGATGAAAATACAAGATCATATATTTAGAAGATATTAAATGAATTCAATGTTAAAAATGTACACGAATGTATATTATTGATTTTTCCATATACTAAATGCCTTGTTTATATATCTCTCTTTTTTAGAGACTAAGATCGCCAAGGGTTGGGTTAAAAATATTATGCCTAAGAGTTCGTTTGGTATGGGGGTAATATAAGTGATAAAATTATTCTCATATTTTACATATGTTGTATAGTATATTTAAATCGAAAGATCTCTTTGTTAGACGAATATCCATTTTAAACCTTAATTTAAGCTAAAATAGGTATTATATTGAAAATATTGTTATTATTTTTAAATAATCGATATAAAAAGACATATAATATGGTGATTAACCCCCCCCCCCCCCACACACACACCCAATCACCCCCATAACAAACAAATCACAAGAGATGTGATCCATGGATATAGTAGTAATAGGCAAAGGTAAATCCTCCTCCTATAATCTATCATCATAACATAAATCAAACTTAGTGAAAGAAATGTACAAGGCATTTCCCACTTCTAGTTGTGTGCATCCACATAACTCTCGTAACTTGTAACACCCCAATTTTTACTACTGAAAAAAAATTCGTTTTACATCGAAAGCATATAAGTAAAATATTGGGGGTTACTGTCGTAATTGACATAAGTCTGGTTTGCCCAACCATCCTTACATCAATCACAAGACTAAAATCATTTATAGTAAAATAAATAAATTAGAAATGGAAGAAATGTTTATAAAATAATATGAGTTTGGAGGTTAACTCTAAATTACAATAACAAAATACAAAGTAAGGGATACCATAGATCAAAGAGTCCAAAGGAGTATCTAGGTAAATACATCAACCTGATAACATAACTCTTCACCAAAACACCTAGTACAGATAATTGATCACTCATCCCCACATAGTGTATAGCAACATAATTGTCTAGCGAGTCTTCCAGGACTTGCACACAAGAATCAGGGTCTCCTACTTATAGGAATAAGCAGCACACATGAAAAGGGTGGACAATACGCTACGTATTAAGTAAGGTAACAATACTATTAAATTAGGGATACAAATAACACATGCATTCACAACTAATGATGAGTACATATTCAAACTAATGAAAAGTCTCATAAGATAAATACTGATACAGGCCTCTTTATTAGAAATAACTATTTTTATTATTTTATATACGATGAGTTCAGTAACCCTATTATTCTTAAACTGGTGGATCAATCAGAAGTACCTTCTCAGGGACAACACACCTGAGCCATTATTATCATTCGGTGGAATGGATTTAAAAACATCACATTCTCTAGGCAAAATGCTTCGGAGCCACTATTATCCTCCGGGGGAATGGATATAAAAACATCACCTTAGTCATAACTCACGTACTCTTCCACTTTAAGTCATTAGTGTCTTATCCATAGGTTATACAGTTTACATTGTCTTTCACAATGAGTAGGGGTCGCACTATACTTAATCCGATGAAATAGACTGAAATACCTTCTCAGGGCAAAATACTTTCGAGCCACTATTATCCTCTGGTAGAACAGAAATATAAAAACACCATTTTCTTGAGGCAAAATGGTCCCCATTCACTATTATCCTCCGGTGGAATAGAGATAATAACATCACATTTCCCTTACTCATGTGTTCTTTCGCTTTAAGTGATTATTATATTATTCGTGATTGATTTATAGGTGTCAAACACATTAAGGCAAATAAGCACATAACATAATTCATAAGGTCGATCTCTAGAGTCGAGATCCTTAATTTCCTCAACCATAACATTAAACTCCTTACATAACTTCTATTATATTGATCATTTAACCACTAATTATAGTATATCATTTATCAAAAACTAATAGTGTTAACACACCTAAAATTCGTGGTATAACACCCACGTCTCACACGTAAAATAAGAGCCTTATCCCAAACGTTATAATTAATAGGGCTTCCAAAATCCTAATTTCAAGATTAGTCATAACTCTTCCCATAAGGCTCGTATTATCACTCAAATTTAATACACATACTTAAATTATCAACATCAACAACATATCCAAAATTTGTGGTCTAACTCAAAATTTTTACATATGGAATAATATTATTACTATTTTAAGGTTATTATGCCCTAATTAAGCCATTATCTCATTTGGAGGTACCCACAAGATTTAGTAAGTACTCTAAATACTTCTCTTGATATCATTATCATAATTAATGCACCTAACACATTAAAATATCAAGATATCCATATTAAATGATATCACTTATTCCATAAATTATATTTTCTCACAAGTAAGGCTGAGCGTAATAAGATTATATCAACACATCTTTCCCATGCTTACTTCCTTTATATCATATACATCCACATTATGACAACATCTCATTAACATCATACATTCCGTCATATAACAACAATATCATGATAATACATGCAACCATGCAAGAATTTAACACAAAAGCTCTAAAATATTGATTAGTATCCTTACCAACAATGACACTAGGCTCTAAGCACATAAATCCCAAACTTCCTCCTACAAGATCACCGGAATATCACCTATAAAAAATAAGATAATACGCTGTTAGGCTTGAAGATTATAATCAAGGGAAAAGTTAAGGTAAAGAGGGTAAAAATAGAAATAACTGGAGTCAAATGGAAGCTTGAGTTGTGTGAATGTGTGGTGGAGCTATGGTGAAAATTTGGTGGTGTTTGGATAAGGTTTGGGGGTGAAAAAGATGGTACACAACCAAAATGGGGAGGTTGCACGGGCTTGCGGCAGGCGATGCACACCTAGGCCGTGAGCTAGGATCATGCATAGTTAGGTGGTATGAAAGGTACGGTCATGCTCGATCATTGAATACACAGAGCAAAATCAAATAGGTGTGCGGCAAGTTGTGTGCGGGTCGTGAGAGGGTGCAAGAGAAAACCTTCTTAGTTTGCACGGGCGTGCAATAAGGCAAATTAGGAGTGCATGGTAGTGAGTGCGGCCATACATTTCTAAAAACGCGAGGAAAGAAGAGGGAAAAATGACGATTGTTAACGGTGATGGCTGACGATGATGAATGTGAGTGATGGGATAGCCTTGGTGGTCGGTCCACTAGGTTTTGGGCAATGCGTGGTGGTTGTGATGGTTCATGGTGGTGATGGAGGGTGTGCATAGAAAAATAGAGTAGGAAAAGAGGAAGAAGGAACAAGACGAAAGTAAAGAGAGGGAGTTTGGGCAGTGGTTTTTAACAGAGTTTGGGCAATGAATAGCAACAAACAAACGAGGGAGAATGAGAGTGTAGTAGTGTGTATATATATGTATACGTATGAGCATATGATGGGTAAAAGAAAAATGCAGAGGGTGGCAGTGCAATTGAGGTTTATGGTAGGGGAAATTTTCAACGAAGGAGGCTGGAGATGATGGCGGAGTGTTGGGGTAAAGATGGCAGGGTCTATAGCATGAGAGGGAGAGTTGTGTGTGTATATTGTGTGGAGAAGAAAAATGTCAGGGGAGGGTGTGTGTGCACTAGCACTAGCAAGAGATGGTGATGGATGATAGTGATGATGGTGGCTGTAGTAGGGTGAGAATAATGGTCGTTGCAAGTTGTAGGAGGGGTGCACGCAAGAGGAGAGGAAGAAGAAATTGGTGCCACAATGGAAGAAAGGAAAAAAAAAGAAGAAGAAAAAAAAAGAAAAGGAAATAGGGTTGAGTTAGGATTAGATATATTTGATTAGCTAAAATACGTAGGATTAGTGATAAAATTTACCGAAATTAAGATTAGGTTATGAAATATAGTTTATCCAAGGTAAAGAATTCAGACTAGCTTAGGATTTCAAGATTAAGAAATTTGGTTAAGGATAAAATAATATTTTCTTAAAATTAGAATCAAATTAGGGTATTAATGATACAATATTAGGTTAAATAAAATTTTGGGGTATTACATAACTTGTTTAGCCAAGTCAAGAATGTCATCACTTAGAATGCCTATCCTCGATAAGATATTGAAGATTATAAAAATGAGTTAATTATACTTTAGGTTTATTAAGGAAGTTTTTTCACATTTAGGTCAAGCATATTTTTGTATAAATCATCTCACTATTTTATATTGAATTATTATACATATATTTTACCATAACAAAACTAATTATAACATTTTTTGTTTTTATTGCGTCTTTCTATAATCCTCCACATTTAATTTCATTTGCATAAGAATACAAGATACTAATTTGCTATAGGAATAATACTAATATGCATTTATGTATCAAAATTTTATATTACATAATATATATGCAGAGAACCAATATTATATATTATTTATTACTCGTCAAATGTACGATATCTATACTATATGTTATATATTGCACGTTTGTCACATATACAATAAATATATTGTATAAGATATGTTCACCAAATATATTATGTACTATATAGTATACACTATACTTTATACAATATACTATATCTATATGTAAAAACAAGTCATATAGTATTACAATGACATACTTTGACCTTTGATTGTGTTAAATTATAATATATAATGATATTAAAAATTATTATTATTATATTCATATTAAAAATATATATTTTTATTCTTTTTTATCAATATATATTAAAATGCATTAATGGTTAAATTTTTTCCTTGAATTACGTTGTGATTTTTTTTTACATACGAAAGTAGTATTATATATTGTACATTATGTGTTAACTATACTATATATGATATTATGCACTATAATTTGTCACATATATGTATTGTATGTTTTTTACCAAAGATATTGTATAATATATACCTAATTGGACCCATTCCAAAAAAACAAACTAATTTTAGCTAACGAAAAGTCAAATAAATCGGATATTTGATCCAATAAATGTAAATAATATCCAATCTGTAAAAATGTGTATATTTAAAAGTATATATGCATAAACATTAACCCTTTGTGGCTACAAAAATAATAAAATATCCTATCTCCATTTTTTTAAAACCAACCTCGACCCTCTGCTTCCATTTCTCCCCCAACTCAACCTCCTCGTCATCATCTTTTCATTTATCAACACACCACACCACCACCCTCACCATTGTCGACAACACCGCCAACTGCCTCCTTCGCTGCTTGTCACTACACAATCCTCTGTGTTCCTTCCTTTCTTCTCATTCTCCTCCTCCTCCTCTGCAATTATATGACCCCATCTCCTTTCATTTGTCCTTCTTCTTCCTCCCAACCTTGTTCTATTTTCTAAGTGTGCCGCATAGTTGTGCGCCAGCCACACACAACCATGCCCCATTTCCCTTGCAAACCCGTTCCCTTCTCGCACACCCCTCCTTTGAGTCATGCCTCATTTTTTTTCTACACACCTATGCCTAAGTTGTGCCCCTCATCTCAAATCCAACAACCATCGACAACCACTGTTGTTATCCCCTATCTAGCAGCATTACCCATCCATGCCATTAGCCTCCCCTTAGTGTCGCCCTTTTGTCACCACTCATCTCCTCCCTTCCAGCCCTTGCTTCACCTCCCCTAACCACCACTCAAACTGTCACGCCAACACACTACCACCAAACCTCTTTCCCCCTCACACCAGCACCATCCAACACCACAAGCTAACCTCCTCACTGTAGCTGTCACCACCACCATCCACTACCTCCCTTGTTTCCCATTATCCCCTCCACCCTGCAGCACCACCCTCGACTACCGCCTCCTGCAACCTGTAGCACCACCTTCCAACCCCTTCATACACACCTCCTTTTTCAACTTAAGGGTAGTTTGATAATTTTACTTGATAAATATTTAAATATAAATTATTAATTTATGGGTTAAATATTAATATGATTAATGTGGTATTATTTTTAGGTATAAGAGGTTGATTAGTGGATACTAATAAAGTTTGTTAAGTTTTCTACAATTTGTGCCTTGATGAAAATTATGTTATCCTTATACTTCACTAAAATATTAAATATCATATGACAACACATTAGGGTTTTGATGTATAAACCATGTTAAGTATTTTCTTCACCAAAATCTCAGGTATCGCATGATAGCACATTAAGGCTTCTATTTATAGGCCCTGTTAAGTATGTTTGCTATATTATAATCCTTATATTCTACTAAAATGGTAGACATCACATAATATCATGTCAGGATTTTGATGTATAAATTATATTAAGCATGTTTGTTACATTGTAATTATCTATCTAATAATACTAGCATAAAATATGTTAAAATGGAGCATGTTGACTTATGGAAAGTATTATGTATATTAGAGTATGTTAAAACATGTTTAATGCCAAAAATAAATTGTATGTTATGTATGTTTAATATGATAGGCTAGTATGCTTAGGCTTATTTTTAGCATGATTATTATTATTGTGGGCCCTAGGGGAAATTTGGTCTTTTAGGTAAATTTTAGATCATGTATATTATGTATTATTTAATGTTGACCATGAAAATATGTGATTTTGGATAAATTAGATATGTGTGTTAGGGTTTTATATGTTATATCATGTGTTAGCATAAAATGGTCATTTGGCGAATCTAATAATTTAATTACATGCTAACTAATTTAGTTATTGTGTTTTATCCTTTGCATTAAAAATCAATAAATAAAATGGAATTAGTATTTAAAATGAATGATAATGTGGTAATTATGCTCTCAATGGCATTCTAGTTATTTTTGGCCAAATGTGCCCAAAGATAAATAATTGATCCTATGATAGCCTCAGTAGATTTTCATGTTGACCTTACTATTGTATATGATTATGATTATCTTTGTAAATCATCCAACATAGTTAAGAATGAAAGTTGGAACTATTTGTGTATTATGTGATTTTTTGGTCACCTTATTAAAATATTAATATTAAAAGTGAAAGACCTCGAGATCGGGAATGGTTTCTCTTTAGATATAGTTACCCTAAAGACGTGGTTGATCCTATTGTTGATTATAGATTTTTGTTGGTGTGTCTTAGTGTCCCAGACAGACCTTATATCTTACTCTATTTAGCTTTGCGGACTTATAAAGTGTATGTATAATCATAGATTATGTGTCTTTTAAGCCCTACATGTGGTATTATGGATATTACCGGTTTTGATATTGAGATATGAGATATATTATGAAAGTCATGGTTCTTGTGTTGGGATTGTTTCTAATCATTGCTTTAGATAGCATCCCTTAGATGTCTAGTTGGAAAGTTTTAGCATGTTCTAAACAAATGAGAATGAACAATATATGGCTTTGTAATATTTGTGTATTTAATCTAATCATCGTATTTTGATCATCACATGTATGTTTTGATATTTTATACCATGTATTACCGTGATGCCTTCTGTATGTTCCACGTGAGCTTTTTATGTTAATATTATATAATTGATTACTCAATAATGTTGTACTTTTCCTTGTGAGATCAGTTAAAGGTTAGTATTTTGGGTTGAAAGTTATAACTATTCGATGTTTTGTTCAGTATATTTTGATTTGGATGTTCTTATAGTCTTATGTTCTCTTATATTTTTATTTCACTGAGTTTTGTAACCATTGACATTTGTTTTGTCTCAATGATAATAATCTTCTTTGTTCTCTCTATTACAGTTTTTATATTGTGTTATTAATTTAAGCTAAGTAATAATTTTAGCCTTAGCACTTGCTACAAGAATAACTAAGGAAACCAAACTCGTGCTAAGTGTGGCGGTAACACCCTATATTTTTATCATTTTAGCTTCTATAATTAACTCTTTAAAAAAAACTTTGAAGTCCAAAAAATGGGGATTTTACGTTTATTAATTAATAAAATTATAGAATCATATGCAAATGGTGTTTTCAAATCCCTTTGCAAACCACCTAACCTAAGGAACAGGCCAATCACCTAGGATGTCATATTATATTTGATTTTTCCTCTTATGCAAGATCAATATTTTCTATCCATTTCACGTGTTCATTAGATCTTTAAATTTCAAAGCTAGATTATATGATAATATCAAATAGTATTGTTAGACTTATATGGAGGGAAATTTGATTTGTGGAGGAATATAGATGGAACATAAAATATATTATGTTATGGTTAAAAGGGTGAAAATGAAAAGATAAATTTGAAAATTGGTCTATTTAGTTGGTAAAACTAGATTACAGACTAATTTAAGTAGTTTTTCAAAATTATTATTTTTTCATTAGTGATAAATTTGTTATCAAGCAAAGTTTTTTTTTTCGTTTAGAAGTGTATTAGACTAGAAAAATTAGCTATAAGCTAGCTCAAAAAACTATAATTTATGCACATAAATGTACTTGCCTTTATTTGGTCAAAGGTAGTCAAAATGAACCTTATTTGTATTTTATTCTAGGAAATATTCTTGAAGCTATGTAGTGAATTGTATATTTATTCTCTTATGGCAAATTAATACATGAAATGAAGATGTTATAAAGTGAAGTGCATTAATAATTTTAGGGATAGATTTAAGATTAAAATATTTAGTTGAATATTATTTATAGTAAGTTATGATAAAGAACACGAATATTTTTAATATGTATAAAAAGTAATATATCACATTAGATATAGTATAAACATAAGACAATTGTCAAGCAGGCAAGCACCGTCTAAGTGACTAGAACCTTTGTATCATATTTTTTATATTTGTTTTATTTTAATATAACATTTGACTTTTATATATGTATATCCAAATATTTTTATTTCCTTAATAAATTTTCTAAATAAATAAAATGATCAATTCACAACTAAACACAATTGATAGAAAAGGTAACAACTCATCAAGATGAGTAATGTGTATGCATAATCAGGATGATGTTGAGGAATATTGACAATTTATATAAGTGTGTTTGAGATGTATGGCAGGGTAGTAACATGGTTTTGAGAAAAATACCCTCACATTTTATGTTTATTATGTGATATATTTAGAATGGAGGAAAATCTTTACTCAATATATCCATTTTACTTAAAAAAAAAGTATAAAAGGTATTTCATGTAAAAATTTATTGCTTAATTCTAAAGACACTACATAATAGATATAAAATATTTGTTTTATATACATTACTCTTGCACCAATTATGTATTTTTGTATGCACATCAGTGTGTTTTAGTTATATTCACCTATGCATAGAGACGGGGATGAGAAATGAGATATAAAAGAAACAAAAAACATCATTTTTTAAATATGAAGTATTTTTATGTATATTTTGGAAAATAAGATGTGAAATTGGTAACGACTAAACTTATTTAAGACGGGGATGCTAAGTTAAATGAATTTTTTGTGCATTTAGTGATTATATTTATTAGTTAATATTGCTAGAAGACAGATCAAAAATTAAAAAAATATGTGAACACTCGTGGCATGTTCTTCTTAACTTATTGTTGCCAATTATGATTTAGTGTGATATGAACCAATTTAATTTAACATGAATTAAAAATTTTCAATTAATTATTATTACTATTTTAATATTATTAATATCATAATTAATATTTTTCTTATTAGTATTGATGTGATCGTAGCCAGTATGTAATTTAAACTCTTTTATAGTCATGTGTACTATTGATAAATAAGGGTATCATTTTTGTAATACCCCAAAATTTTAAAACCTAGAAATTAATAATTAAGCCTCATTTGGGGATAAATTTAATTTTTAAATTATTAATTTAATTATTTTGTGTACTTTTAAAAATTAATATGATTGTTTAATAAATTAAAATAGATATTTTGTTATTTTATCATATGATTTTTATTTAAATAATCTTCCAAACCTGTATATTACTAAAATGATCCTCTTAAATTAATATCTTAAATTTTAAATTAATTATTTTATTAAAATAATTTATCTATCTAAATGATTAAATACCCTAATTCCAAAAATTATTTGATTTTTGTTTTCTCCTTTCCTTTTTCCTTTCCCCTTTTTTCTTTCTCCTTTTTCCTTTTTCTTCGTTTCTTCCTCCTTGGGGTCGTCTAGCCCTCTTATTCTCTCCTTCCCCCGCTAGGTTGTTGCTCCTCTTCCTTCTCTCATTTCCTCACCCGTCCAGCCTACCTCCCTTCTTCTTTTTTCTTTCCTTTTCTCCCCCGATTAGGCTAGCCCAACCGCTCCCCCTTCCTTCATTCTTCTTCTTTGCACGCAGGCCGGTTTGCTCTTCCTTTCCCTCACTCGACCGACCTTCCTTCTTTCCCTTATTCTTCTTCTTCCTTCTTCTCCCTAGTGACGAGCCAAACAACACCCCCATACATGCACTCATATGCCTGCCACCATCCCCCTGCACCTGCCATTCCAACCTACAACCTCTCCCCCTCTCCTCCGTCCCTTTCCCTTCCATTTTTGACCCTACACACCTCCCTGCAACACCCCCCATGCATGCCTTTTTTTTCTTTCCACTTTCCTCTTCTCCCTTCCCTGCCACCCTACAGCCCCTTACAACCACCTAACACTATGCCTCTACCTTCCCTCCTCTCCCTCTTCTTTTTCTTCTTCTCCTCTACCCATTTATTTCCCTCCTCGAGCACCCTTCTTTCTCTACAGAGCCCCTCTTCTCCCTTATTTCCTCCTTCTCCTTTCCTCCCTTATTTTTGCTTCCCCGCCCTCAACCACAGCCTCTGCCGCCCAACGACCACCACACCAACCCCCTGACCTCCCCTACTTCCTCCATGCACCACCCTACAACCACCACTCTCCCCCTACGACCACCTTTCTCTTCCCTCTTATTTTCTTCTCCTTCTTTACCTCCTCCCTACACACCACCCTACCACCACCATCTCCCCTCTTCCACTGTGACTAAAGCCACACCTCAACCCCTTGACACCTCCTCTACCACCTCCCTACCTCAGCCAGCCAATATCTCCCATGTAGCCCCCTGATTTCTTCCCTTCGTTTCCCTTCCTTCTTCTTCTTCTCCCTTCCTTACACCTAATTTCCAGCCCCTGCTACCACCGATCTTCGACCCCTGACCACCACCTACACCCTACCATCTCTCTTGCACCTAGCCACCGCCCTCACTCCCCTCTACAAGCCCTCAACCAAAGCCACCAACCCTCACCTGAGCCCTTCTTCCTCTCTTCTCCCAACACTCTTCTTCTTCCACAATTTCTTCCCCTCGTGCATGTAGCTCACGCTGCTCATACAATATGAGTGTTGCTACATTTTTTTTAGCTAAATTAACCAATTTTTGAGGTATAAAAATAGGTAGCATTAATATGTATTTACTAAGCTTTTTAGTAAAAAAAATTACTCTTTTAATTTTTACTACTAATATGTTGGTTTTGATATTATTTCTAGGTACAAATTTTTACTAATCAAAGCTTAAACTTTTAACTGGGGATACCGGTAAAGTTTATTTATTATTGGAAATAAGGTAACTATTATACCCTACTAAAATATGTGGATATACGTATGATGGCACATTAGGGTTTTGAATATGTTTGTGTGCATATTATGGGATGTTAAGTATATTATGATTTGTAGCATATGTTGGTAGTTGAAATAAAAAGCATGCTATATTATGAAGTGTGTCGTGTGTAGAAATGATAGTTAAGGAAGGAGCCTTATTATTAATGATAATGTTATATGCGTGTATATGTCATGATAAGCTAATATGGCATTTGTAGTAGAGATAATGTTAATATGAGCTCTAGGAGCATTTTACTCATTTTTATTGCACAAAAGGTGTGGCCTAAATAAGTATATATGGTAGGTGATAATTGGTATTAATAATAAATAATAATAGTTGGTGGTATTAGATGATGCATATGGACCATGGGTGTTAGTGTTTTATGTGTAACACCCCAAAATTCACTATTTTTTTTAAAGCGGAAGAAATTAAAATATTTAATTTAAAACCCATGAATTCTGGGGATGTTACCGCCACACTTAGTACCAGACCGGTTCACTCCTACCGTTCCGATACCAAGTGCTAAGACTAAGAAAATACTATTAATAACACCATAAAAATCTAAATTTATAAAAGCGAGAATCAGAGTACGCGCAAGTCTTACATAATTTGAAATACCAGCTATTGTTTTTCCAGATAATAACTAAACAACGTTAGTAAAATTGTTTCGACAATTCAAACATAATAAAAGATAACATGAGTCATAAATTTAAAAAAGAAAACGACCACGTCACTCTAGAGATTGATCCAACCCAGCTATCACTCCGCCCTTCCTGATGCCCCGTAGACATCGATAGCATCAAAGTAGGTATCTCCTACCTGCAACAGATCAGACGGGCCTTCTGCTCATGAGAATGAGTAACACCTATGAAATGGGTGATCAGTACGCTATGTACTGAGTAAGGTAACCGAGTACTAAGGCCGGCATATAACACATTAATTCATGCAGGATAATGATTAACATACATTTACAAACCCACACATATGATACATAGAAGCATAAAATGAAATCCATAACTTATAATCAACAAGTCCACACATAAGGCCCAAAAGATCCAGATTAATTATTTAATCATCCTTTTATCGGAAGTCGATTCGCATTAAGTCTTTTTATCAATCCATGCGAGTACAGGAACACCCCACTATTATAACCGGTGGGCCGGTCACACATAGAGCATCATGTCCTAACCACTATTATTACCGGTGGATCGGTCACATATAGGGTAAAACCCTAACTACTATTCCTAACAGGTGGATCGGCTTGGTTCCTGCTCGCATGGTGTTCCACTGTAAGTAATTAGTATCTTTAAATAGCATTGACAACTCTGGTTTGTCTTTATTGAGCTCGGGATCCCCCACTATTATAACTGGTGGGCCGGTCACATATAGGACCTCATGTCCTAACCGCTATTATAACCGGTGGATCGGTCACATATAGGGTAAAACCCTAACCACTATTCCTGACCGGTGGATTGGTTGGTTCCATCTCAATATCTTCCACTTTAAGTAATTAATGTCTTAAATATTTTATTCATAAACATTTGTCATTCACAAACATTTGTGCCCAGACATGCATGACTAACTCCATGCAACCCTAGCTCCCATGCAAACCCTAGCTCCACATAAACCACACTTCCATGCAAACCCTAACTCCACGTAAACCCCACTTCCATGCAAACCCTAACTCCACGTATACTACGCTCCCATACAAACCCTAATTCGTATGCAAACCCTAGCTCCACATATACCACACTTCCATGCAAACCCCAATTCATATACAAACCCTAGCTCCACATATACCACACTTCCATACAAACCCTGATTCACATGCAAACCCCAGCTCCACATATACCATGCTTCCATGCAAACCCTACCTCCACGTAGACATGCTTCCATGCAAACCCTAACATCATGCCATTTCATGCAAATCTTAACACCATGCCATTTCATGCAAAACCCTGACACCACATTGTTACACTCCCCATCATTATTTCACAACCCTACCATGCATGTCTTAAGGCCACATCATACAATAATAATAACGTAAATATACACATAATTCTCATGCCACGATTTATTCATACCAACATACTTCAACTCCACTTTATAACACATATGAAATAATTAATAATAATAAACATAGAATACATGGCATATAAATCACATAATACATATAAACACACAAATGGCCTTAGTAACACCCATACCTAAAACGTCACCAGTCTTGGTGCACGCTCTTATTCCACTTGAGGGATTTGACTGGGTTCACCTATTATATAAAAATATACTAGAATTAGGCTCCCTCATGAAATTTTATTGTTCTCTAACTTATTCTAAGACTTGGTTTTTAATTAATACAATATTACACAATAATTAACTGTATAAAAGATTGCTTAAAAATACAAATAAATTACTATTTCCATTCGAAATGAGTGGTGATATAAGGGTTTCTACCCTTCACCAAAATAGTATTAGTAATAGTAATAATAATAATAATAATAATAATAATAATAATAATAATAATAAAAAGTAAAATATTATTAATAATACTCTTATTAGTAGAATATTAATATAAATAATAATATAAATCTTAAAATTATAAAGTGGCTTTCGAAACCACCCCATTTAATAATAATAATATTTAAAAATGGTAATAATAATATTAATACTATATATATACTTAAAATATAAAAGTTAATAAAGATAATAATGATAATATAATTAGTAATAATGTTAAAAATGCTAATAATAGTAATAAAAAGCAAAGGTGCGAGACCTACTTAAAATTTTAGGTTTCGAACCCCCCTAAAATAATTAAAATATAAATAAATAATTATACTAATAATACTAATAACATTATTATTATTATTATTATTATTATTATTATTATTATTAATAGTAAACATGTAATAATTCTATTAAATAACAAAAATTCAAGAATAATAATTTCTCTAACTCAAGAATACTCCCAAACCTGTCAACAAAATTTAACAATTAGGTTACAGTTGATAATCATAATAATAATTATTATGATAATAATAATTAAAATCGAATTAGCATTAAAAATTAGGATATAAGCAGAATAATTTTCAATAAATCGAAGGAAAGTGTTGAAAAGGTCTAGGGTTTCACCTTGAATTGGCAGGGATGGGTGGCACCAGCGGTGGTGCCCGGAGGTGGCCAAAAAAGTTATCTAAGAGGGGTGAAAATGAAGAAAAAGAGGGGAGGGGAAGGAGAAAAATAAAATAAGTTTATGGGTCGGTGGAGGAGAATTAGCAGGAGATTTTGAGTGGTTTAGAGGGTGGCAGAAGTGGCAGATGTGATGGTGGACAATGGTTTAAGGTTTCGGGGTAAAAATTCTGGCGAGAGAACTAGCAAACTTTGCACGGTTATGGAGGCCCGTGTAAGGAGAATCGAAGGATGTAGATGGTTTAATTAACTACAGGGAATTACAGGGAATAGTTTGGGAGGCTGAGGCGGTGTCGAGGTTGGCTAACGGTGGAGAAAAGCGTGTCTAAAGGAGCGGTGGTGCACAGACTGGTGCTGAGGGTTTCGGGGAAAGAAATCTCAAAACCAGGCCATACGAGGGGTATTTATAGTGGTGGAGGGTAAGCTCGAGTTGTGGAGGTTACCAGGAGGTCAAAGCCGGTGAGAAATGGGACGGTTATGCTGTTGATTGGGCAGTACAATTTTGAATTTTTGTCCGACCTTCGCGAGGGAAATTGGGAGCAACGTGGGGAAGAAAAGGGAAATGGGGCATTTCAAATTAGAGTGTGCGTCGAGGGGAAGAAAATGGGCGGGATAAAGGCCGGTCATGACACGTGTGGCCGGCAGCGCCATTTTCGGGGGAAGGGAGGAAGAAGAAAGGGAGAGAAGGGAGGAAGAAGAAAGGGAGAAAGGGTGGCGCCATTTTCGGTGTCGCAGGTTCGAAAATGGCAGAGAAGGGAGGAAGAAGAAAGGGATGAGTCGGCTGTTCGAGGAAAAAGAAAAGAAAGAAAAGGGAGGAAACCGGGCGGTTCGGCGCGGGGCTAAGGGGCTTAAGTCAAACGATGCGTTGCAATGGTTAATGCAAATAAAACGCAGCGTTGGGACGGAAAGGAGAAGGTGGACGACGCCACGGGCTGGGCTGGCAGAAGGAAAGGAAAAGAAGGATTGGGTCACGGGGAGGTAGGTCCAATCGGGGGAGGGGAAAAAGAAAAATAAAAGAAGAAGAAAGAAAAAGGGAAAAGGAAAAAAGAAAATTAGGAGGTTTGGGTTAATTAAATTAATTAAAATATTTGGGATATTTAAAAACAATAATATTTAAATCCCTTTTTAGGCTAAGTTAGGATTTTTAAAAGATTTTCCAAAATTTCCATTTTAAATTAGTAAATCACTCTAATTTTAATCAATTAAATTATTTATAAATTAACATTAATTTGAAACTATTTTCTCTTTCTTAATTTAAATAAAATAATTTATTTAAATAAATTCCCAAATTAAAGTCTTTAATTAGTTAAAATACCCAAATTTCCTCTAATCAACATATTTATAAAATTCATTATTAATTTTTCCTAATATATTTTCTTTTATTTTGGTAAAAATAATTTATTAAATTAAATTTTTTGATAAAACCTTATTTAAATATAATCTTTAAAATTAGAAATTTTCGGGGCATTTCATTATGTGGTAAGGGTAATTTAGTAAATTTGGTATAAGAAGGGCAAGTTGGTAATTTACATGAATAGAAGGGGTAATATGATCATTTAATAAGTAATAGGGCAGTTTAGTAATTTTGCATCGAAAAGGGGGTAACTTGAAAATTTTATGAGTAAAAAGGGTAATTTAGTAAATTACTAAATAAGAAGGGTATTTTGGTAATTTTGGCATAAAAAGGGGTAACTTGATAATTTTATAAACATAAGGGATAATATGGTAAATTAATAAGTAAGATGGGTATTTTGGTAATTTTGGCATAAACAAGGATACCTTGGTAATTTTATGAATAAAAGGGGTAAAATGGTAATTTAATAAGTAATAGGGGTATTTAGATAATTTGGAATGAAAGAGTGTAACTTGATAATTATATAAGTATGAGAGGTAATTTGGTAATTTAACAAGTGTGAGGGGTAAAGTTGGTAATTTAACACATATGAGGGGTAAATTGGTAATTTAGTAAGTATGAAGGGTAATTTGGTAGTGGAACTAACCTGAAGGGCAATTTGGTAAATTTTAACAAGTATAAAAGGGTATTTTGGTAATTATATAAGTATAAAGGGTAAATTGGTAATCTCATATGTATGAAGGGTAGTTTGGGTAATTATACAAGAATGAAGGGTAATTTGGCAATTTGATAAGAAAAATTGGTATTTTAATAAACATGCAAGTAAGATGGGTATTTTAGTAATTTTGTAAGTATTAAGAGGTAAATCAATAAATTATATATAATATAACAATAGATTTAATAAGCCTCCATAATAAGACATAAGGGATATTAAATAATAGAATAATAATGTATGGCCTTAGTATCACTTGTTTAAGTATAATCATGTATAATATAAGGATAAGGGTATTTCAGTAAATTGGTGAATATCATAAGGATAATGTATGGTATAGGGTTGAATAGATAATTGAGGGTATGATATAATGTTTATTTTGTAATCATGCAAGAGGTGCCTTAGCTATTAATTATTCATGGAAATGTGTGTTAGATGTGCTAGAAGGACATGTTAGGGTTTATGCGTTCCATGATCCCTTGATATAGAGTACTTGATTCTATGACCAATGTTATAATTATGATATGATAACCTGTTATAGCATGTGAATAAATGGAAATGAATTCTGTAATGGAAATAGATGCTAAAAGGAATCCTTAGCCTTAGGGACATTTTGGTCATTTTGACTTAAGGTGCCTAAGTATAAGAATTGGAACCTAGGTTGGCCTTAGTGGACTATTTAAGCTAACATAGAGAATAATACTAATAAGGATTACTTAATAATAACATAAACAAATGAAAATTATTAAGTATGTGATTGATGTGTTTCTCATGGTCACCATAATTAAGATACTAATAATTAAAGTGGAAGACCTCGAGATTGAGAATGGTGGCTCTTTAGGGGTCACTATCCTAGAGACGTGGTTTAGCCCATGATTGTTCTAGATTTTGCTGGTGTGCCTTAATACCCTGGTCATACCCTACATCTTACTCTATGTAGCTCTACAGAATTATTTAGAGGGTATGTATACTTATGGATTAGGTATCCTTGTCGGTAGGGCATTGTGTGTTCTCATGCACCAGTACGACCAGGGTACATTTGTGTCCTTGAGTTGATGGTTAGAAGGTACTATGTTGTTTGAATGTGCTAGTATGACCGGTGTACCTTTGTGTCTCCGTTTTAATGATCTCCCCCTTGAGTTAAATAAATGGATTTGTTGTGTTAATTAAATGAAAAACACCAATCATTTAAAGTGGAAGATTATTGAGCTGAGCTCAGATGGATTATATCATTTGTACCAGTTCGTCGATTATAATAGTGGCCAGGAGTGTTTTGTCCTGGAGGTTGTATATGTGTACCAGTCCACCAACTATAATAGTAGGAGATCTCGAGCTCAATAAACAAAACCTTGGATGATAATAAATCATGGGAAAGATACTAATCACTTATAGCAAAACACCATGTGTGTAACACCCCCAAAATTCACTACTAAAAAAATTTCGTTTAATTAAAAGAAAATTAGCAGAAGAAAATTAATAAATCGTGAACTTTGGGAGTATTACCGCCACACCTAGTACCATACCGGTTCACTCATACCGTTCCGGCACCAAGTGCTAAGGCTAAAAGAGTAAAATACAATTTTACGAGAAACTTAAGCATTTAAAATCAGAGTAGCACAGTAAATAGTTTATGAGAGTAAAATCCAACAACGGTGATTACAAAATAATAAATACATTAAAGTTAAAAGAGACGGGTTAAAACCCTAGAATTTACCGGATAGTACCTTACGCTCTTTCCCGAGAGCCCAATTAAATAGCACCTGAATACAAACTGCAAGGGGTACTTTCCATTGAATAGGTAGGGGCCCCACGAAGGGAACCCTTCAGTACTACGGTACTGAGTAACCCTTTAAAAACGCACTTAAAAACAGGCACGCAATGTCACACATGATACTACATACGTACACAATGAAAGGTAAATACTTAAGATCCATAGTCATACAACCACATACTTAACGAATCAATAATGATTAGTAGGCCATAGCAAACGATCGATACGTCTGGGCCTTAAGCCCTTAATCCATCATTATCAATCATCTCAATGATTAGTATTTTCCATAATTTATTCACATCCAAAATAAATTTTATTGAGCTCGGGACCCCCACTATTCTGGCCGGTGGATCGGAATATATATATATATATATATATATATATATATATCATCCAGGGTAAAAACATCCTGGGCCACCATTATATCTGGTGGATCGATACTCATGAACATCATCTAGGGCAAAACATCCTGGGCCACTATTATTTCCAGTGGATCGGTACTCATCATGTAAATCAACTGGTCCCGGCTCATTAATCTTTCACTTTAATGATTAGTATTTTCCCTTTTTATTTAGCACAACAATTCCATTTATTTGCCTCGATAGGGAGATCAAGAACCCGGGACACAAAGGTACACCGATCGCACTGGTGTGTAAAAGCCACTCAGTACCTTCAACTAGTAACCCAGGGACGCAAAGGTACCCTGGTCGTACTGGTGCATAAAGCTAACTCAGTACCCTACCGACAAGGACACCTAATCCTTAAGTATGCATACCCCCTAACTAGGTCCGTAGATCTAGATAGAGTAGATATAGGGCCTGGCTGGGGCACAAAGGCACACCAGCAAATACCAAATAATCGTGGGCTAAACCACGTCTTTAGGGTAGCGACCCCTAAAGAGCCACCATTCCCGATTTCGAGGTCTTTCACTTTAAGTATTAGTGTCTTAATTAATGGTGATCACAAAAGCACAACAATTAGATAATTATACACTTTTAATCGTTCAGATATCATCAGAAATTTCTTATTCAAATGGTTGTCCAAGGGAACACAGATGAGTCATTAAGGCCATCCTAACTCATCTAATTTTGAATTAGTATTCGTTCTCGGGATTCTTACTAATCATCAAATATTCCTATCTCGCTAATCAGCGTTATTTGAGTCATATCACAAATTCCACAATCACAACGACATATTAGATACAAACTACTCATTTATCCCCTTACTTGTAAAATTATAAAGTCATCCCTTTCTTACTTGACAAATTACCATATTATCCTCTTTGTTACAAAATCACCAAGTTACCCTTACTCAATTTAGGTTACTAAATTATTTCTCATACTTATTAGGTCACTAATCCCCCTTCATAATTATTACACTTAATATACTTTCCATTTAGTTGGTTAGATTAACACTTTACCCTTTTTTCTTTATTATAATTATTAAATTATCCTTGAGTTGGTCAAATTACCAAATTACCCTTCCTCCTTATCCTAATTACAAAATTAACCCTTTATTTAGTTAATTACCAAATTACCGTCCTTTATTATCAATTACCAAACTACCCTTTCTCATTGTCAAAATTACCAAATTACCCTTTGGTTGGTTAAATTACCAATTTACCCTTTTATATGATCATAATTACAATTTTACCCTTCTCCATTATTAAATTTACTAAATTACCCTTTAGTTATTTAAGTTACCAAATTGCCCTTCTTAATTGTCATAATTACCAAACTACCCTACTCCATTATCAAAATTATGAAAATACCCTCTAGTCGGTTAAATTACCAATTTACCCCTCACATTTATCATATTTACTATTTTACCCTTCTCCACTATTAAATTATCAAATTACCCTTTAGTTATTCAAATTATTATTTTATCCTTCTCAATTATTATAATTACCAATTTACTCCTTTCCAATTTCCACTTTTACTGCTTTGATTTACAAAATTACCGTTTACCCTTCTACCTTCAAATTTACCATTTTACCCCCTTAACTCTCAAAAATTATCATATCGCCCTTTTACTTATAACATTTCCATATATCCTTAATTACGAAATTACTATTTTACCTCTCCTAATTTCCAAATTACCATTCTACCCATCAATCACAAAATTACTATTTTGCCATTTAATTACAAAATTACAATTCTACCCTTTTATTATAAAATTACCAAATTGCCCCTTTTATTATAAAATTACAAAATTTCCCTTTTATTACAAATTACCAAATTGCCCTTTTATTACTAATTACCAACTTGCCCCTTTTTATTACAAAATTACAAAATTGCCCTTTTATTTACGAAAATTACCATTTTAACCCCCTTACTTCCGAAATTACCATTTTATCCTTTTATTAATAAATTTACTATTTTACCCTTACCTCCAAAATTACCATAATACCCTTTTTAATTAAGAATTACCTTTTTTCCCTTAGTACACCACTTATATTAAATTATTATTATTATTACTACACAAAATATTAATATTAATGCATCATCCACAACTTTTAAAGTTAATACCATACTCATTAACACCCATATATAGATTAGGCCACATTCTTGTACCATGTGCATTAATAAAATCCCTAAGGCTCACAAAATATTAAACATGTATTAAATATTACAATAGCATAAACAGTATGGATAATACTTAACATTTTCCAAATTATTACCTTAAATATTATTTCCATACATATCATATAACCTATCATGCTTCCTTTTTATCAACCAACACAATAACCACATATAATATGCTAAACAACATATATCAAGCATAATACACATTAAAAATGCCTAATGTGCTAACATGCGTTAATCCGTGCATTTAAGCGGGATTTAACGATTACCTCAGTTTTCGCAAAAACGAACCTTACCGATATTTTGGTTAAAGGTCCAAGCTTTGATTATAAAAGCCAATACCTAAAAATAATATAAAGATTTATTACTTTAGAAATAATAAAATCAAGGCATAAAACTTTATAATGCTTAATTAATCAAATAATTAAATTAAAAATATAATTATACCTTAAAATTAGTAAACAAATAGATCACGAAACCCATAAAATCATGCTGCTAATGCAGCATGAGCTGCATGAAAATTAATGGGGGGGAGGAGGGGCTCGAAGGAGAGCAATAGAAAGAAGAATAGACCATTTCGGGTTAGGGTTTTTAGGCTAGGAAAAGATGCATGTGGGGGTGGATTTAATGTAATAGAAGGATGTAGGGGTGGAGAGAGGGTGTAGGTGGTGGTCGGGGATGCGTTGGAGGCGGCTAAAGGTGGCGGCGGCGGTGGCAGAGAGGCCGCGAAAAGGGGTTGCCGGGAAGGGGTCGAGATGGAGGCTAGCGAGGAAGGAAAATGGGGAGGAAAAATGGAGGCTTTCTGGTGACGGTTTCGACCAAAGGAGGATTGGGGATGGTAGAGGGGGTTGTAGGGAGTAATAAGGTGGCTCAGGTGGCAGTGGAAGCGGCGGGACGGTGGCGGAATGAGGCGTTGCAGGGCGGTTGCCGATAAAGGGGTAAAGAAGAGAAAAGGGGGAGAGGAGGAAGAATGGGGCTGCGGGGCTGCTTGATGGGGGTTGTGATGGCTCGAGGGTGAGGTAGAGGGTGGCAGGAGGTGGTTCAAGTGGTGGTTGAGGCGGTGGCAGCGGCGGAGCTGGGTGGCGAAGTTAAAATAGAGAGGGTGAGGGAAGGAGAAGAAAGGAAGGAAAAGAGAGAGTTGGGGTGCATGGAGGGGCTCGGGAAAATGCAGAACGGGTAAGGTAGTAGGGAGAAATAGAAGAGGGAGAGAAGGGAAGGGATAGGGGCTCGAGGGGTGGCTGTAGAATGGTAGGGAAATGGGCGGTTGCAAGGAGAGGGGAAAGGAATGGTGATGGCCGGGAGTGGGGAAGGTCTCGGTATGGAGCAAGAAATGGCGGGAGAGAGAGAGAGAGAGAGTTAGGGAGGTCAATAGGGGAGAGGGAGTTGTAGGGAGTGGCGATGGCAGGGAGTGGGGAAGAAGAAAGAAAGAAGAAGGAGAATCAGGGGTGCTGGGCGACGGGCGGCCGAAGGGAATCCACGCGGACCGACCCGGTCAAAGAAGACTAAAAGGAAAGGAAAGGGCGGCCGGCTCGCGTGAGAGAAAGGAAGTCGGGCCAGGAAAGGAAAAAGGAAAGGAGGGAGGAGGGGGAGAGAAGTGGGCCAGCGGCCCAAGGCGCAGGAGGGGGTACGGGCAGGCCAAAGCAGGCTGGTAGCCCAAAGAAGAAAAAGAAAGGGAAAAAGGAGAAAAGAAGGAAAAGGGGAAAAAGAAAGGGAAAATGGAATAAATAATTTAATTGATAAAATAATAAAATAGAATAATTTTGGGTAATAAATTGATTTAATATTTTAATTTAAGATAATTAAAATATAAGGGTTAAAAAGGATAGTTTTTGTAAAATAAGGGTTTAAAAACTCGTTTAAATAATAAGAGTAAAATAAAATAACAAAATATTTATTTTAATTTATTAAATATTTATAATAAATTTTATATGCTCAAAATTCCATAAAATAATTAAATTAAATAGATTTAAAGGCTAATTTATTCCAAATCAAATTTATTTATTAAAATATAGGCTTTTAAAAATTCGGGGCATTATAATATGAGTGAGGGTCAGATCGATCTACCGACAAAAATAGTGGTCAGGAGCCTTTTGCACTGGAGACCAGTCTCCCGGCAAATAATAGTGGCTAGGTGCTTTTTTTCTGGAGTGTATTTCCGATCCACCAGCTATAATAGTGGGGTTTTCGTACTCACAAAGATATAAGTCGAGAGATGATGTTGAATAATATTTAATTAATGGTTTAAGACCAGAAGTATTGATTTCATCTTTATGACCTATGGATATAGTATAAGTACAGCCTTGGTGCCTGTCACTCTTGGTAAGTGATGGAAATACCAAGTAAATGAACCTTGTGATATGCATTTCCTACTATATGTTGTGTTGCACTGTGTATTGGCTCTTATGTTGTTGTGTTTATCTCTATACTTGTGTATGTTATTATTTTTACATCATTTATGCATGATGTATTGCATAGGCCCCCTACCTTTTAGTCTAGTATAAATGATTACTCAGTAACATAGTACTGAATGATTCTATTTGTGGGTCTCTGCCTACTCAATGGGCAGTGTCCCTTGCAGGTTAGTCGCATGTGCTATTCAAGTTGTCATTGGGTAAGAGTGTAAGGATCATCCAGAAAGCTTCTTACTTTTATCTTTTAAACTTCCATAATTCTCTATATAACTATTCTATTTTCTCATAACCACTAATAGTGGGTTTATCTTTTATAATGTGATTTAACGCGCAACTCTAATTTAGTTTTTTTTTTTTAATTTGGTTTGGTGCAAAATGTATTCTCTTTCTTCTAAGCCTTAACACTTGGTATTGGAACGGTAGAAGGAAATCGGTCTGGTACTAAGTGTGGCGGTAGCATCCCCAAAATTTACTGTTTTTGTTTCCGTGTAATTTTAATTAAAATAAAAAATTTCACTAGTAAATTTTTGGAGTGTTAAAGTTTTAGGCCAAAAAATGAGAGGGTTTACCTAAATTTAGATATCTCACAAATAATATAATAAAATACTCTAAATCATATAAAAATAAATAATAAGAAAAATATAATTATGG
This sequence comes from Tamarix chinensis, assembly GCA_030549775.1. Taxonomy (NCBI): domain Eukaryota; kingdom Viridiplantae; phylum Streptophyta; class Magnoliopsida; order Caryophyllales; family Tamaricaceae; genus Tamarix; species Tamarix chinensis. The sequence goes on along the minus strand of CM060179.1, from coordinate 13,019,319 downwards.
GTGATAAAAATAGAAAATAATTTAAATAAAAAAATACAAGTGAATACTAACATAATGAATGTATCGGGGACGTCAAAATATACCACTAGACTAGGTTAAAATATAACAATAATTTTGAAGTTATCTTTTAATCATAAGAAAATACTGACCAAGTTGTATGCCAAAAACATGTCTATATGCCTTATATTACTTTCCCGAAATGCTTAATACAATAAAGTATCAATATTAAATCCTATTAAATTCTAACAACATAATCGCAATAAACGACTCCTATATATAACTAAATTTAAAGTATTAAATACAAGTTTAAGTATGCCAGTCTAAGTACCCAAACTAGTACATAAAACATTTCTAGTTGTATTCCTTTCTTTTGACCTACACTTATTTAAATGTTTTACTATTTTGGTTAGAATCACAAAACTATTAGGCGAATCTTTATCTAAACCAGCTCAATTGTATATATAAATTCTAACATGTCCATATAGACACCTAACAAACATATAATCCTACATACTACTACCATAAGGAAGTAAAAACAAGACATGTCCCATACAAATCATACCTAATAGAATCACATATAAAAATTATAAAAATTAAATTAGATTCAACTTACAATCTAATGAAACAAAAATTATTATTATTATTATTATATATTAAACCATAGTCTAGGGTTTCAATCTACTCCTTAGTAATAAATATTTAGCCAAACATAATAAATAAATAAATTATACAAAAATATAGGTTAAAAAATTTATATATATTAGAAATAGAGAGAGAAATAACTAAAAATAAATATGAATAAAAATTTTAGTAACTTCTTCAGGTGAGTAATTGATTATTTTTATCTTAAATAAATTCTTTTGGACTCTTTTTATCTTTCCTAAGTGCCGATCTCTCCTTCCTCTCACCTCTACATGTGTCTGACTTATTATTTTTCTTCTTTTTTTTTGCTTTATTTTCATGTTGCGCCAATCTCCTCTACTTGCTCTCCCTCCCCCTCTTTTTCTCTCTTTATTTTCTTTCTTTCTCCTATCATACGCATCGCACCCTCCTTTCTCTTTTTTTCTTTTCCTTGCATGTGCCGGCTTTTCTCCTATTCTCTCTCCCTACTTCCATCCTCTTTGTCTCTCACTTCCATGGCCCACTACTTCTTGTCATTTGTTTTTTCTTTTCTTCTTTCTAATTTTTTTTTCTTTTCAGTGCCTCATGTTGTTTGGTTTTTATCCAAATATTAGATTTATATGTGAATTATAATAATTGTGTGTTGTTGTATAAATTTAACTAGTATATAAGTGATCATATTTACATATAAATTATCGAGCTTAATATATCTAATTAGATGTGGACTCTTATGTGCAAAGACTTTGGGTGTAACATCCCCAAAATTCACTACCAAAAAATTTCGTTTTATTAAAATATACAGTGGAAGCAAAGACAATAAAACTGTGAATTTCGGGAATATTACCGCCGTGATCAGCACAAGCCCGACCCCCGACCCGTCTTGTACTAACCACAAGGCTAAAGAAGAGTTATTTTCAACCATTAATCAAACTTAAAATAAGAATTCATAGAAGAACTGGAAAGTTCATAAGATGGAAATCAGAGTGCGCGTAAAAAGAGTTTACAATATGAAAGAGTGCATAATTAAAATTTGCAAAAAGGATAAAAGTTACAGTACGATAAAACAAGTCTGAAATAAACCAATACAAGATAAATGAACAGTAAAAGGAGATCCAGCTAAGTCGCTCTCGGTCCCCAGGCCAAGTCCAAGCTCAACTCTCAGCCCCGCCTGATGCCTCATAAGCATCAAAGATGACATCTCCTACCTATGCCATCTGCTTGCGGGAATGAGCAGCACCCATGAAACGGGTGGTCAGTATGCTATGTACTGAGTAAGGTAACTATGCATCTAATTCCAAACACACGAAGGCATATAACACAAGTATGATCATATAGACATCATACAAACAATACAGATAATAAAGTTCGAGCTATAGTTCGGATAAGCTTATTCTTTAGATCTCTGATCAATGCTTATTTCACACCATACTTATTATCAATCCATGCGAGCGCTGGAACCCTACTATTATAGCCGGTGGACCGAAAATTTACAGGGAAGAATACTCCTAACCACTATTATTGCCGGTGGATTGGTCTTTAGGGCAAAGTGCTCCTGGCCACTATTATTTGCCGGTGGACTGGTCTGGCCCCGACTCTCATAGTGTTTTGTTTTAATTACTTAGTATCATTCCCATGACTTATCATAATTATGTTCGGTTTTTTGAGCACGGAATCTCCCACTATTATAGCCGGTGGACTGGAAACATGTAGGGCAAAACTCTCCTGGCCACTATTATTCGCCGGTGGATCGGTCTCCAGGACACCCCGGCTCCGACCACTATTATTCGTCGTTTGACTGGTCTGGACCCGGCTCAATAATCTTCCTCTTTAAATGGTTAGTATTTTATTCGTATCTACTCTTATTCTCCTAAGAGGGCCCGTCCCATACCTTGAGACTTCTGTACCTCCTAACACACCCTGATATCCTTTCCTTCTTCCACTTACTCACACCGAAAGCCCAACTCCTAAGTGAGTGGGTCAAGGCCCACTACCTTATGCCATCCAAGTCTACTCACTATCTTCTCCTAGGGTTTTCCCTAAAACCCTAATCGGACTTATGTGGCCCATCCTTCCTCTGTCTCACCCAATCAAAGCCCCTTTATCGCCCAACACATCATCTCACTTAGATTCAATCCCCCATCATTTCACTTTACTCTCCAAATACACATGTAACCATGAAACCCTAGTTGGCCACTCCATACCCTAGCACATTTCTTTTCTATATGTCACCTCTTCATTCCTCACCTACCATCCTTTCTTTCCCATGACACTCATACTCACCCTACATATGATATTCTTCCACTCTTATCCCATATTCCACTCACCCTAAATTATTTTTACTTTCACAACCACCTCCGAGTAGGGTTTTCCTCCCAAACCCTAGCCAGGTTTCCTATACACCCTTTATAGCAACCTACGTAATATTTTTCACCCAAAGTCTCCAATCACCCCCAACAACTCTTCCCTTACCTTACTTACACCCCAAGATAACTTTTCTCGCGTAAGGATCATTCCCATGCAAACCCTAGAAATTTCCATGCAAATCCTATAAATTCCCATACAAACTCCTTCCATCCCATGCAAGGTTCACCCCAACCTTTTATTTTGTTCATAATTCCCTTTTTTTCCCCCTCGTGGATCATGAGATAATTAGGTCAATCTCATATCCCTTTTGTCAACTCACTTCCCCCTTTTTCCCTTTTCATCCTTTCACCCCATATCATAATATTAAACACCCTAGCATGCATGTCCTAAAAGGTCACATCATATAATATCATAAGCACAACATATATATATCATTATCCACGTGCTTTAAGGAAGTTACATAAGCATACCTCAATTCCAAGCTGCGCTACAAGTAAATAGTCATAATAATGATAAAGTACACACATATTATAGCACGTGGCATACAAGGCACATAACACTCACATAGTTGGTCATAGCTACATCCTTACCTAATACGACACCGGTCTTAGAGCACACTCGTACACTTCCTTAATGTAATACCCCAATTTGAACGGAGTGTTATAAGGATTGATCCGGCTACTTATATCGACATGTTATACCATCCTTTTGGTGATTCCATCCTAAGAAATTCACAGTTAAGCGTGCTAGCCATGGAGAAATTTTAGGATGGGTGACCCTCTTGGGAAGTTTTGGAAATTTTTTAAAAATTGATCAGGAAGTGCGTGAGTGAGGATAAAGTGTGCTGAAAGGACTAGTGTTGATCTGTGAGGTCAGACAATTAATCCGAAAGTGCTCCAAAGTAGCCCCCGCATGGTCGTATCAACTCGGGGTGTTACAAATGGTATTAGAGCGAAACCGCGGCTGTGAGCTGAACTTGGATGAGCCAGTTAGCCACCTAGCCAGACGATTCTTAAGATAAATTGTATTGAGACAGTTATTGGTTAAGATGCAACGAGGACATTGCATTCTTTGAGTGGGGGTGAATATAATACCCCAATTTAAGCGGAGTGTTATAAAGATTGATCCAGCTACTTATATTAATATGGTATACCATACTTTTGGTGATTCCATCCTAATAATTTCACAGTTAAGTGTGTTGATCGTGGAGCAATTTTATGATGGGTGACCCTTCTGGGAAGTTTCAGAAATTTTCTGAAAATTTCTTAAGAAGTGCGTGAGTGAGGACAAGGCGTGTTGAAAGGACTAGTATTGATCTGTGAGGCTAGTCAATCAATCCGAAAGTGCTACAAGGTAGCCCCCACGTGGTCGTATCGACTCGGGGTGTTACACTTAGGGTTTTGACTGGATTCACCTATAAGAGGGAAGTTAACCCCTTTACCAAAATTACCATTATTTCCTACCTTACCCTATCATAGCCTACTATTAGAGCTAAAAATGATAATAGTTATTTTATAAATAAAAGTAGGGTTATTATTCTCAAAGTAGCTAACCATGTTATTACTAGTCAAAATAGGTCCTAGTAGATGTATCGGTTTATGTTGAAGTATTTATAGCATTATTACTAATAATAATAAAAATGTTAGTAGTGATAGTAATATTAGTGGTATAGGTAATATTAACAATAATGACAAAGTAACAATAATAATAATAATAATAGTGATATTAATAATAGTTCTAATCTTAAGAATAATACAAGTAATGGTCCTAATAATCATAATAATAGTAACTCAAGTGACAATATGGTCAAGCATAACATAATAGTGATAATGATAATAATAATAATAATAATAATAATAATAATAATAATAATAATAATAATAATAATGATAGTAGTAGTAGTAGTAGTAATGTTAAGAATAATGCTAATAATAATAATAATCGAAATGGTTATAATCATATAAGGGTTCGAATATCTACAATAATAATAAAAGTGATAATATGCCAAAGTTAGCATTAATAATGATGATGATGATGATGATAATCATAATCATAATAATAATAAAAATAAGGTTTCGACCATTCATAATAATAATAGTATTAATACTCTAAAGTTATATATCATAATAATAATAATAATATAACATTTGCATAAATAAGGTTTAAGGGTTGTGGGGGTTAGGGTACCACCTAGGGATGGTGGTGACCAGGCGGCACCGACGACAGCGGCAGTGGAGGGAGAAGAGGAGGTGGAAAGGTGGTTGGTTAGGATAGAATAGGGGGATTGAGGTGGTGGTGGATGCCCTAGGTTGAGAGGGCTGGAATGGGGGTGGTGGTGCAACCAAAGGGGCGGCGCAGGCGGCGGCGGGTGTGGTGCCCAAAGGTGGTGGAGAGGGAGGAAGGGAGAAGGAGAGGGAGGCAAGGAGAAAGGAAGGCAAGGGAGGTAGAGGAGGTTCTACTGGTGGTTTTGGGGTGTAGGGGGAGTGGTTGTGGTGGGAACGGTGGTGGACGGCAGCGCGAAGGGCGGTGGTGGGTGAGAAGAGGTTGATTGAATAGCCAACTTTGCATGGCCAAGGCATCTTGTGTAGGAAGGATCAAAGGTGGTGAGCGGTGTAGTTTGATGGAGGGTGGTGCAAGGAGTGGTTTGAGAGGTGGTTCGGGCGGCGGTGCTGGGCGGTGGCAACAAGGTGGTCGTTTGAACAGGCGGCAGCGTAACAAAGGGAGGACATTCTGGGTAGGGGAAAAAGACCGAATGGGGGGGCAATTAAGTGGTACTTACAGGCCACTAAAGGGGAAAACGATAGAGGAGGAAGAGGGGAAGAGAGTGGCATGCATGGTAGGTCACCGGCCGGTGACGCACGGCCGGTATAGGCCTATAAAGTTGCAAGTCCCGTCTGGTCGGGGAAGGAGAAAGGAAGGGGGAGAGAGGCACTCGTGAGGAGAGAGAGGAGGGCTGATTGGGTTGAGCAGGGAGAGGAATCGACGGGGAAGAGAGGGGGGTGGCAGGCCGGCGTGCAGTGTTGCAAGGGCCATATGCTTGCAAGGGGAAGGAGCAGGGGAAGAGGAAAGGTCGGGGAAGAAGAAGGAAGAAGAGAGGAGTGGACCGGCCAACTTAGGGAAAGAAAAGAAAAAGAGGGAGAGGACCGGGCAGCTGGCGACGGGCGGGTGAAGAAAGAAAATGAGAGCGAGCTTGGGCCACGCGGGGGAAGAAGGGGGTTTGGGCCGTGATGGGGGCTGGCCCAGATTGGAGGAGGGAGAAAAAAAGAAAAGGAGAAAGGAGAGGACGGAAAGAAAAAAGGAAAAGAAGGGGAAAAATACAAAAAAAAAGGAAAAAGGGAAAAAACGAAAAAATAGATGGGTTGGGTATTTAGAATATTTTTATATTTTGGAGTATTAAAAATAATAATATTTTAATAAAATAATAAATAAATTCCCTTTTTAGATTAATTTAGGATATTTTAAATGATTTTTCCTTAATTCCATTTTAATTAGCAAAATACCCTAATTTTTCCTAATTAAATTATTTATTATTTTCCTCTTGATTTTGCCTTAATTACTTCCTATTATTTAAAATAAAATAATTCATTTAATTAATTTTTCCAATAAATCCTTATTTTGCCATAGTTCCCTAAATTAGGGTTTTGGGGTATTTTATTGGGCATTGCAGATTATTGATGGGCCAAACTGGAATAGTCTGATATATAACAAATTAGTTGTCTATATAAAGGATTGTGGTATCTGGGTCAAATATAATTTATCCTATTTGATTTCCATCAGTTAATAGAGATCAACGAGTGTGTACCTGATTCAAAATATTGCAATACCACCAATTGGTTATTGTTCCAGATCCAACGATCTTTGATAAGTCCCTCATTATAGATTCAGGTATGCTTCCGTATTATGTTATTATATTAATCTTGATGAATTAGCATTCAATCATATCGGATCTATAAATTAAATTAATCTATCAATTGGTATCAAATCAATCTATGCTCGATTTATCAAAATTCAAATTTATATTACTTATTTGGTATTATTATTAAATCAAATATGATATATATTTTATTTAATTTTTAATCAATCCGATTCTATTAGATGCATGGATTTAATTTCTTCTATTTTGTATTGCCTAATTTGATCTATTGTTGGTTGGTCAAGTTTGGTTTTTCAATTCATGATGTTGATTCAACTGAGCTATACGCATTTGATCCACTTGAAAGTGTGACTAAATTGCTTTTATCTTGTATAGTAATTGAAATTGCAAATCTAATTTTTTTTGTTGGTCTAATTTCTTTATGAATTTTTTTCTTAGATCTAGTCCCACCACATCTAATTCGGGCCTTTATTGTCACCGAGTTGGTTTCTTTGGTTTTCAGTGGCTGGTAGTAGGAAAGCTATTAGTGTTGGGAAGTTTTGGTAGGCTATTGTGTTGGTTTTTGTTGTGTTGGCTTCTACGGGCGGTGATGTTGGGGCAATGCAGCAATGGTTTAAGCAAATTCAGGGTTGATTTGGTAGTCTTGATAGTCTACTGATTGTTACATCTCTATGTTTACTCTGCATAACGAGTAGAGTTACATGCCTTTTTTTACTTTATTATTATTATTATTATTATTATTATTTAATAAAATTAATGAGGAAAAGATGGTTGGTTGGAGAATCAATTCGCTAGTAACAGTTGGTAATTAATGCATATTAATTATAAATTAAACTTTATCTTTCAAATATTAAAATATAACGGCTGACACTATTAAACCATTGAAATATAACAATTTATCTAAGAGTCTATTCAAAACTCGAGCTCGACCGAATAGAACTTTTGGTTGTTTTTAATCTGATTTTTATTCTTTGTACTTTTGGGCTATTAATTTGGTATTAATTAATTTTGTATTATTTAAATAAAATTATTAATTAAATGATTAATTAGCATTATTAATTTAATTAGATTTTTATTTTATTCTAATCTAATAAATTATGGTGTGGGCCTTTTATGTGTATTATTTTGTATTAATTTTATTTTAATGCTAATAAGGCTAGATTTAATTTTTTTTTATAGATATTGAATCTAAATAAACTTAGTCCTAATTTTATAGGCCCAAATTTATGACTAAAATTAAGTAATCAATTTATTTAAATTTTGGTTGTCTAATATTAGTAGATATGCTAATTGACACAATATGTCGCCAAAGTGACATCTTTTGTAAAAATTAGTTTATTAAAATTATTTGATATTTATGTGTGTATATATATATATATATATATATATATTTACGTAGATAATTTATCGGCCCAAAGGAATGGAAATATTTGGCAGAATTTTATATATACTCGTTGTCATAAATATGTGATAATTTTTTGGATGCCATGTAGATAATGATTTAACCCAAAGATAATATCATTATCTAGCAAGTCTTATTGCTAGTGTTTGATCACTATAACAAAAGCACCACTTATAGTGAATATTACTATCCAAAGACTTGATATTAATTTTATATTGGTTTCTTGTGATGGGATTTCTATTATTTAAATTTATTGATTGTTTATTATGCATATATATTTTTTGTGAGCAAGTATATTTATGTAATTGTTATATTTTCAATACAATAGTGTATGCTACTTCAATATCTACCAACTTACGTTCTATTCCTATGCTAAAAGGGAATAATTTTAAGAAATGGAAGGATAATATTCTACTTTTCCTTGTCACATAATATGATAACCTATATATACTCAATGTCATCACTTCACATCATGAAACCTTACTCGTAGAATCACGTGGTGCTAAATTCAAGTTAAGCAAAGATAATTTAGCGTCATTATGGCATAAACGCTTAGGTCGTATCTCAAAGGGAAGAATTGAGAGACTTGTGTCAGATGACATTTTATATTTCCTTGACTTTACATATTTAAAAAATTGTATTGAATGTGTCAAAGGAAAACAAGCTAAAATAAAGAGAATGAGTGCAAATAGATACTCAAACATCTTAGAATTGATTTACACAGATATTTATGGATCATTCCTTTTGGCTTCTTGGAATGGTCAATAGTGTTTCATATCATTCATAGACGATTAATCGTGTTATGGATACCTGTATCTCATTCATAAAAAGTCACAATCATTGGATGTGTTTAAATCTTTTTAATTTGAAGTTGAGAACCAACTTAACAAAAGGATCAAGTGCGTTAGATCTAATCATGGTGGTGAATGCTATGATAGATATGGCGATTCGAGTAAACAATGTCCATTACCTTTTGCTAGATTCCTATAGGAGTGTGGAATCACCCCACGATACACTATGTTAGGTTCCCTTAACATAAATGGTGTATCTAAAAGTCTAAACTAAACTCTTAAGAACATGGTAAGGAATATGATTAGTCATTCTACCCTACTAGAGTCACTATGGGGAGAAGCACTAAAGGCAACACTTACATTCTGAATAGAGTACCAACTAAAGTAGTTACGAAAACACCTTATTGACGGAAATATTCCCTGGAACCAATCATACTTGATAATTTATATTTGCATATTTAGTAATTTTTCTTATTAATAAAAAGATCATTTGATGTTTATTTATTCAAATGTTGTTATCCCTTTAAGTAATTATTCTTCATGTAGATAATCAAGTATGTGGCTGGATTATGGATCTCTACTAAATGATAGAAAGAAAATTATCCAAGAACTATCTCTAGTCTAGTGTCATCTAACTAAGGAATATTAGTGATCATAAGACGTGTATTTTGATTAGTTGATAATTATGTTCCACTAATCATTGATACGAGATATCAAACTAATAACATAGATATATTTTATGGAACATGGTATTGGACCGACCCAGTAGGAGGACACTACAATGAATTTTATGTAAAAGTGTCATCAATATTCTCCAAATAGTATATAGTCCTCTGACTTGAGATCTTTGTATATGCTGGTATAATTATCATCATGTTTTGACTTTGCCAAATGTTACCCTTATTAGGGTGTTCATAAAAGTAATGATTGGACATAGTGTGAATCATATAGAGGTGTATAGTTGATCAAGATGGGATTTGTCTCTCTCGTGATATAAGAGAGATATCTTTGGGCTCCTCGACAAGTACGACTAATGCTAGCATGGCCATGTGCAAACGAGGTGTCATTTGTTTAAGGTTAGTCTTACTTAGTGATCAGGAAAATGCGTGATTGAACATAGCAATGATGACATGACGAATGCTTTATGTTCAATCTAAATATTGTGTGATAAAAGGATAAATATACAGATTATAAATAAGTTGTGTCGAGCATATGGAATTTGCATAATTTGGGTAGTCATAATGTTTTGCTAGAGACCTCTTATGATTTGTGGGCCCAAAAGGAGTTTTGGTCCACTACTAATATTACATGAACCTCCAGGGTCGCACACCAAGCGAACTGTATTAGAAACGGATTGTAGATTGAGTAAGATGAGATCTTAATATGATTAACATCTCTTTAAGCTCAAGTTGGATGAGATTTTAATATGATTAATATCTCTCCACAGCTGAAGTGGTTTTAATGTGATTAAAGCCCAAGTCCAAAGCAACTATGGTGGGCTAGGGTTTTAATATAAATACCCAAGATAGGGTTTTATTATAAATAACCCTCCTACTCTCTCTCCTTCAAAAGAGAAAACTATCTAACCACCATAGCATAGTTCTTCATGAAGTTGAGAGTAATCTCATTGGCACTAGTCCGCATCCCTAGCGACCTAGATTTGTAGTGTGTGGATACCAGGGATGTCAATGAGTCTCGGACCCGACCCATATCCGCTAGACCCGCCTCATTTTTAGCGGGTCTGGGTCCATGATTTTTGGACCCGATGGGTCTGAATCGGGTCTGGGTCCACATATACCTTAAAGGGTCTAGGTTTGGGTCCAATTCTAGACCCAAACCCGACCCGCCAGACCTGTTTAATATACATGTGTGTGTGTGTGTGTGTGTGTGTACTAATATTATGTTTGTCATTATTGTCTTAATCTTATATAAGTTCCTTATTCATTTTTTGTTAAATTTTATTTTTGTATACTTACTTTATAAACAATATGTATAACATTGTAATCTAAAAGCTAGAGATATAAATGGGGCGGATTTTACTCAAAACCCAACGGATTTTTTCCAACGGGTATGGATAAACGAATATGGATGATGAAAAAAAAATACCCATCGGGTTTGAATACGGATACGGATATGGGATATCCATATCCGTACCCGTAACCATACTCGTATCCATATTCGTATCCGTTTACCCAATATATAATTACATTTTTATTCTTAATTTTAAAATAAGTATTGTATAAATTAAAGTTAGAATTATCATTTAGCTTAACTCTAAATGGGTTTATCTGTCAGGTGATGGATTTATCCATCGGATAATATCCATTAACGGGTAAACGGATAATCCGTCGAGTAACGGATATCCAACGAATATGGATATGGATATGTTAGCGGATATGGATTTGGGTACGAGTACGGATTTGGGTATGGATTTTCTTATCGGATACAGATATGGATATACCTACCTCGAACCCGCCCCATTTACATCCCTACTAAAAGCATTAAAACACCATTTGAAAAGTTAATATAACTATTTTAATATATTTATTTTTTCACTTAGATGATTTTTTTAAACAAAAAAAATACGTATTAAGTTATAGAAAATATAAATGTATTTGTATTAGCATAGATTATTAATTATTTTTTTTTAAAAATAACCATACCCATTTAGGACCCGTTTATCCGCTAAACCCGATGGATCTGGATTTGGGTCTGAATTTTTAAGACCCGACGGGTCTAGGTCGGGCCTAGATCTAGGTAATATAAACGGATCCGGGTTTGGGTAATGTTGGACTCGACCCAGACCCAACCCATTGCCATCCTTAGGTGGAGGTGTGACGTAATTCACACTCACTCAATCTAACAAGTTTGAAACCTAGTGATTAGAGTAATAAAAAAAAATTGAACAAGAAGTGCATCGAATTATCCACATCTTCAAACAAAATTGTTTCAATTGGTAATGTAGTCCGTGCAATTAGTAGGTTTGTTCTTAATCTAGCATATGTTCTTGGATTTATTTTAGCCCTCAATTTTATTACGCTATATTATTTTCGTTGGCTAAAATCCTTCACTTATGAGCTTTGGACAGAAAAAAAATATAGTCTGAAGCATTTTTGTATTTTGAGATGTCCAGTTGAGGCTATGCCATATAGGCTACGTGAAAAGACTTTGGACTCCCAAATGATTAGTAGTTATTTTATTGGTTACTCTGAGCGATCAAGGGGCTATAAGTTCTATAATCCCACACTCAAGTTGGTTTTCCAAATGGAAACTTCCACGTTCTTTGAGAATGTTGAGCTTATGGGGATAAATAAGGTTAGGTACATTGACTTTGAGGAGGAATTGATTTTAATTCCTATTATTGTCTCTAATGATGTGCAAGTCTTTGCACCTACCAATGATTAGGAGGTAGATCAAAGTCACTACTAGACAATGTCGAACAACCACCTATTGATAATGATGTTATTGTTCCACATGAACAAGCACAATAACCTCAAGAACTATGGAAATGCACCCGAGAACAGAGAAGTGATATTCCAAATGATTACATTATATTTCTCCTAGAACATGAAGTAGGTATTGGAGTTATAGAAGATGATCCAATTAACTTCTGTCATGCCATGGAAAGTTCGACATCTCAAAGGTGGATTGATGCCATGAATGAAGAAATAAAGTCCATGATGGATAATGACATATAGGATCTTATACCATTGCCCAAGGGAAAGAAACCCAATGGTTGCAAATAGATATTTAAGGCCAAAAGAGATTCAAAGGGCAATGTGGAGAGATATAAGGCACTTCTTGTCGCCAAGGGCTTTATACAAAAGGAAGTAGAATATTTTAAACCTAATTTTTAGCCGGTCTCTTCTAAAGATTCATTAAGGATAATCATGGCATTAGTAGCATATTTTAATATTGAGTTACATCATATGGATGTTAAGATCACTTTTCTTAATGGTGACGTTGAGAAAACAATCTATATGGTATAACCAAAAAACTTTGTATCGGGAGACCCAAATCATATGGTTTTCAAACTTAAAAAATCCATTTACGGGCTCAATAAAGCATCTCGACAATGGTATTTCAACTTTAATAAATTTATCACCTCTTTTTGTTTTGAGATGAATTTGGTGGGTGAATGTGTATACCATAAGTTCTATGGGAGTAAATACATTTTTCTAGTTCTGTATGTTGATGGCATACTGCTAGTATGTAATAATGTAACCTTGTTGCATGAAACCAATAAATTTCTAGCTAAGAATTTTGAGATGAACGATCTTGGTAATGCCTCTTTTGTATTAGACATAGAGATGCATCAGAATCATTCTCGAGGTATCTTAGGAGTTTCATAAAAGGATTTTGTTGAAAGGGTTATTAAGTAGTATGCCATGCAGACCTGCGAACGAGGAAACACCCCTTTTGCTAAAGAAGATAAATTTAGTCTCATTTAGTGCCCTAAGAATGACTTTAAAATAAATAAAATGCAAAGTGATCTCTATGCTTCAACATTTAGAAGTCTAATGCATGCTCAAGTGTGTACGCGTTTGGATATTGCATACATCAATAGGATGCTTGGCAAATATCAGAATAATCCAAGACCTGACCATTGGACAACAGCTAAATGAGTCATGTGGTACCTATAGAAAATAAAAGATTACATGCTCACATATCGGAGTTCATACAAGCTTGAGATTGTAGGATATTCTTACTTTGATTTTACTGGATGCCAAGATAGCATGAAGTCTACATTAGGTTTTGTTATCCTAATAGCTAGAGGTGTTGTTTCTTGGAAGAGTGCTAAGGAGACAGTTGTGGCATTTTCCACTATTGCAGCAAAATTTGTAGCATGCTATATGACGTCCACTTGTAGTATATGGCTGCAAAATTTTATCATAGGGCTTTATATAGTTGACGGTGTTGAAAAATCTCTCAAGATATTATGTAACAATAAGGCTACATTTTATTATTCCAATAACAACCTAAGTTATAAAAATTTGAAAAGTATTGATATTAAATACTTGGTTGTGAAAGAGAAAGTACGGAAAGGAGATGTAACACCCCCATTTTTTTACTATCGAATTAAAACTATGTGGAAGCTAAAATACACCTAAAAAAGGGGGATGTTACCATCGTACCTGACATAGGATAGACATCTGCTGCCTATCCCATATCAAATACAAGGCTAAAACCAACCAACCAATTTAAAACAACAGAGTGTGCAAATTTAAGTTACATAACATTTAAAAGATTATTCACATCAAGGACCTCATCAGTCCCCAACCAACTAAATATAGGAATATAAATAGATAAGATCGTAGGGATATCAAGATTAGGGTGTGACCCCCAAAATGAAACCACGGTCTGCCACATACCCAAAAAAATCTCCGAATGTCTACTCTCTTAAACCCCGAACCCAAATTGAAGTAGACCCACTACTGACCATCCCCCAAAACCTGCATATGGACCTCTACTCATGGGAATGAGCAGGTGACCTAGCAAACGGACACTTTATTATGCTATGTAATAAGTAATCCAATTTGCTCTCTCAATGGACACACAAGTATGCAAATTCTATCATACATGGATATAATATTTAACACGCGTCATGATAGTGTTGTATAACTAATGGTAGGAATACACCAGAGCATACATACATGCATACTTAGATAATGTAGAATATATCATGCTTGGTTTCACATTATAATCACGTAGCTACTCACACATGTACTAGTCAATTAGATCCAAGCAACCATTGGGGTTTATTTCCAGTGCCTCAATCCTTTAGATTATCCTATTTTCATATTCATATATGACACAGATCAACATCTAGCCAACATTTCATCCAATAACCAATTAGTCACTTAAGCCATTAACTAGATGTACAAACAAGCTTTTATCCTTTTTCTCATCAAACCATTTTCCATCCTTATCTAATTATTCTCATTCATTGATTCATTATCCTGGCATTTATCACCCACTTACTTATCATTTATATTTTATTATCGTGCAATGGACTGTACATCACCCCATGGTATCACATGCCATGGAAGCCTATCCAAATAAAGGACATAAAGTGCGGGCCAAAACTAATCACCAAAGCAGACATAAGTCCAAACTGAAGCCAATCACCATAATGGATATAATTCTAGGCTGAAGCCAACCACCCAGGTAACCAAAATCTTTAGTATCGATACCCTCTAGTGCATCATTAGTGTTTATAATTGATAAGATAATGGGACCTCTAAGGATCCCCCCGAAGGCACCAATAAATACCCAAAGGTAGACTAACCCCCGATAGCTAATCGAGGACCGAGTAACACATACCCATACACAACTCAATTATCTTTTGCTTTATGTGATTAATATATTATTCATAAGGATAAGTGATCACACAAGAATCATATAAAAACAAGAAAGGCAATAACATATTTATTCCATATTAATCATTTCTATTTCCTAATCATGTGGAGTTTCCATTTATCCTTGTTCAATATTAATCATGCACATCATGTTATTTTATTCACGCCCAAGTTGTACTTCACTGCTCTTTTCTCAAAACCATCACATTTCATAAGTGAAATACTCATTTAGCCTTTATAATACTCACAGAGTAATTCATATATTACCATCCATGTAATCCTTTCATTAAGCCATTAATCCATGTTAAATTATGTATTTTATCCCATTAATAATCATAAGATAGCCTTGAACATAGCCTTAAAGCATAACCAAACTAAAGGGAAACAAACCACTCGATAGGTCTGGCCCAACCAGTCAATCGATTGCACCAACAAGTCAATTGGTTTGGTTTGACTTGTTGATTAATTTGACTCGACCAAACCCTATTTTTCCTCAAACCGGTCAATCGATTTGGACAAACCAATCGACTTTTCATAGACTAGTCGATCGGTTATGCCAAACCAGTTGATGGGTTTAAGCAGAGAGCAAGATCAAGGTCTTTGCAAGCTTACTTGTCAATGGGTTGGGTCAACCAGTCGAATGTTCTAGGAACCAGTCAATTAGTTTGACCTAATCAGTTGATTGCTTTGCCCTATAACAACATTAAACCATTAATTTCATGCAGATTCATACTTATAAATCATAATTAACCACATTAAAATATGTATCAGCAAATTATAACACAATCCCAGCCGAATTAACTTACATAACCTATCATCTAATCACCACATCCCATTTTTCTTAATTTCCATGCTTTTTATTCAAAATACACAATCTACACATCTAAATCAATTCTACAAGGTATATCTACATTCATTCAAACATGCAGTATTAACTTAAAGAAACTCATATCACGCAAGAATACTTAGATCCATATTATAAGAAAAAATCACTTACTTGATGCAGGCAAAATTTCCCTTAAACCATAAATTCCAATATGTGAAAATATCAACTTTTAAAACCATAAAACAACAAATCTTCAACTCAAAATTTCATACAAAAACTTAATAAATTCATATTTGAAATAGAAAGATAAGAAGGGCATACCACACTTAAGGTAAAAATAGGGAATGCTCGGCTAGACCACTCAATCCATTTTCCCAAATCTAACCCTTCTTTGCTTAATAATTAAAAGAAGAGAGAGCTAGAGAAAGGATCATAAAAGTGTAAGAAATTCAACTACAAGGTTCAAAGTATAGAAAAGAAGAGGGTAAATACAAAGACTTAATGATTTTAGTGGCTGAAAAAAAAGTGCAAAAAATGGGTGATTGGGGCTATTTATAGCCAACCAATCAGCATGAATTATAGAGGGTTTAGGAAAATTTCAAAACCCTATTACTTACCATTTCAAATTTTATCCAAGATATGTTGACTTATTCTCTAGATCTCAAATGGTATTTCTAGAGAATATAAGTCAATTAGGCTAAGATTGGAATACATGAGAGGGGTGATGGCAGGTTAGTGTAGAAGGAATCTTCCAACTACTCAGAATTACGCCTGGGATCGAATCATTGATTTTAGAAACATGTAGAAGAGAGGGGTGGAAGAAAACGATGTTCATGTCATATCTCCCCCTTAATTGTCTCAACATACCTTCAAATCAATATAAGGCAATATTTTAGGCTAAATGCATTATGAAAAGGGTTAAGAATCTCTTAGGGATAATTTGACATGGTTTGATAATGTTCCATTTTAGTATAAGAAATTTTTCAAAAAATCAAGTTAAAAAATATGCCTAGCTTGACAAACCAATCAATCGGTTTAGGCCTACCAGTTGACTATTCTACAAACCAGTCAATAGGTTCTCCAACCAGTCAGTCAATTTAGTCAAAGAAACCCATTCTGTTTAAATGACGAACCAATCAATCGATTCATAGGACCAATTGATAGGTTCACCTGCAAAACTCATTAAACTTCATTTTCCAACCTTATTTCAAATCAAATTTTGCCTCAAACCAAATCATTAAATCAAAATCAAATGCCCAAAAATTAGCATAGTTCTTATTCAACATTCTTTGAAAATATGGGGTATTACAGGAGAATTATCTATAGAGCACATCAACACAAACTCCCTGATGGCGAATTCACTCACTAAGGTTTTACCACCCCAATAGGATCTTGATCATGTTGCTTATATGGATGTTATATCAGCTAATGGTGTTTATTTTCAACTGTAGTCTATCACTTTGTTTGCTCTATATATGTACACTTTTTTTAGTTGATGGACATTTTTGTAGAAATAAAATTTCAATATAAGGTTTCAGTTTGTTTCCTTTCTACTTTGTTTATGGTTTGATCTCACTAAAGTTTTAAGGTGGATAAGTTGGAAATAGGCATGTTAATATCACATTACATGAAATTTCCATGCTACACATCCATATCTTGATCCACGTCATTCAGTTATATTTGCATACATGGCCATTAAATGTCTAGTTACGAGGAAATGTGATGAAAGCCACTTTAATCCTATATTGGTGTGACTAATGAACCGAATTGCTTATAGATACATTTTTATAACAACAAAAATATTGATCTCATTCGGTTAGTTTACAATTCGTGGTTATAAGGTCACACATGTATCTTAAATGGGAGATTGTTGGGTTTTTATCCAAATATTGGGCTTATATGTGAACTATAAGAATTGCGAGTTGTCTTATAAATTAATCCCCTATATAAGTGATCGTATTTACTTATAAATTATTGGGTTTAATATATCTAATTAGATGTAGGCCCATATGTGTATAGATTTTGGGTATTCTAGATTGTTAATGGACCAAACTAAAATAGCCCGATAAATAATATATCAGTTGTCTATATATAGAGTCATGGTCCCTAGATCACATATAGTTTATCCTATTCGATTCTCATCGGTTAATAAAGGTCGAAGAGTGTATGCTCAATCCAGAAGACCATGGTACCACCAATCAGTTATTGTTCTAAATCCAACGACTTTCGATAATTCCCTCGTTATGGATTCAGGTATGTTTCCACATTATGTTGTTATATTCATCTTGATGAATTAGCATTCGATCCTATCATATCTATAGATTAAATTAATCTATCACATTTGTCTTTTGTTCTTTTCTTTTTTTTCAAGACCCCAAGCCTTTGGGCCTCCTTTGCCCAACCTTCAAGCCTTTAAACCAAACCCTTTTCTTTCTTTCTTTTGTTTTCTTTTACATACAGATTAAAATTATAAGAATTTATAAATAATATCATACTTTAAACCCATCAATTTTCATATCATTTTATCTCAAATAATTAAATATATGAGATTATAATCACTTAAGCATAAAATTATAATTATCATTATATATTGTTCAAATAAAAAATTAAAAGCTAGGATTAAAAGGGTATAAAATATGTAAAAATATATATTCATCAAATATACTATGGATGTCACTAATAATAATAATAATGTAATTATTATTAATTTTATATTTATTATTATTATTAAAATTTTATTGATATAATATGTTATGATAAGTCATTGCATCATTGATTGACTATTAAGAACAACCCTTACCTATACAATACATTATTTTACATGTGTATATACATTTATGAGTCTCATGTTTTTTAGGATAAATAGAAACATTTACATTATTGTTTCAAATAGATAACAATTATGGAACTTTACATTATTGTTTCAAATAGATAACAATTATGGAACTTGATATATATATATATATATGCATTATTTATTTTCTTTTTTTTATTTATTTGCATTTGTATGCAATGCTACTGTATCGAACAAGATGCATTGTTTTTTTTTCTCATTTATAAATTAGTACGACTATGGCACTTTAAATTTTGGAAGTTGTAAATGACGAGGTTAATAAGGATCATATGTCTAGGAAACTGTATAAGGAAGAAACAATGGTATGTGTAATGTATTCACTAAAACTGTGGTACCAAAGTAGGCTATTACTCCTCTGTTTTGGGTATTTAAACATTACATAAAGTGTGAATCAATAGAAAAGCGAGAAAGTACTTGTGTTTTTAGTTCCTATGGGTGTTGTTTATTTATGATGCCTATTGACAAATGGGGGTACTATACCCTTGGTTAAGGAATGTTGTAGATCAATACTACTCTTATCCTACTATTACTAGTCTAACACCTTGTAGTCTAACTCAAGCTACATGTACCAAATGATCCTAAAACATTACTTAAAATAAAAAAAATATGTATATCAAGAGGTATAAAAGTTGGTGTAATGTTTATATAATAGAAATGTAATAGGAAGAATATATATTAATTTTTCTCCTTTAACTTGTGAAAAATTCATATATTTCTAAATTTATAAAGTAATAATAATTAATAATTAATGAAAATTAGTATAGTTTTTAACATAAAGTATAAAATATTTAGTTTAGTTTGTTAAGTATATACATATTGATATTTTTTCCCAATTAACATTTGTATGAAATTATGACACATCTTATGAAAAATACCGATTCAAAATGCAAAATGATAAACTAGCAATAATAAAATAAATTGACTTTCTAAATATTTTATCTAGTCAATTTGGTAAAAATACTTACTTAGAATAAGATGTGATACATTTATTATAATTTATATACACCCTCCATGTTATATAAAAAAAGAGAGGTTATTTTAACAAGTTGTGCAGTCTTTTGTAACCTCATAAAAGTAATCTCAAAATTTTATTTACACCCTTAATGAAAAAAAAACAAAACATCTAATGCGTAAATAATAAAAGAAAAAATTGAAGATAAAAGTAAAAAATATAACTTGACTTGTCTAAAATGAATTTCTTTTTAATATGAATATTTAAACCTAAAATGATTTTTTTGTTATCCGGAGGGATTTCTTAATATCTTTATATATTTAAAATATTTATTACCTAAAAATTAATATTTTATAGTAAATATCATTTAAAAAAAATTAATGTGCATATTAACTACTCAATTAATGCACGCATTACTTATATAATTAATGTATTGTGATTTACATAGTTAATTCATTCGAGTAAATACCGTGTCCTTTTATAAAAAAAATATATAAGTACTTTATACATTATTTTGGGAGATAATAAATTTATTGCTACAATCATACTATATATTTGAAAAAAATTACAATCAACTCATAAAAAAAAGGAAAAATTAGAAAATATGTTTTGACTCTTATAAAATATCTTTTTTTTAAATAAAAAATTCCACTAAAATGAATATTTTAAAAATGAATGAACTATTATTATTACATATAAATTAAATTTGATATATTCAATTAATTACATATTTAAGAAATAAATTTTAGTTATTATCGATATTTGCTACAATATAAATAGTATTGTTTTAACTACTTATTTTCTAGTATATCATAATTAAGTATTTAATGTTTATATTAATCAAGTATCTAACTTTTATATTAATTATGTAAATGAACCGACTTTGAATAATAATTATAATGAATTTATAATTATTATATGGAGATTGGATTGTTTAGGTGGGAAAACGGTGTTCATTATTTTTTTGTTTTCATATATATAGTATATTATTCTATATACCAAAATCTATGCTAATATTAGTGTTAATGATATGTTAATATTCAATAGTTATGATTTCATGATTACACGAATATTCTTGCATGAGTTGCCATAACTTTTATCCCAGAACATTAAAAAAATATTAAGAAATATATACTTAATAAACTAAGCTAATCAATTCCATGTTTGTATCATCTATTACAAAATACTCATAAAGGAACCTAACATTTTAAATTTTAATTATGGACATAAAGAAAGATAAAAATTAATTAGAATATTAATAATTATGATAACAGAAAATAGCTTTGGAGTCATATAGTAATTAAGTATGATAATATTCATGATGTTAACTCACATATTGTCCAAAATGTGCCAATGATATCTTATTAAATCATTAATTTCTTACCTAAAGTGGCAGATTAACTAAATTAATTACAAATATAAGTTGGTTTGTGATATTTGATGTTAATTCTTTTTCTATTTATAGTAAATTTACTAAGTGTCATTGTGGACACTCAATAGAAAAACTAGTAATTTATTAATAAGAATGCAGATGATTAGAATATATAGAGTTTATTTACTGACCAGTAAAAAAGGTAAACATAAGAATTGAAGTTTATACTTCATAAAAATTAGTGTCATGTATGGATTTTTAACCAAGGAATTTAAGGAGTAGAGGGTGTTAGAGAGAGACAACAAAGAAAAAGGCATTGCAAAATGAGAGTGTATTAAGTGAATGGTATATTAACATGCCATAAATAGTTAATAAGACCATCTATTTACACAAGCATATGAGGGAAGAACAAAAAAAAGGGAAATATTTTTGTGTGAGTCGCCTATGATAAGGGATTGTGTCATGTAGTTGGATGCTTATTCTTGGGCATGAATGATGAAATCTTTCAGCACAACATCGGCTAGAGGAGTGCTTAAACTAGGCTTAATATATGCCTTAGGGTTGCTCTTTAGGCTAAATTAACCTCTAAACCAACCCTTTTAAGCATACTAGTCTGGTTTGGTAATAATCCATATCATCGTTATATTTAAAAATCAATTTATCACGTCAAAATGCTTCTAGGCTCAATAGTGTTAGTTTCTTTTATAAATTTAGTTATTCTTGTAATACCCCAAAATTTTAAACAATCTTAATTTTGAGTAATTAATAGCTTAACCGAATCATAATCTTTATTTCAAATAAATTTATATTGTAACCTGACCTTAATCTCATATGGTTAATATTTAATCTTACCTTATTTTATTAATCACAAATTTTAACCTAATCCTAACCATAATCTCACAATTATCTCCTTGCTCCTTGTTCTCTTCCGCCTGATTTTCTTTTCTTTTTTTCCTACCTCATGCGTTCTCCTTATTTGCCTCTGCAACTTACATAGTTGGAATTTACCATTCCCTCCCTCAATCCATGGGATCTATCGTTGAAAATTGTGCCAAAATTTCCCTTAATCATGCTCCCCATCCCGTGTGTGTGCCCTTTGCCTTTTCTTCTCTAGTGATTCACCTCCTCCATGTGCACTATGTATATATATAGGTCTCTCAAACCGTGACTCACCTATTACCTCAATTAACTCCTATACTCCCTCCATTTATGTCAAGCAAAAATAGCCCAAACACCCATTCCTTATCCTCCTTCCTTTCCCGATCTATTCATCATCTACATCCAACATCAACACCACTCACCACCTCCAACCACCAAACACCAAACACCATTGTTTCCCTAGAAAACTAGCCACTACTACCACCCCATCATTCCCTCTCATCATCACCCAACCATCACCCCCCATGTCATTTCTTTTTTCTCCTCTCCATGTCGTGCTCTATTTGTTTTTGTTGAGTTGCAGAACCATGCCCCTAACACACCCCAGCTATATCCCTCTCATATGACCCACACATGGTTTCACCCACAATACATGCACTCCTTTCTTATCATCTATGTGCTTTGTGCACTGCCATGCACACCTTGCACTCCTCACCCATGCACATTCCACACTCGACCCATGCATGTGTTGAATGCTATGCCCATGTCCTTTAGATGTCCCCTTGGCACAATCGTGCTTCCCTCTTAGCACACCTCATGCCCCATTGCAGTACCATTATAGCACCACCTTAGAACCACCATACATGTCATTGTACTCCCATGGAACCCAAGCTTCTCCATTTGTTATGGTTATCCTCATTTCCACCCTCATTTACCTTAAATTTTCCTAGGTTGTATTCTTAAGTTCTAATTGTATTTTTTTTTGTAGGTGATTGAGACTAGTTAAGCTTATGTGCTTAGAGACCGGTGTCTTTTTTGGTAAGGATATATGACGTAGTTAGAGCTTGTATGTGCAACGTGTATTTGTATGCAATATCCTATTTTGTAGTGTTATATGGATAATGTTGTTATGATAATGCTATTATATGATATATAATAATTGAGGAAAAAATGGTGAAAGTATGCATTGATGTATACTATTGGTTGGCATGAATCTTGATACGTGATATCAATATATAATTGATTTTATGTATTTAATGATGATATAAATATTTGATGTTGAAATTAATTAATATTGGGATCTGTACAACCTTTAGAGAAATATGAGTACTTTAGATATCGTAACAATAGTATAGTCATTTAATGATAATATAGGAAATAATCACGACATGATAAGTTTTGAGAGTGCTATCAGTTATTTCATAATTAATGCTATTAAATGATGGTTGATTAAGATATAAGTTACCTAATAGAATATTATAAGGTTTTTAGTAAGATAATGATATTTTAGTCAATAAGAGTTAAAAATGGAATTTTAGTGAATTTAAAAGGGGAATAGACTTTAAATATGTCAGGTATAATAATGAGTAGCATAATTACAATAAAATAAAAAAAGTATTCTCACCTCATGAAATTTGGGTTTCTTAGGGGAATTATGAATCTTTTCCTTATATGAATTCCCTAATAACTATGTTATTGTGCTTTACATGTATTCGATTATGTGTTTTACATATCTACACGAGTCTTACATGATGATCCTAATATAAACAATTAAATAATAATATACTGATCATTTAAAGTGAAATATTGCGTGAGTTAGGGTAAAGGTATATGTTTGGTCCATTCCACCAAATGATAATATTAGCTTATGAGTGTTCTGTCCTAAAAGGTGCATCGGTCCATTCTATTAGATTAAGAATAGTGGACCTTGAAACTCAATGTGAATAAGAATGTGATTATGAGATAAGTAATTAATGGATAAGGTATTAGTTACTTAAAGTGAAAGATTACGTGAGTCAGGACAGAGGTGTTGTGTCTGTTCTATTAGATGATAATTGTAGCTCAGGTATATTATGTCTTGAGAGGTGCTTCAGACTATTTAGTGAGCTTAAAAATAGTGTTCAAGAAAATATTACCCTGGTGTATGGTAGGAATATTCCGTCTGTATGTTTGCCTAGAGAAGTGCTTTACTATGTTCCACGGAATTAAGAATAGCATGGTCCCTAAACTCAATGTAAATAAAATAATGGATTATGTTTATATCTAATAATGAGTTGTGGAATTGGTATTTATCTTGTATTGCTTTATATTAACTTGCACGTGTGTGTTTTCTCTACCCAAATATTTTTGTGTAGATCGACGAAGATCCTTTGGATAATTTTGATATATGATGCCTTATGTGTGGAAGAGTGATTCTTATGTATTGGGCTGGGTGTAGAGTTATTATCTGATGATTAGCTTTTACTCAAATACCTTTTTGGAATTTTGGTTCTATGGGATCCCTTTTGTTATATTTTGATATAGTACTCAGAGTTAATCTTAAAACTCTTTATCTAATGCCTATGAAGTTCTCTTATTTACTATTTATCATGCGTTAAATCTTATCAATTTTACCTTGTATTTGATGTAAGAATAGTATGGTAAGTCAGACTTATGTCAAGTACAACGTTAACACCCAACTATTTTGATATTTTGCTTCCCCTAAACATAATTTTTTTTAGTTGTTGTAGTCCCCTCTCCCCCTAACGACACATCCTTTGCCTAGGACGACCTCTGGGTTTAGACCCTAAAGTTATGCAACAAACCATCTACTGCAAGGGGTCAAGGAATCTACAAGATTGTACAAGTAAATGGAATATAATAGTTAAAGCCTTATACTTTGGAAGTTGCAATTAAAAGGGAAGGAGGTGGTTGAGGCCATACACTATGGACATTATATAGATGTGCATTTAGGGATGGCAACGGGGCGGGTCGGGGACGGGGACCCCATCCCCATCCCCGAACCCGATAAGGAAAATAATCCCCGAACCCGACCCGATCCCCGATATTTTTTTATCGGGGATTCCCCGACCCGATCCCCGCGGGGATCAACTCCCCATACCCGACCCGATCCCCGATCTATTTTTCATCCCCGATTTATTTCCCATTCTTAAAACCCGACCCGATCCCCGAAACCCGATTTTATACCCAATCCCCGATCCCATCCCCGATCCTCAAACTATTTTTTTATATTATATTTTTAATTTATATTCTATAAAAAAATTATATATATATTATATATATATAATTATATAAAAATATATATAAAAAAAATTTCGGGGTGGGTTCGGGGATGGGGACCCCAAACCCGTCCCCGCCCCGTCCCCAAAAAAATCCCCGTTAAGAATCCCCGAACCCGAACCCAATCCCCGAATTCTCTCCCCGAACCCGAATCCGAACGGGGAATCCCCGACGGGGCCCCGAACCCGCGGGGAAAATTGCCATCCCTATGTGCATTAGGGTGGATAGGTTATCTTGGTCTTAAGTCAACTTTAGTATGAAGGTATGCCGACTCAATATCCAATATACAAATGAGAATCAAGGCTAAAAAATTATATCGTGAAGTCAGTTAGGAAACTGATAATCAAAAGTTGGAGAAGTTGGCGATTTATTTAAAATATATGAATTTGAGTGTTTAGTTATATAGAGGAGGTATTGGAGAGATCGTTTGATAAGTGTTAAGTGGTTACCTTTTATAAGAAATGTGTGATACTCATTTTGTTGTCATTGCCACTTTTATGTATTATTCAATTATTAACCATCTCAAAAGAACTTTCCACAATCATGCTAGTTCATCCTCCCCATAAGGCATGATTGCTAAAATCTCAAGATAGTGAGTGAATTTATCATAAATAATTTGCATAATTATCACTTGTCACCATGATATATTTCTTATGAATGCTCGAGATGGAGTTTGAATCTCTTTAAACTCCTTAGCATCTTCTTCTTCCGTCCTAGTTAGTACCCCTATTTTAACATTGTTGACTCTCTTTCTCTTTAATTATCTTCTTCTTCTTCCATTCCTATTCCTCTTCACTAGAAAAATCAAACTCAAGATCAAACTTGATTTCTCTTATTTCCCTTCTTGTTTTAGTGTTGTTCTTAGTACAATTCTAATCATACCTTTAGGTTCGCTACATAGAACTATGCCACATGAAATGCCACCAAGTGTAGAAGTCAAAGGTAGAGATAAAAGATTTAATCTCCATGATGGTAGCAAGAGTTGTTGATTGTGAATCATTGCCACCCCATACCCTAGTGTCCCTCCTAGATCTTTCAAACCAACTACCTTGTCTGAAAGTTTTATTTATTTTGAGTATTTATCTTTTCATTCTTTGCCAACATCTTTAACTTCTTCAATCCTTCTAGTTTCCTCTTTGAATGCCTTGGTTTTGAACTCCGGAACCATCATTCCTTCCTTAATCCCCTTATCTCTCATATATTTATCTCTAATAATTGATTAATCTAGTAAAGGTCCTCCTCTAACTCTAGGTCCAAATCTTCCTCAAAACCTAATTTAGACTTCCTTTTTAACAACATAATTGACACCCAACTTAAAAATTTAGGATGTTGTACAGTTTTCCAAAGTCTACCAGGCTAATTTGACCTTCTAAGTCAGATCGAGCCCATATATCTCCCAAGAGATGCATTACCCTCTTTACCAAATCACTCCATGCCGAAGTATGAATTTCCTTCCATCCAATCATCAAGGAGTTTATCCACAATATTAGATAAGTGTTATCTTATTTTTCCTCAATGCTTGGGAAATGATGTTTGGCTTACTATTTGCTTGTGAGGGGCTAAAGGTAAAATACACTGTTGTCCTAATTCACTATTTCTTAAAGTTTTTAAGGTACCAATAATACTCAGTTTTACTACTTTAAGACCTATATTAAAATAAAATTATTTTTATTCAAGCTTTTAATAATCTATTAGAAGTTTAAATCCTGAGTTACATTTTTTAAAGGTTTCATTTAGAATTACTTGTCATTTCTTATGGTTTTGAATTCTATAAGCTTCTTAGAATCACTTTTGGTCATTAAACTTCTTCAAAGCCCTCCTAGTTTGTTGATATTTGAATTCTTTATACTTATTCGATTCTCTTAGTCATTTTAGCCCCAAAAGTACATTTTCTAGCTATTAAAAAAATGATAAAATTTAGGAATGATTATATTTTGATGTGAAACATTAAATAATTTCAAAATATTATACTATTATTTTATTATTTGTAGATTTGATTAGCTATTTTAAGACACTTATAGTTATATAATGGAACTTTTATCCATACAATTGTTAAGAAATCTTTATATAATTAGTCTTAACTTTCATTTATCATCATTTAGATTAGATCAACTTGCTTTTAGCTTCTAACGCTAATAACCCATAATCCTCTTTTGCCTTTGATTTTTAATTAAGATATTTTACATGTTAAACACTTTAATGTAACTAAATTTCTTTATTCCTTCACAACCTTTCATTTCCCTGAGAGCAGAAAAACTCAACAACCTTATTCTGTAGGCATAAAATTCCAAGCATCATCATCTTCTTCTTCATATTTATTTGCTCCATTACTTCTAAATATAAATTTTTTTAACCCATTAGTGCTTTCCTTAAGTAAAAAAGAGAGTTAAAGCTTTTAGAAAGTTGAAGAAAAATACGTATTTTTCTTTCTTTTTTGAACCTGGCCACTTAAAGAGAATTGTTTCCATGCCTTTATATTTTATTTTTAGGCTTGTTATGGTTTTCAAAGTGTTTTTGATATGTTTTGTTTATTTTTATTTTTATTTTTATCAAATATGCTCAAGAAGACAAATAAGAAAAGGCTTAATTAGGGTTTTTTTCTATTTTGCTTTGAGATTTGGCTCTTAGATAAACCATATAAACTTTTTATTGATATAGTAGTTATGTGTTTGCATGAAATTAAGTGTCAAAAATGATTATTTTGGGACATTTTTATGTCTCTCAACCTCTTGAATATTTTGATGTCATTGTGCTTTTTAATTTATTTTGATCTTCCATGATATTTATTAGATAATTTACTTCTAGTTTGATATATAACATATTAGGATTTGAGCATGCTTAGGGTTTGTTTTGTTTTTTCAAGTTTTAACATATTTAGGGATATATTGGTTATTTCACCAAAAGGCTTCTTAGTTTGACCATAGTGTAACACCCTAATATTTTTTTAACTTTAAGAGTTTGATGGAAAGACATAATGCATAAGCAAAATAAGGATAAAAGATGTAATCGCCACATATAATATAAACAGAGGTAGGTTAGCTTATGTTAGATACAAGGCTAAAACAAATAATTTAAAACCTTCCAAGGGCATAACATACATAAATATAAGCTTCAAAAAAGTTTACAACTAGCAATCAGTACGAGATCTCAAAAGTTGGGGAAGGGTTAAGTACATGGGAAAAGAATTAAGAGTCCAAAACTTGAAGACTTGTTTTTTAGGTAAAATTGGCTAAACCTTTTAGATGCATAATTATTTTCTAAGTGTTATATAATTTGATTGTTTTATAGCCTAAACCTATGATTGTTTTCTAATTAGAAGAATGCCTAAGTGTGTGAAGAATGGAAATGGTCATAGGATCATGATAGGCGTGGTCTGGTTTTCATGAGAAAATATGATATTTAGATGAAGCATGGATCAAGAATGTCTTGATGGATTAAGTATTGTAATGTGAAGTATTAATGTCATGTTTCATTTCTGAAAAGTATGATGTGGTATGGATGAGTTTTGGTTTAATTTGAAGCAAGCCAAATTTTTAGTTGTGTCTTACCTAGTAGAAATAGCCAACCGATTAGGGAAAAAACCACTCCACTAGTTTACTGATTGACTAGTTTAGACCTATCAGTTAGCTGATTTACTAGAATTTGGAGTCTTGGTTTTGCATGGTACCAATCAGCTTCTTAGGCTTATGATCAATCAATAGGTGGCACCAATCAACTAGTTTTCCTTGACTAGCTAATTGATTTGCTTGTTTTACACTATTTTCTCTCAACTTATTTCCCAAACTAGTCCATTGATCTGTGGGACAAGTCTTGTGATTTACCCTATAATTTGGGTAAAGTTTTCAAGGGTTAACCCTTATAATTGATTTTTTGTCCTCTGGCCTTAGATCTTCTCAAACAATGATTAAAATGAGAATAATTAGCTTAAATGTGGAGGTATGTTATAAGATTAAGTAATGGTCTTAAATAAGACATTATTTATTAAAGTGGAATATAGTGGAATTATGTGATGATTTTCCTTTGTGGACCAACCAGTGGTTTCAAACCACTTTTATTTAAGTTGCGTTAACTATCTATACATGATTAGCTTGTGGTTTTAGTTCACCTTGACTATATATATTGTGCCAATTTTTAGTCCACATTTATTTGAGTTGTGTTGGCTATTTATACTAAGTCGGTTGCTGATTTTAATCCACCTTTATTTGAGTTATGATGACTATATATATTAGGTCATATGATAGTTTTAATCCACCTATATCTATGTTATGATAACTACCTATATTAGATCAACTAGTAATTTTAATCCACCTTTTTTAGTTACATTTAATATTTATATTAAGTTGATTGGTGGTTTTAGTTATCTTTATTAATTTGGGATGAATATTTATATTGGATCAGTTTCCACCTATTTAAGTTGCATCGGTTGTCTATATTAGGTTAATTTGTGGTTTTATTTAAACTTTATTTGAGTTGTGCCAACTATCTATGTTGGGTCATCTAAGGGTAGAAATTCTACTAATCCAAGTAGGAATGTGTTATGATAATGATATCTATTTTGTATGATAAGTATCAATGGGTTCTTTTATGAGTAATTTGTGACATCATGCTTGTATGTATAACATGATTTACTCCTTTTATATCATGTCATATGTGTTGCATGATACCTCTATAGGAGATACCTTATTTAGCTAGTACATTAACATATATATATATTGCACTTTCACGTGATCTATTGCAAGTGCCGTACAAGGATGACGTCACTTTACATGATGATGAGCTTGGGAAAAAGTGATATATTCTACATGGGTAGGGTTATAGAGTACGAGCTATCTAATAGCGTCTTCAACATATTTTATAATATAGGTAGGGTCATCAAGTATGAGTTATTTGGTAATGTTCTCAACATCTTTTGTATTTTGGATATTTCATACTTTTATGTCCTTTACCCCATTTTGTTTTATTTTGGGAGTTTATCTCCACTAACATTTATCTTGCTATATATATATTACTTCTACTTGTTATCTCTATGTTGTGGCTTATTTGTAAATTATTTTAGCATTTCCCTTGACATGAGAATGGTATGATAACAAACTTGGGTTAAGAGCACCGGTGACATATATGTTTTGGTTTTTCTCCCACAAAATCCATTGTTTTAAATGCAACTTTTTAGCTTACAAATTTAGGATGTTCCAAGTTACTTTTGTTTAGGATAATTAGATCACCCTTTCATATTGTATTGCGTGACTCGGTTAGATTTTTGAATACATAACCTATTATTTGTGTTAAAATACCACTTGTGGACAAAATATTGAAGCTCGAATCTACACTTCAACCACGATGATAGCATATGTTATGGAATTCAAATACTAAGATAAACTTAGCCTGGTATTTTTTTTAAGGGAATCAATGATGGATGCTATGGGATACTTGTAGTGAGATGTTGGAGATAAAATTAAATAAGAAGAAGAGTAACACATGCACGTAATGAGACATATGCATGCATATGTAATTAATGGTTATGAAAATTAATTATCCAACTTGGTGTTATACTCGTGCTTAATTGGAGTTGTTTTGTATTTTTTCATTGAAGTCATGTATTTTTATTTTTGTTTCCTAATTATATGCACTTCAAAGATACTAACTTTAAAAAAAATGAAAATGACATTTGCTAGATTTAACAGACACTAAATGGTGAAAGAAACCATTAGAGCTAATCATACTGTAATACGATGTTTGAATAGGAGTTATTATAATTATGTGAGAAGGTTGAAAATTGGATATATAGTTGATGAAAATGTAGTATCATTAAAAATACTATTTTTTTTATGAGGTAAACCTGTGTTAGGTTAAATTAGGTGAAGGTGAATGTTTTAAGGGTATTTATTAGGTTAATCTAAGCAAATAAGTCATAACTTTGTTCATTTTAAGGTGAATGGAGGTACACAAACAAGTTTTATTAAATGATTACCGATTCTATGGTGAATATTTAGAGGTGAATCTATGTTAAAGTATGATAATATTTACTTTATTGTAACTAGAGTTAACCATTAAAATAAATATACCAAACTAGATGAACTAAAACATCAACCTAGATTTACATTTGCTATTATATAGTAAAAATCATAATTTGTTATTTGTTTTGAGATAATTATAAAATTATGAAGAAATGTCTGTGGTTAATTCCAATTAAAGAAGAAACTTCTTAAAGTTTTCAATTAAGACATAAACAATCAAGGTTTGTTTTGTTTAAGAAAATTTTGTTAGGTCAATTATTGCAGGTCACCAAATTTTAATCCAATAATATTGTTTTATATTTTATACTAT
This sequence comes from Tamarix chinensis, assembly GCA_030549775.1. Classification (NCBI taxonomy): domain Eukaryota; kingdom Viridiplantae; phylum Streptophyta; class Magnoliopsida; order Caryophyllales; family Tamaricaceae; genus Tamarix; species Tamarix chinensis. Next base: position 12,987,422 of record CM060179.1, on the reverse strand, counting down.
ATAATGCAATATATCTAATATAGTTTATGTATTATAATCATTTATGCATTTTATACTATCTAAATCCAAAAAAAAGTTAAAACTAATCAAAATTTTAAATACCTAATTTATTATTAGTTATGTTGTGTGTGTTTTGTGAATTGAGGTGTTGTTACAAAATAGAAATAAGTGTTAGAAGTGTGAAAAAAATGATGGTAGAATGGAGAGGAGAGAGAAGAAAGCAATCATAAGAAATTTGTATTATGATTTCTGATGTTTAAACAAATACAATACCCCTTATATATAAGAGTAAAATGAGGGAGAAGGAGAAGGGGAAGATATTGTATAGGTGAGGATGACAAGTTGTCATGCTCTATATAGAGAGTTGATCCAGTAAAGGAAATGTATGAGCCAACAATTTAAGATCGGTCAAAGACTAAGAATGGCTAAATTAGGTATGGAAGCTATTTTGGGGCCAATTATTGTCCTTTGGGCCAATATTCAAGATCCTAGTCTTTTGGGCCTATATTTAAGAGACTTACAATCCTAGATGAGAAAAAAAATATCATCATTTCCTTTAAATTTGCATCCAACATGCCAGCCTCTTTCATAGGATAAACAAGTTAAACTTCTATTCCATGATCGACGATCACAAATATACATTAAGTAATTTAGCCAAGAATACCTTAAAACGAATCAATGTACAAAAATCATATGCTGAAAGATTGACGGACAAAATTACACATTAATGTGTCCATCAGGCACACACATATATGGACAAAGATGAATAAAGTTACACACAAGCAACCATCAAGCACACCATACACAATAATGAATAAAGATAAATAAATTTACACATATACAGCCATCGGATACCACATACATAATATTGAGTGGGAACAGACACACTTATTCATTTAAATTTCATCGGTCAATTAATACATGAAACATTGAGTTGATCCATCATGTTAAGAAGAAAACAAAACTACAAAAAATTCATCAATTTCCTTAAAATCCAAAATTTGATTTTGAATAAAAAATAAGATACTGTAAAACAAAGTTGGCTTGCTAGGCAAAACTCAATTTTATCATTCCCATTTGTCTTCATTGAAGAATGAATGTCTAAATCAAGGGGACACATGATCCTAGCTATAACTATTATAAAAGGAACAGTTTCTTAGGTTATTGAAGACCATATATTTTTTCATCACCATATTGTATGAGAAAATGGTAAAAATTGAGGCTTTGATTTGGCATCTTATATCCTCCAAAGGTTTTACCCATCAACCAACCTTTGGCCCAATTTCAAGAAGTTAACATCAATAATGAAAACACACAAATAAGATAAATCTTTATCTTCTTAATTGAAAACTTGGTATTTTCAACTCTCTCTCTCTCTCTCTCTCTCTCTCTCACGCGCGCGCACACACACACATATCTATTAAACTTATACTATTTCCGCGCTCCTGAATACATTACTCTTTATCTTCTTCAAATTTCACACTTTTTTTTTCATCGGAAAAAAATTTTATTAAAACCTCCATCCATACGCCCGAGCACATGAAAATCTCCTTATTTGATCCTTTATTAGGGTGTCGTCCACACCATTGCTATTTTCAACCATAGAAAACTCCTCCCATTGTTTCCATAAGTGGATGCAACAAACTTCTAAATGGTAGTCACACGTGTAGAGATCGTGTCGCCATCGCACCAAACACCGATTCCCTCAAAAGACTTGGTAAATCTTCTAAATTTCTGAAATATCTATTTCCCAAACATCTTACTTGTTGCTTTGATTATTATAATTCTTAATCTTTAAATGCCTAACTCACACTCTTGACTTTTCCTTCTTTTTTAAGTCTAACAAACTAGTCAGCAACAAACCAATTGGTTCCTTCATCCACTTGCAACCTTCCCCTTTCTCTTAACATGTCTAAACTTTCATATCAGGACTTGGATACTCTTCTTCCAATTAACATTAATGAGACCCTACTTTACCAATTTGATGTCAAATACTATTTTTCTTCTAACCTTTAACTAATTTAACCAACCTTACCAGACATAGCTAATAATCCCTAAGACACATGCGTAACCATATATGACGAGGCCATATATGTTAGAATATATTTTCCTTTACACCTATTTATCAAATAATTTATCCAATCTTGTCAATTATTCCCTATTCAACTCATCCCCAACTATTTGAGAATAGTGACAAGATTCTTATACAAATGTTGTTTGTTCGATGTTCAACCAATAATAGAATTGTTTGGACAATTTTTTAATTTTTTAAGCAATACCTCAATCGCGAGCTTTTATTCCATCCAAATAAGAGGGGACAATAAGTTCATTAAAGAGCCTCGATCATTTGTGAAGAGGTGGAAGTCCCAATACTTCTTTATTATATGGGATGTCGAATGGGATATGTCTAATGTCTGAGAGTGTCTACACTTCTAGACAGAGTTAAAGACCATCATAGGAAATTTTGACGAGATGGTGTAGGATGGAAACATTATAAATAATATTAAAAATGTGAATGACCTTGTCAAACTATAGAATATAGGGTTAATTTATGATGCTAGTAACTTATTCCATTTCCATCATTTTTGTCCATTTACAAAGCTAATAAGTCTGTCGGCTTGCATAATTTTCTTCTTTCACTTGTAGAATGTGATGAATGGAAGGATAAAAAAAGGTTGTCCCCTCTGACCTGTCCAAGGGTATAAAAAGGCTCACCATTCGTCCTTCGGACAAGACATCTACTATTGGGGCTGCCAAATGCAAGAGATGTTTTCTAAGAATATATTTCTTCTATAGTTATTTCATTTATCATCATGCTCTAAAAATTCCTTTGCATTATTATGTGTCTAGGAAGTAAAAGGGACCCAAAACTGGGTCTTGAAAAGAATAAATAAAAATCAAATAAGGTTAGCAAGATTCATTCTATGGTTGTTGATCCCTCCAATAAACATGTCATTGAGTCTGTTAGATCTCAGAATAAACATGTTTCTATGCTCGTCGATGCATGTAATGAAATTGTTCTTGAGTATGTTAGCTCTCATCATGAACAAGGTTTTTTTTTTGTTTATTGACTCTTGTTATGTACATGTCCTCGATTCCATCAGATTTCATCATGAACATGTTTTTATGTTCATTGTCTCTTGCTATGTACGTGTCCTTGAATTTCGAGCTTTATTCCTTTTTCATACTTGATTATCCATTAGCTTACATTTTTTATTATTGTTCAAAATATTATTTACCTTTACAAGAGGAGGCTCAACAAAAGGCTATCCCTAAGGTTCTAGTTGCCAAGAAGGTTCTAAAGTCTTCATAGCAAAAACTTGCTACTTCCCATAAGCTGTCAAAACCAAATAATAAATACAATATTCCAGAGCCACTTAAAAAAATAATTAAAGAAAGGGAAAATGATAGTTGGACCCTTCTTTGAAGGAATCTAAACTTCCTACCTTACCATATACTAAGGAACCCCTGTCCTGGTCTTAGCCAAAGAGACAATAATTGTAATACCCTAAGTTTAATCTAATATTAATTTTGGATAATTAATGTCCTAAACTTCTTCTTAATCCTTTAACCCTAATTCTAACTCTATTTCCGATCTTTAACACTTATTTTCCCTCTTCCTTTATTCTTTTACAATTTTTTTCTCTTCCTTTTCTTTTCTTCTCTTTTGTGCAGTCTTATTCCTTGGCCACCCGTATTTGGTTCCATTTAGTTAGGCAAACCAAAACCCCTAACTTTACCCAAACCTACTCTCTCCCTCTCCCTCTGCTTTTATGTGTGAGCACCACTGTCCTATCCCCACTTCTATTCTTGTTTCCTATGTACTAGCTTCATCATCCAATTTCAATTCCTAGCTCCATCACCTAACCTCACTTCTTAGCTCCATTACATCATTCTTTCTCTCACAATCAACTATATATATATAACCTCTTCCATTTTTTGTTATTAATTGCAGCCACTAATTTTTTTCCTCCTTATTGCTCCAATAATTCTCTCACTAATTTTTTTAGCAATTTCCTAGCCACCACCCCTAAAGATCATTGTTGCCTTCACCGTTGTTGACATTGTCATGCTTCGCACCTCACCCAGCCAAACACCGCCATAACTCCTTCATCTCCACCCTTTTTCTCATTCTCTTATCACCACTGCCATTTTTTACTATATTTCTCAACCAATGCCTCTTAGCTTGTTGTGTTAATCTCCCTCGGTCTCAATCAATCTTGTTAAGCTTATTCTGTCCCCTCAACTTGGGTGAGTTACACTCTCTTGGTTGTATTTCTTGGTCTTAGGTGGTCTTGTTGAGCAAGCTGAGCTTGCAAAGCGAGTTATACATATAGAGCAAGTTAGGAATGTAGATCGAGTTATTCTTGCCAAGCAGGTTGCTATCCCTCAATCTTTACTACCTTACAACCTCGGTATCAACTAATTACCCATCCTTGTCGAGCATGTTTCCTATAGTCGAGCCTATGCCATGTCTTGTTGCACTTACCGCTCCCTCTCAGCCAGTCACGTTCTAGCCTCTACCAAGCATGTATGGTTCATTGTTGATCGTGCATTATTCCTTTATCGAGCATGCATGCACTTTACCGAGCGCTCTGTTTGTCTTGTTCTTCTTAGTCGGCCTGTGATTTCTCTTCTGTATTATTCCTCCTACCTTGCACTTCCTCGTTCATCCTCCTAGTCTCTTGACCGTGTTCTTATCAGGATTTTAGGTTATCCTTCAATGACCTTGGAGGAAGGAAACTTGGGTTTATTCTAGCTTAGGTAAGGATACATCTATTAGAACAGTGCTTTAATGCTATAAGTAAATTATATGTAATATCATGCCAGTATAGTTATATTTCATAATTCATGTTGTTGATGTCATACTGTGATATTGTTGTATTATGTTATAGAAAAATGAACAATATGTGAAAGCTTGAGTTACATGTATTATTGCTCGGTTACGCCTTTTCTTGTAACCCTACCATGTCGGCATGATCTTTTATTTTAATTTAGTCATGCATAATGACTTATAAATAGGGTTAGGTTTTATAATCATGATACATGCTAGAGTTTGTTGATGTGCCTTGAATTTTTATACTAAGCTTACATGAAATTATCGAGATAACTAGTAGCCTAGTGAGATATTAAAATTTAGAATGAAAGATCACATGAGTCAGGATAAGTTATGCTAGACCATTTCCTCAGACGATAATAGTAGATAGAAGTATTGTGCCCTGAGGTTATACTAGTATGTTCTACCAGACAAGAATAGGGGCCAATAATGTTTCCACTAGATGAGAATTATGGCCAAGAGTATTATGCCCCAGGTTTGTATATTGTGGATATTGTTCCACTAATAATGAATAGCGGGGTATCTAAACTAGAGAAAATTGATAAATGGAGATGTATAATCATCTATATTGGAAATCTTTCAATTCCCATTGGTAATCTTCTTATGTTTTTAATTAACGTGCATGATTAGTTCTTTAATGTAATCTCATATGTATACATGTCCTTTCCTGTGATTGTATTGTTACCTTTATCAGTACATAGCATGTTGATCATCCTTTTCACGGGTAACACTCATTCCCACGAGTAGATTACCCAGTCTTTGATGTGTAGGTTACTGAGGATTACCTCGATAATTTCACTACTTTTGATGCACAACCTATTGAGGATTGATTTTACTTCTTGGGGTTAGGACATAAAGCTAATGTTATTTGGTATCTATTTTTTGTCTGGGATTCCTTTTAGATTCTTAGTTCCAATATATTTATTTTGCTTATTTTGTACTCATAGATAACCTCTAAACACTTATTTGAATTAAATGAAAAGTTCATTCATTCTCTATTTATCTTATTTCTAAAGTTTTAAGTATTTTTCCTTGTATTAGATATGAGGATGATATGGTAAACCATACTTATGTCAGGTACAGTAGTAACGCCAAATTATCTTGTTATTACACTTTTGTTAAAATAATTTTTTTTAGTAGTAAGTTTTTGGGTATTACAATAATACTCTTAGAAGAATATGATAATGATTATCCAGAAGTAGAAGGGATAACAAAACAAATATGGAAGCCAACGCCATTCCTTTCCCCAAAGCAAAGGCTAGCACAAGTGCTAGTGGCTCCCTATTAACAACCTTTGGACTAGAGAGTATCGACAACCCCACACAAGCAGCTTTTGGGATAGAAAGGCACTAGTGCTGGAGTAACCAAAATGGAAGCTTTCCCTCCGAGAAAAATAACTTGCGAAAGGGGCTCTAAAGTCACAATTAAGGATAAAGGATCCACATTAACTATGCCAAATGATTACTCCTTCTTTGAGTGCCACCTAAATGATAGTGCTGGACTCAAATTTGCCGAGGCCATAAGTTTGGGCTAGGACAAAAGATAGTCAAATTCTCTTAAAATAACTTTGCTTGAGCTAGCTCGAACCCCTCCTTCTAGGTATATCACCATTTATAAATTTGTGGATGTAACAATTTCAATGTGATTACTTCAATAGCCATTTGATTTTTATATGTAACAAATAACAATGCAGAGCGATTTGAACAAAAGTGCTACCTGCTTTAGGCGAGTAGATAATGAATAAGAAAAGCTTCAGGTTGACCACTCAACGTTGAAATCAGAAAAGGAGTCCCTTGAGTGCTCATTTGGTGTAGAGGTAGCAGGGGTGGAAAAATTACCCCCATATTTTATATATCTTATATTGTTTATTTAAAATTATTTTATTGAACAAATATCCATTTTAGATCTTAATTTGATATAAAATGAGTACCTCATTATTTTATTTTTAAAAAATACTTGATATAAAAGACCCAAAATAGATTAAAATTTTCACCTCTATTACCCCTATATCAAATAAGCCCTGAGGCTAAAGTGGTTGAGCTGGAAATCGAGAAGAATGTTGGGATTGATTATTGTCCTTCGGGGTAGTATTCAAGATTATTATCATTTGGGGCTTGAATTCAAGAGCCCGACATTCCTAGTTGAGAAAAGCATCCACATCAATTTCAAAATGACAAATAACTTTAAACAACCAAATATCAAAAAATAAAATAAAATTGAAAGAATTAAGCAAACAACTTTATCATAACTCAAAACAAAACAAATACATATCTGACTTAAACTCTTCATCCATAGTCGTTGACCGTAGATTCTGCACTACTTCAATCTTCTTCTTCTTCTCTATACATTCTCCTTGTCTTCATATTCGACAAGATTTTCTACATTATTTGCATCTTCATCTTCATCAACCTTCAGTGGCAAGAAATAAGTAAATCTTTCATCTTCACCTTATAAATTGAGAATTTCATTGAGTAAAAGTAATTTAGTGCATCACCGAGTTTCAATTTAGATTAAAATACTCATATCTTAAAAACAATTTTCTTATACCCTAAGTTTTGAACAACAATGTAGGCTTCATCCATTTTAATTTTATTATTTCTTCTTAATTTTTTACTACATACTACAACAATACTAGAGATTTTGTTTTGAATTTAGTACAAGAGAGGGCCAAATTGTAGATTTAAATTAGACATCAAGTTTTATGAAGGAAAAAAGTTGTTAAACTGGTTTGTTTGGGTAAGTTATGCTGACTATTGATTTAAAACAATAGTGTTAATTTGTTTTGAGTATGAATCATAGGGGGAAAATTATTGGAACGTGTAAGCAGATTAGGTCTATGACATAGGAAGAGGAAAATAAGGCAAGTAGACAAAAGGAATGATTGATAGAAGTTTAAGGGAGTTCTCAAATTTAAAAGAAATGATGCACCGTAAAGATCTATACTAATTTGTACGATGTTAATATATATTTTGCCTATTGATGTCATTGATAAGTGCCTAAATCTAATTTTTGTCTACTTATCTTATGGGTATTTTGTCAACTTTTATACTAGGTAGGTATGATTTGTGTTAACTCTTGCAGGTGTTTTGACAGATATAAAAGTGAGAGGAGATGGAAAACGAAGGAACTGATGGTTGTATTAAAATTTATTATGCGTGTGGAGTTGCTAAATGGCCCAGATGATTATAAAATGTTGTTGGTGCATCTATCTTTTGTAAAGTCATACTAGAGGTGCTTAGAATATTGATGCACTTATGTTTGGTGCAATATGCACAGTAGGTTGAGCGCTATTTTTTAGTACAATCCTTGTAAAGTAGATTAAGAGATATTTTTTAGAATCAATTAGTGGGGCATTTTTTTTGTGGAAACATTGTTCAAGTAGCGTAATTGCATGGACATTATATGAAAACATTTTCAAGTATTGAATTATAAAGCCTTATTGTTGGGATTTTTTTTTGTTAAAAACTCCACTGTAATGAAGATTTAATAAAATAGTTGGCATCTAATTGGTTAATGGATGTAAAAACTTATGCGAGTTTCTAATATAATCTATTGTTTTTATGTGGCAAATGATGGCTCTATAGTCTAAGTCACAAAACAAAGCCTATTTCTGTCTTAGTACTATAGTTATTGCTATTGGATGGTGGCAGCATATAAACATTTAGTCAGTACCATATGCATGTGAACTCCAAATATTGACAGATATATGATAAAACTAAGAATTACAATATGATACTTTGCAATTGGTATGCATTTTCTACTAATATATGTCTTATGTTAAAAACTAAAATGCTTACCTAACTGTTGTTAAGAGCACTGCTCGTCTAAAGTCTTATTTCTTGCAAACAAGTTTGACTAGTCTGTATCTATGTACTAATCATTGATTCAAATCTCTCAATGTGCATCTCTTTTTAGTAAAATTAATGTGTTTAGTTCCCACGTATGCACATTCATAGTTAACATCAATTTTGAGTGCATCGGTATTGTCAGTAAATGAAATGTAAAGTATTATTATCATCCTTATTGGATTTTTTACTTAACTATGTTCTGATAGAGAACTTGATTTTATTGAGTACTTACTAATAGGGTCATTGATAAATCGAGTCGGCTCATTAAGGACTCAGTTCGGCTTGTTTGTTTAACAAAACGAATCAAATATAAACCTTATTTTTAGGCTCGTTTATTAAACGAGGTGAACTTGAACCAAGGGAGGTTTAGCTCATTTGATCGCAAGTCAACTTGAATTTGACTCGAGCTCGATTCGACTCGTTCGTCAATATAACATGCTTGTATAGAAATTACATGATAAATGAGCCGAATAGTTAAATGATCATTTAAACAAGCTAAATAATTAAATAAGTTGATTTGATTTGTTCAACTTTTAAACAAACCAAGTAGTTAAATGAGCCAAGTCACAAATCAAATCACGATAAACAAGCTGGTTTGGTTCATTAATTTTGAAAAAAAGAGTTAAACAAGCCGAGTCAAGCCGGCTCGCAAACCTTATCGAGTCAATCTTGAGTTGGGCTCATTTGACTCATTTCAAACTTGAGTCGAATTTGAGTCTAAAAAAAATAAACAAGCCGAGCTTAAGTTGGAGGGTATTCGACTCAATTCGTTTCGTTAAAAACCCTACTTACTAATGGACCTTTTTATAATTAATCTTTGCTCAACACCACCACCTATTTCTTTGCCTTTTCTGTCCTTCACAACCATCCATCAATCCATGCGTTCCCTCTTTATCACCTTGTCCTATCATTCGTATGCATTGTTGTTACTGTGCAGGGGATTTTGATGTAGACAAAACTCGTAATTATTTATAATATAATAGAGACATAAATTAGTAACATGCATTAGTTGTTATACAATAGCATTTTTAAACCTAAGAAAACTGTAGTTCATTCGATAAGAAAAGTATAAATTAAAGGGAAAGTGCTCTTTATAAAATACAAGCTAGCCATTTTGTCAAAAGATACAACCTTCCACCGTTTTGCAATAAAAATAAATAATAATAATTAACCTGTTGCTAAAGAATTCAATAATGGTTTCCAAAGGTAAGCTCTATGAAGTATGATTATAAATCAACCAAAATCAAAACCTTCACTAGCCCCATGAATAGCCAGCAATAACAACTCCATGGAAGTGTATTCTAAAATGTCTAATTGAAGTGCATGACTCAAGTTGAATTGCAACACTCATCATCATCGCTAATCAGAAACACATGTCAAATTAACCTTGCTTGCTCCACACCAATGCCCCCTAATTCTATAGTTTTATAAGGGTGCCACGGGGTTGTACACCAACAATCAAGGCTTTGTTCCTTCTTTCTATGTGTCATGGACTCATAAGGCCCCCATATGATGCAACACTTTCATCCTCCTTTCTATTTATTTATTTGCCTCAAACTGCTGAATATAACTCAAATTGTAATGTCCCATCATGCAATTCAAGACAAAATTCCATCAAACAATTAGTTCTCCATTTTTTAGTTTCGCCTACACTTATATCCATCAATTCACCCACAAGAGTTAACATGAAACATACTTAATATAAAAATTGGTATAGCACTGACAATATATGCATACAAAAAATAGATTTTGACACTTATCAACAATACACAAGGGCAAAAATCATATTACCACTATACATAGGTTTGTTAACGAACAGAGCCGACGCACAATTTTTTTGGGCTCGCTTTGTTAATGAATCATTTATTTAACTAAACAAGCCTAAAAATAAGGCTTGCGCTTTGCTCGTTTGATAGACAAGCAAAGCTTGAGCATAAATGTAATACCCTGTTTTTGTAAATTCAGTTTTATTAAGTTTAATTATTTTATTAGCGTAATTTGTTGTAAACATTTAATTATTTTAATTTTGATTCGTTTTATGGATTTATCAACGATTTTGAGTTTATATTTTGAATTTAATTAATTATTGTCATTGCGGATCATTTCAGATAATTTCGTTCACAATTATGATTTTATTATATGATTTCGATTTTCGGTTAAAAATATGTATTTCCGTTCGTGTAAAGTTTTAGACATTTCGTCGAATATTTCTCTCGTGTGCATAAAATACATTTATTGCAATTCTTCTGATTTCTCTGTTTTTACTCTTTTTGATCTCTTAAAAATTTGTGAATCAATCTAAAAATATTTTTGAGTTCATCCATTCATCCTATTCATTCATGTTTCACCATTTCCTTCTGAATCACCATATTGCGGAAAAATTCGTTTACGCGATTAGATAATTTTAGCCGTTTTTGCTATGTTTATCCGTTGGTCATCAAATGAGTTCCGAGACCAAATATTTTTATATATTTTATTTTTATAAAAATATTCCGCATCAATACGTGACAATTTAAACCCCTATTATTTATTTTGTGAATTTGCCGAAAAACGCGTTTCCGCAACTTACCCGTTTTTACCGTTTTTGATCATTTTCCATCCGTCAAGGATCAAACCTACTCCGATACTTAATATTTTTATGTATTTGAGTTTCTAAGATTATTCCGAACATTTTCATAAATTTTTATAATTTTTGGAATTCAAGTGATACTTTTCCCAATAAGTGCCCATTATTAGGCTTTCTTGCAATTTAATTAATCAAAATAAATTGTAACCAATCCTCTAACTAATATTCCAATCCTAACTAGTCTCCTAACCAAACAAAACCAGATTTGTAACTTGATTACATGTCTCCCAACCAAAAAGTGCAACTAGTACCATAATCATGATTTTATGACATTTCTCTTACACACTCAACCATATCCTATCATCTCTTTTACACCCCTAATCCTAGCACTCAAGTGAGGCCAAGGTCAAACCAAAAACTCAATCCACACTCCACCATATCAGATCCTACTCTATCTTTGCCAAATCGTGCGTTCCTATCCCAAAACGCACATAAAATCATAGATTGTAGCAGAGTGCAAAGTTGATTACTTTCCAACTTTGAGCAACTCGTTCTCTCTCTGGTTATCCTTTTCCTTTGGTTTTTGTTTCCTTCGAAAGTCTGCATTGCATAATATGAATCCATATAATTTAAATCCCTGAAGTCGAAATCCCTCATGCTTATTCATAGCCAAACTTTTGCTTCCCGACCAGCCTTACAAAATCAGCAAAGCTGATTTTTTTTGGTGACTTCGAGCATCTTTTATGCATCGACCTTGATTCCTCTACCATATATTATTGTTTGGTATTTTTCCTTGCATGTTATTCCTCATCTACAGACCCTTCTCACCAAGGAAATCGTTCCCCTACCCTCTCCTTTTTCCTCTCCTATCTGCTTTACCGAGCAACATTGAAGTTTTTGCTGCAGTGGTTAAGTGGGTTGCAGCAAAGATTTCGTGCCTTTCATGCCTTCTTTTCTCCTTGTTTTCCTCCCCTTTAACCCTCTAAAACCTTAATCCATCATTCCTTTGTGGTTATTGGTTGTTTTGTGGTGGTTTTGAAGCCTCTCTATTCAAGAGTAATATTTTATATTTCACTTCTTCCATTCCAATTCCTTTCTTTCCCATTTTTGTTATTTATTGAACTTGGTTTATCTAACTCATTTACCTTATATTCTTGAAGATGACAAAGTGGTTTAGAGAAGGAATTGCTAGATTCCTTATTTTAGCTTTGCTAAGGAGCTTAGGAGTTTTGGTAACAAAACTAACCTTTAGAAATAGGATTTTGTGCTAGGTGTATTATATGTTCTCTTATGTGTGGATAGCTTTATTTTAATTATAAGCATGAAATAATATCTTGAAAAATATTGTATGACATGTGTATGTTTCTACCTTATGTGTTTAAGCAAGAATATCTAATGAGAAGATGGTTTGTGTGATTCTTTTTATATGTTTATACCTGCTGGAAAAGTGATGAATATTTAGTGAAGAGGTGATGAATTTTCAATAGAGTCGTGATGAATTTACAGCATAGTCGTGATGAATATGCCTAGATCCGAGTAGTTTAGCTCTCGCCCTTGCTATTTTATGTGTTCTTTGGTTGTTTTAAATTTATCTAAGTATTTTACTATATGTATAATAGTGTATAGAATCTAGGTTATGAGTTTTGGATCATTTAGAGTTGAAATGAAATTTTTATAAGGCTTGCACATATTAAACCATGGGTAAATTGGGCAATAAAGATTGTTTTTGAAAGTTTTAAGTGCACCATTGTCTTCATTGGGTCTTTTACATGAAATTTGGTATATGATATGTTAGGATTTGATGTTGTCTAGAGTAAGTTATGAATTTTAGAAGCTTAAGGTAATTTTTGGTTAATAAAGACATTTTCGCCATTTCATGTAAATTTCTAGAAATTTGGAGACCTAATTGAATATTGTGCTAATACAAGAATTTAGAATTTATAATTCTAATACTTGGGTAACATGGATGAGTAGACTTAGAGACCTTAATTAAAATAATTCATTAAGTAAGAAAAAGAAAAGGAGAAAGAGACATTGTGGCTGTATTGAGGAATCTTAATATTTTATCTTATTTCCCTATTGATATTTCATCCTAAGAAAATAATTGGCTAAGTGTAATATATTTTAGCATAAAATACACCTCTCTTTCTCAATTTGCTTAGCTAGCTTCGGATTTAGGTAAGTCATTACTTACCTTTACTTATGACGAATTCTTGATGTATGTCTGCTTGGAGTGGAAGGTGATGATGATGCTTATCGATTATTTAATTATATCAAGCATATGTTATGTTCTATATGATAATTGTATGAATATATGAATTTGTAGCCTCAATGCAACGCGTGTTAATATGACGCTTGAATATTGTATGTGTGTAAGTGTGCGAAGGGTTTAGTATGGATTGAAATTGCATGATGTCTTATATTGTGTTTTATGCCATGGACTTATTCGGCTTTAATGCCTCTGGAATCGATCGGCTTTAATGCCACTTAAATTGGTTCGGCTTTAATGCCCCTGAAATCGATCGGCTTTAATGCCATTTGGATTGGTTCGGCTTTAATGCCGCTTAAAATTGACTGGCTTTAATGCCATTCGAAATTGATATAATAATGGATATTCATTGTATTGATGGATGTGAGCTAAGTGCTGTTATGTGGGCTTAATTTATGATTGGATAAATCTTTGAATAAAATATTAATCACTTAAAGTGAAAGATCTTGAGTTGGGACTTGTATTACTTGGGGTAGCTATCCGAGTTAGGTTTGGTATTCACTTGGTACCATTCCGGTGTTTTTCTATTCTGTGATTCCGGGTGCCTTACGAGGTCCGGAGAGGCCCTCTTCTACTCTATAGGTGTCTCGATATATTTCGGCCCTATAGGGGGTATGCATACTTAAGTGATTAGGTGTCCTATTTATTGGTGGTCTGGTTACGTTTCTGGGCGGGCCAGCTAGGGCTAGTACCGTTCGAGTACTAGATTAGTTGTTACGATATCTTTGAGTCTTCATCCTCAAGTTAATATAATAAATTGGTTGTGATCACGATGATAAAATATAATAACCAATGGATCCCATCTACCCATATATCCATATTACATTATTTTATGCTTGAAGGTTGAGTTTCGTGTTCTCAATTAACATATATATGTAAGCATGATATTATCTTGTTATTATATGCTCTATTACTTTCTTCGCATGGACCTCGCACTCAATGCTATCTCTTTAGGATAGTTATGTTGCTCAGTACATGATGTGTACTGATACTACACATTTGTAGACGTTGTGTCGCAGATATATGATGATGATCCTGCAGACATTAAGGAGGTTCCTCATGCGGAGTGATGCGGGTTTATACCCTCGGGGTTAGGGTGTAGAGTCATTTCTATCCGAGGTCGCACATGTCATGTGTCCTAGATTTTGGATATCTCTTTTGGACTCTTCATCTCTTTTAACCCCCTTGTCACTTTTTATATATTGTATTATTTGGAGCATGTACTCCATACTTTGTTATTATATCTAAATTATTCAAGTCTTCTGCTATTTATATCTATTTCCGTAATTTTTAATTTACTTGATGTAAAGTTTTAGCCTTGCACGTAGTACGAGAAAGGTATGGACTAGACTCGTGCTATGTGTGGCGGTAACACCTATTATGTTATGTTAATGCTTCCGCTTATAAAACGAAAAAAAATGTAGTAAATTTTGGGGTGTTACAATAAAAATTTGGGATTGAGCTCATTTATAGTGCAAGCTTGCGAGTTTGACTCGTTTACAACAAAAGCTTGCGAGCTAGCTCTCCTTATTTATAAATAAGCCGAGCTTGAGCTTTATTTTAAACTTGTTTAGTAAACGAGTCGGGCCTAAACCTACCCCAACTTGGTTTGACTTATTAACAACCCTAATTACACATGTTAATCTTTTTCATCACAATACATCAGTTCTTTTAGAATTGAGAACTCCCTTATTACGTTCCTCTTCCTAAGTCACAAACCTAATCTTCCTACACAGATTTTGTTATTATTCATACTATACGCATATTAATACTAATAAATCAAATCAACACTCAACACAAACTAATGCTCTAATATACTATTTTAAGCAAACTAATATTTCCCCCCTCTAAAACTTAAGGTCTAATCTAATTCTACAATCTGAACATTAATGCCCATATGCCATAGTAGCAACTAAGATACACAATGCATTAAGACAGAAACATACCAGAAGGACCGAACAACATACAATGCTAAAAGTGTAGCTCACAGAGATCAATCAAAGTAGCAAAAGGTGCATATCAATCACCTACCCAAAATTATATTATAATAGGATAGACAAAAGTAAGAGATCGAACAGGTTAAATTAACACTAAACCCTCCAAGGCTGTAGAACGCTGAAACCATTCACAACAACCCAAAAAAGAACAAAAAAAAAACATATGCACCAAAGTGTCAGAGTTTAGGTTTATTCAGGATGAAAATTTAAATTACGAAGATTTAAAGCGAAAATCAATGAATCACCAAAAGTGTTTTTACTCAATGAATACATCAATTCATAGATTGAAGAAGAAGACTTTACCAGATTTGTCACACCGAAGGTCGAAGAAAACGAAGGTGCCAATATCTCCAATTGATGAATAAAGAGATCTTCGATTGACGTTCAGGACAAGGACGAGAAATAAGAGATCTTCAGGCTCTGAAGGAAGAATATGAGTGAAGGCAAGAGAGAGGAAGAACGAGAATGAAGAAGGGGGAGACTTGTCAAAAATGACGGCGAGGTAAGTCGAGTTAGAGATCAACCTCTTTTCTATTTTTTAGTAGGTTGTTTACCTATTTTGGTTGGATCTATGTTGGATGTTTGGTTTTAATTTTAATTTGATTTGATTTGTAGCTTTGGTTTGCTTGATCCAATTTCACGTTTGAGCAATAATGTAGATTAAATGTTTTATTTAAAAAAATTTAGTTTATATAAAATACTTAATCCTTATTAAAGAATAAATATTTCTATTACCAAATTTATATATATAAAATAAATCTTTCCAAAAAAATTAAAATATACTTTATATTTTTATTTTCATATATACTTTTTCATTTACGAATTAAATACTTTATAATATTTTAATAAAGGATATAAAAAAAAAATTTCAACTATATTTATTAATTTTTAAAATAATATAAATTGTATATAAATATATTTAATATATAAATTGTTCTATTTGTGTTTTTATTTTTATCATCACTAATGGTTGAAATGTCTAAATCTTCCTATCAAAAATAAATACTAACATTTCTTTCTTAATTAAATATTTAATTAGTGATGTACGGAAACAACAGTTAGGTGTCGTCTTCATTTTCGAAACTATTTCCTCTTTTAATTTTTTTATCGAAATTTATATTAAAATTATTTAATTAAATTTTTTAAAAAAATTATTAATAATTAAAATTAACTAATATAAATAATAATTTTAAATTTTAATTTTTTTTAATTTTAACAGGTTTGATATATTATTTTTCTACCATCATCATTTTTAAAAATTTTAAAAGATAACGTTTTTTCGTTTCTTTTTGTTTCTGTGCATCAAAGTATTTAATTCCTTAATTCATACTTTTCTCTATTTTTTTTCTTTACGGCGTTGTTGACATTTGGAATTGGGATCACTGACGCGCTTCCTGTCACAAAATTAAGTCAATTAACGTACGGCCTCTCAGGGGCAAAAAAAAAAAAAAACGTGCGGTACAAATTACCATTACGGATGGCCCCTAATTACCGGTCGTGCCATGTACCTCTTCACGCCTCAGCTTTCTTCCACACTCTAGCGTCGTCCATCGTCGCTATCGGCACGGTCCCCGCGTTGTTCGTCGCTCCCAGCTCCAGCCAACAGCGCCGTTCACGAAGAGGGTGATAAGCGACCGACGACGGGAAGATACAGGAGGCTTCAATTTTCGAAGGTAAATGCTTGATCTCACTCCCTAATTACTTTCGAAACATTAATCCTTCAGTTTCTGAATTTAAATTTTCGATTTCTTCGTTACTTTCACAGGCTTTGTTACTGCCTCATACTTTCTCGGATTTGGAGGCTTCGTGAACGAGGCTTCCTCTTTAAATTTCGACTTCAAGGTTAGTTACTTTCCTACTCACTCTCTTTTTAATTTTTGGGGTTCATTTGTCCTTATCATTCGCGTTCTAGGGGTTTTGGGTTTCTAATATTTATTACTTTGATACGAACCTAGGCACCACCCCAAGGCCCGAGTGCCAATTATTATGATTGAACGCATAAATTTAGTTGTCAGTTCAGTATTAGCTTAATTAATTTGACGATATCTGGAAAGTCTGAAATCTCTCTGTTATTGAGGCGTATGAGCTGGTACTTCTAGAATTGCCGAGTCATGAATTTGTTAGTCTGTTTTTCCAGTGGCTAGGCAAGGGACATTTTTCGTGCACTGTATTGGCTATATATCTGCCTCTGTACTCTTTGGAGGAATGAAAAGTACCAGAAATTGAGAGTAAATTCTCTTGTTAGGAGCCGCCTCTGCTCGAAAGAAGAACCTCTTTAATTATCTCGCATCATTTGGTGCTCTCTTTGAAAGTCCTATATGGCTCGAACTCAGTTAGATAGGAGTGAAATTAGGCAAGTCTGCCTAAAGCTTGAAGAAGGTTTGAACAAGATGGAAGAACAAACAAAAGTGTTGCAAGAGTCATCAAAGAAAATGCAGGAAATGTGCAGTTCTTTGATGGTGGCTAACCGAGAAATCATGGAGGAGGAGAGCAACAACCCACCTGCACATTCACAGCCTTTACGCTTGACCCTCCCACTTCTCTTCACCTTCAAACCAAACTAGTTGCACTCACTTGAACTCCTCCATTGTTACACGGCCCCTTGAAATTGATGTCAATCACCACAAGTCTCAACAACTTTCACTTCTAACGTACCCAATGTTACGAACATTGAAAAAAGACCAACGAAACTCAGAAACCCATTCCCATATTAGTATTTAATTTCATTCCATCTTCCTTCCATTATGTCCTTACTTTGAGACCCAACACCCTAGAAATCATCACAGCTGTAAAATACCCACTCCAGCCTCCATTGATGATCCACTAGATTTGATGAAATTTTTTGTTGTTGGGTTGTTGCTCGTTTTTTTGTCAGAAAATCTAGCTTAGCAAATGTCAGACAAGAGCCAATGGCCGATCATGGGTTTGATCAATAAATGGAATATACACCAGTATCTTCATCCATGAAGGATTCGTTGCTCAAATCTGGACGTCATCGGAACAACTGAATTCAATGTCTGTTTGGGTAATGGGGAAACATATAAGCGTCTAGTTTTGCAATTGTGTATCCAGTTTTATCCATCCATTGAGATAACAGCCCAATCTATACGTATAAACCCTATATCTTTGGGTTAGCTCAAGGATGTTCACCAAATAGCCTGTGTCGATTATTATGCCCAAGTTGAAAAATGCTGAGCTGAAGTCCCTAAGCCCCAAACTCTCATGAGGCAAATGAAAGCAGGAGATGCACTCGGCGTTGGATATCACGGTCGCAAAACTGAACTTATGGCCCTGTCACTATGAAGGACAGTCTCTAGACCAAAGGCATCAATTAGCTTATCGGCATGAAATTGGAAGGAAGATGGTGGAGGAAATTGAAGATTGGATGCGTAGTACAGACTGTGCTTTTGAGGTAAGCAAATTATTGTATTACGGTTCAATAGACATTGATAATTTACTCTTGGACCCCGAAAGAAAGGACCTGCTTACTGGCTGCATGATAACCTGCTTCCTCATTAATGCCTATGGTGTATTTGATAAAATGCCTTAGAGGAATATGGTCTTATGGGCTGCGATGAATATTGGCTATGCTGGATACTTGTGTTTTGGGGAAGCAAAATGGTTGAATGGGTCTGGTCACTTTATGATCAGTTTTTTTTTTTCCCTTGTTGTTGTTGTTGTTGATGTTTGTGTGTGTGTGTGTGTTTGTTTTTTTCTGTGTGTATGATGTCGGGCAGGCTCTAGGTTTTCCTATTCTTATTGTGCGGATTTATGGGATATTTGCCTTATGGGAGCTTCCATTGTTAATTGTTTGGGCATTAATCTTTCCTATACAAAATTTCTTGCAAGCACAAAGGGAAGTGATGGTTATGGCCTGGATATCTGCTATTGCTATCCTCAACATTCCTAAAACCAAATCTTATTTCTCAAGCATAGTCGAGGTTCAGGCAGAATTGTCATTGAGCTTAACTTGTCTTGGTGGCTTGCTGTCATCCATCGGTTCCGCCGCATTTCCTTCACCATAGCTTATGATGGTGCTTGGAGCTGGTTTCTTATTTCTGCTTTCACTAATTTGAGGGGCATTGACAAGCTTTATTTAGCACCTACTATCATGCTTTACTTGGAGGTTGGGCACATGATAATTCTAGTGGATAGGGTCTGCAGAGCTATTATGCTTGCAAGAAGACATTGGTTCTCATATCTCTTTGCAGCAAACAATGATGTTGCTGAAGAAACAACTAAGCCTCTAAAATTCCAAAAATTCCTAGGTTTCTCAATGGTCTTTAATCAGACTTGACTACTGTGGAAGTAACTGCTATATACACCAATGGGCAATGCTACTGCATTGTTGGATTTACTATTGGCATACCACTAGGGTGCCTATCCAACTTTGAGGCTTTGGATATATGTAATAGCACATCCTATGCCAATGCTGCTGAAATCTCCAGGAAACTTTCAACTTCTAATGACACTTGGGATCTAGGAAAAGAATTTCTTTTTTGGTATTATCCAGCTGGTTTCTGTTTCTCTTAACCTTGAGGACAAGGTTAAGTTCTGAGGGTGGGATATTGATACAAACCTAGCCACTACACCAAGCCCCAAGTGCCAATTATTATGATCAAACTCATTAAATTAGTAGCCCATTTAATATTAACTCAATTAATTTGTTAATATTGCTAAAGTCTGAAAATTTTCCATTATCAAGTCCTATGAACTGGTGCTTCTAGAAGTGACAAGTCATGAATTTGTAGTAGCTAGACCAGGGACATTCTTCATGCACTATATTGGCTATATATATGCCTTTGCCTGTACTTTTTGGAGGAATGAAAAGCACCAGAAGTTGAGACTAAATTCTCGTCATGAGTTGCCTTTGCTCTAAAGAGAAACCCCTTTAATTATCTTGCATGAACTTAGATGTTTTATGATAGGGAAGAACCACATGTTAGTCGTTTCTTTGTTGTAGTCTTTATGTTAATGCTTTAGAAAACAACTACATTTGTGTTGAATTTCGATATTGTGTAATGATCTATAGTATGCGGTACGCATCAATGAAATTGATTTTACGGAGTGCAATTAAAGGAGACATGTTTTGGGGAATATGCTCCCCTAGCTCTCTCATGTATTGACGGGGAATCAATTTATTTGATATTGTTATGAATAGTCCAAGCTAGGCTTAGTATCTCAGACTACGATATAATAACATAAACACTCTATACAGGTTAGACAATGACCTATGTTATGATACATGAACATAACCAGTGCTAATTTCAACAAGAGTTTCCTAAACTAATTTGTAGTGTGGGATGGTTCAAAGTCAGAGTTACAGAGCACTAACTAGGGCTGTAAATGAGCCAAACCAAATACCCCGGGGCTTGGGCTCAGCTTGTTTAACTAAATGAGCCTAAAATAAGTCTGGGCTCCGCTTGTTCAACTAAACGAATGAGCCGAGCCAAGCTCATGAGCCAAAGCCATGAAATGAACCGAGTCTCACTTTTTCGAGCTCGGCTCGTCTCATTTAACTAAATAAATGAGCCGAATCAAGCCGAATATCAAACTAGCTCAGCTCATTTATAGCCCTAGTACTAACGTTTCAGCATACCACAAGTGTACGTCATTTCATCTATCTAAACCAAAATTGAGCACTGCACATCCCACTGTATATCACCACCAAACTGAAACTATAGGTCACATAAGATTTATGACTCTAGTACTTATTTGTTTATGCCATATACAAGAATTATAAGATATATAGATAGATGGATATATGCAGACTTAAAAAAACTTTGAATACTCTATTTGAATGCTGGGGAAGTGGTCTTGTTTATTTTATGTTATTTTTTACTTAATGCTTAGTATCAGCAACATGGAATTTTGCCTTCTGTTGTGCATATTAAATGGATTCCGAGATGAAAATTTATGTTCAAGTTATTACCATAAACAACAAAAAGAAGTTCCATGGGTCGACTTTGCTGGAGACTTAAAAAATTGACATGCTTTTACTCCTAAAACAATATCAATTCTACAAATTACACTTAGCCTCAAAAATATGTGTTCTTCTTGGTAAAATCTTGCTGCCAACTATGCATACATATACATTGCTATTTTAGCTAATGATTTAGGGCAATTGCCCTATTTTTATATATATATTTGTTTTGCTTTGGGAAAGCCTTATCCATGAGAAGTTGGAAAAGGACTACTGTGTAAAGCTAAGTGTATTCTTTAACATTATTCTTCTTGATCAAAAGATGTCATTATGGTACACACACACTCTCTCATTAATGTTTCCTTATTGTGATTGCATTCTAGTAATGTGATGTTGCCGATATATATATATATATATATATATATCCTTGGATATATTTATA
Organism: Tamarix chinensis; assembly: GCA_030549775.1. Lineage (NCBI taxonomy): Eukaryota > Viridiplantae > Streptophyta > Magnoliopsida > Caryophyllales > Tamaricaceae > Tamarix > Tamarix chinensis. The sequence goes on along the minus strand of CM060179.1, from coordinate 12,965,540 downwards.
TGTATTCCACTCTTCTCCTAATTATTATAAAGGCATAACAAATGTGTGCATGTATAACCTTGATTCGTCTTAGCTAAAGGTTATTATCTCTTATGTTCTTTTCAAAATGGATAAGTGAAATAGTCTTATGGGACTTGATATTGCAAGTTGTTTGTTTGAAATTGCCTGTAGTTTGGTTGACATTATAGATTTTTTCATTTGATTCTTTGGAGAATTTATGCAATTTAATATTTGTAAATTTTAAGATATAATATAATTTTTTATGATTATTTTAGGATTCCTTGGTTATTAGTTAAGTAATTTTGATGTGTTAATCATAAAAGAATTATCTAAAAGAATCTAACAGGTAATGGGCAGCCGTTAGATATCGGTTATCCCTTAGGGTATTAGGTAGGTAATGGGTAAGAAATATTAATAGGTATGAGTGTGGTTGAGTTAATGATTTATTGCTCGGGTTTAGATACAAATATGGGTTTCATAATTCTTATTGAATATGGTGTATAGGGTCTGTGACCCAAACCAAATCTATTGACATTTCTAGATTTCTAGTGCTAGTTTTTATCAGAAATCCCAACATCATTACCTATTGAACCTTGAGGTGTATCGTCCTCTTATAAAGTTATAGTTAATTAATATCTGGCACCATATAACATGCAATAAAACCGTGGTAGTTATTGTGTTGTGGAGTAATTTTTTTTTTTTACAATATGCTACAAATCTTATTTATTGATCATTTAAATGCTTGTACAACTATAAATTTGTGTTCTATATTATATTAGAAGTATTTAATAATATTCATTCATTATATGTTATTTAGTGGTAGTTGAGATGTTAATGAACTGCAATACTTTATTGCAATTCAATAGTCATTTAGTCTAATTAATATATAATAATTGTATAATAAGAAATTATTACAAACTAAAATATTACATAATATATTCTACAATGACTACCACCAAACAGAATGCCGTGAAGGATCTTCATAATCGTCTTGTCGGTTCGATCTATAATAAACATTGTAATCATTGGGAACATCTCCTATGTTAATTGTTCCAAAATTGGAAAATGATAATTTAATTTGTGCATATTGTGTTGAAGAACTCTAATCTTGTGGTGATGTTATGCTAGGTTGAGAGTCTTGAGACCGATTTTTTGAGTTTCAATTTCTAATTTTTATGATGGCAGTGGTAATTGTGATGCAGATTTTGTAGTCGTGCAAGTGGTATCCCAATGTTTCTATAGCTATCATAGAGGAGGATTGACCTACTAGAGGTGTTGTGACCTATCAAGTTAGAATAATAACCACAGTCTCTATGAATGGGAGTGAGAGGCACAAATTCAAATGGTTGATAGCCACTATAATCGAATTGATGAAATCCCTGACCAGAGTGGCAAAATATTCTACTATGACCACGAGTTGGTCGATCATTATCATCTCCATTCATATGGGCCAATATTGTCTTGTCCATATATAACCCTTCTCCTCTAATAGCACCACCACCACTGTCGTCATCATTATCGTCACTCATACTCAGTTGAGAATCATGAGATGTGCCATCAAGTTTATGTTTAGCTTGGGAGTCGCGATCAACACCATACTGGATTTGGAGAATCTTCTCTCAGTTCTTATGCTCGAAAGCTATTACTACCTCCTTGGCCTTCATTATCATTGTCCAAGCCATTCTATAATCATCACCGTCCAAGTCATTCCTCAAAGACGCTTGATTATTTCCATCTCTATTAGTTCTTCTCGCTAATGATCTAAAACATGATCTTTATAAAATATATAATCCAAATTAATTAGATTTTTCCATCACAGTTTGGTTATTTCTCATAAAATCTCTTATTTTTAGCCTCATGTTGTAATGGACATAGACAAGAATGTTCAACTTTCTATATTTCAACTTCGTTCTGGATTTGGTATGCATCAAATTGAAAGTGCTCCAGTGTCTATCCCAATTTGATGCAGAGGCCTCTTAAGATGTTGAGTAGAATTATAAAGTTTTATATTTAGTATAAAGTTATAAGTATTATCTGTCAAACATGAAGATGATGATATAACACAAGTAATTGGATTGGTGAACTTAATGGTTCTTTGTGCTGCAGGGTCACTACAGTCTTTTTGTTTGAAGCCGTATATCTCTAACTATTCATTAGAGTTAAAACAATACATTATCATCATTATTTTATACAAGGAAATGTATTACAAATTTACCTCTCTGAGAGCTTGAATTCGATTATCAATGTTTTGCTTGAGCCTAAAACTTTTCTCAATCGTTTCATCACTCCTTGATCTTCTTTGATATCATATGCATGACTTACGTATGCAAATTGAGTGTTGAGGAAATATTATTTTAAAATTTACATGTGAATAAAATGATAATTTAGTAATACTGTATCGTCATGTACTTTGCTAAATAAATTAGAAATAATTTTTTTTTATAAACAATATGCGATTGGTGGTGAAGTTGAAAGTCCCATGTATTGTCAATGATTTGCTAATAACGTTCCCAGTACCGACAATACTTTTGGATGACTAGTTTTGCTCTCTCCATTAGCTCATAGAGAAATTTATCGTTGGTTTATCATCTCCATCCCCTAGTCTTAGAATCTTTATAAAAGACTCTTGCACCTTAAGAATATCATCAACCTTAGTCTAGAACATTTTTCCGTCTTCGGTGAGTTAGCGAATAATGTTTCGAACTTGGGTCGCTTGATCATCATTCATTTGATCATATTTGTTAAGCTTTCATTGTTCTAACTTCTACATGTTTCCAAGGCTATTATTATACCTTGCATTGGTCTATGAAGTTGGTAATGAATCTAATAATGCCAGGTTGAAGAAGCTGGCGGTCATTCGTGAATTGCAATATGATGATCACCACCTTATTATATCTATATATGAATTAGTGATGATTTGAGCCCTTTCAAGTACCTTATGAATGATTCTCTTCTTAGAATTTTTAGCTAATCTAAGATCTATGCAATGAGCAACACAATATGTAGGAACTCTTGTATTAATTTTTCCTTAAGCCTTGATCGCAACTTTGTTATGTGTCACCGCTTGTACAACTTCTTCAACTCATTAGTATAAAGTAATAATCTGCATCATTGGATACATCAACAATTTGGAAAACTATTCCACTTTTTGAGTAAATCAAAAAGTTAATTAGGAGTATTGTAGTGGACTTGGTCCATCCATCGCATGATGGTAACTCCCTATTGTTTTCATTGTGGTGATAAAGAATTGATCCATTCTGATAGTGAGTAATATTATTATTTAAGATATACCTCTAAAAGCTTATCAACGCTGGGTGGTGACACATAATCTCTTACTTCACAAATAACTGTCATCAACTATTTTCGTAGAAGGGATTTTGTTGCACTGAATTATACTTTATTATGAGTAATACAATATCTCCTTGCCTTTCCCAACTTTCCTTTGAGACTTCTAAACACCTTTGTACTCGGATTGATTTTAGTTTATGTCTTCTTCTAAAGTTCTCTCTCTCTCTCTCTTCCCCCCCCTAAAGAAACATCCTAGTTGATAATCTTTTGGCAAAAGTCAATGAAGGTGCATATAGATATGAACCCTGCCTTCCTCTTACACTTAGGCTAAACGAGCAACCCACTAGTTGAGGAGGATGTTGACCATTGCTTCTACCTATTACAATATTTCGCTATATAAATGATTTGTTCATATTCTAATTATACTTTGAACCTGCTTAGTCTTTTGAATATGTTCTTCTTCTTCATCGCTACGTGCCTTCTTATAATTTCTCCTTCAATGATAAGATTCCTTTTTTCCCCCTAGCTTATTCTTTTTCATTTGTTGTACATTTGTTTCATATTTTTTTTGTACGTTGGCCGGCACCTTATCACATTTTGCAACATTACTTGCAGCATGACCTAAATGATGTATTCTTCTATTGATAACTTTGACGCAAAAAATGCACTTAATTATTTTGCCGACTTCCATCCATATACTGTAAAATTTCATGCAACATCTCTAATTGTATTATCATGGCCACTAGTAGTATCATTATCACTTGTTCGATGAGACATTTTAAGTGTTTACGCAATATGTATATAATATATTTGAAAGTACATAGGGTAAGTATAATTAGCTAAATGAACTATTTAAAGTACATGTATATATGTTGTCAATAAATTAAAATTATAACAATTCTAAATACTAATTTATACATGTTATATTTATGCATATACTAATTTAATTAATATTAACATAATGATGTTACTTGACTAAAGGTAAGATTATTACCAATAGTTGTAGCAAGTAACAAGTAGCAACACATTATTACACTAATAGTTGTATATATTAATATTACCTTACAAATTAATAAAAATTAAATAGAATAAGTTAAACACTTAATAACTTTAACTCATGGTAGAAGGGTTAAACAAAATTTTCTAGCTCTTCAGAGGTGAAAACACTAGACTCCCCCCTGTGTCATTTTCGTGTCTAGTTCCAAAGCTTGATGAGGACTTCACTCTTCCCCTCCCTAATGAGCAATGAATTACTTCGTGTTGCGATGGTAAGCAACGGCGAAGACGATTGAACAACACTGAGCGAGCACCACCGTGAGTCGAGAGCGAACGAAAATGATAGGAGATGGGCAGAGAAGCTTGGTTCTTCACTACTAGTACCCAACCGTCGGATTTATTTGATTGTCTTTTAATTAGGGTTGGCAATACTTTGCTTCTTATCACTAATTTCTTTTCTATGCCCATATTTATAACTTTTTGAGTGTATTATTGTTATTTACTGTTTATGAATTATTGTCCTAAGAATCTGCTTGCTTTGTCTTCTACTCCTCTTTCTTGCATTAAATTTTACTTTGGTTTTCACTAGTTAAACTTTACTTTTGGTGGTTTGGGGATGGGGTAGGGTAGGCCGCCAGAGGAATCTTGACAGAGAACACAAGAAAAATCTGCGCAATTTCTTGAAATCCATTATTTTGCTGATATATTGGTGATACGTGTGTGAACAATTTCTTTGTTGCATTTCGGGATTTTTACATTGTGGCTGACGTAGAAACCGCAAAATTGCGGCTGATATGCAATTGTGTTACCACTATTTTGTTGTATGCCCTATGGCTATGAATGCATGATACTAGTGTTTTTGGATTTTTATTTAGGAACCCTCAGGGTGCATAATCTCTTATAATTTTTATTTAATTTTAAACAATTTCAGTAATAAAATGTGACTCGCATATTCTTTTTGAAGAAAAATTGGACTCACTTGTTAGAAATGTTTTGTGACACATAATATTGACTCCACTGACTTATATCTGTTCAGACTACAGTTCCAATTGCTGTTCTTTGGTGCAGAGAAAAGTTTTGCTTCTCTTATTATTGTTAAGGTTCACTAGGCATTCTAAGGCGCATGCCTTACTAAAATCTAGCTATTGCTAGGTTTTTATTTCCTTCAAAAAATTCTTCTTTTAATATGGTATTTAAATCTCATGTTAGGAAGGAAAAGATGGTCTAGAAAAAGGTCATACGAAGACCAACAGACATAATTTTGAATGGAAAAGGAAATAAGTGTATTTATTTCGTAGAAGAGAACATTTTGTAGTTATTTTTAGGCTTTATTTTCATAAACAGCAATCAAATCTCCCATTGGGAAGGAACAATAAGGAGAAAAAGGTTATAGAAAGATCAATAGACATCATTTTTAGTGGAAAAGGAAGGGAAATAGTTACTGGACATATTTTTAGGAAACCAAAAGCAGTATTAGGCTAGGTAATTTTGGCGCCTCACTGGCTTGCGCCTATCGCGTAGACTTTAGGACCTGGTGTGCCTTAGGCCTTTTCCAATATTGGTTGCCTAAATGATGGCAACTTTTGTGCTATCCAATTTTTTTGTGTGCTCTTGCTGCTCCTGTTAAAAAGTTGTAGGTTACCAATACACCATTTTCTGTGCTTGCAGACCCTTCGCTTCCTCTCACCAGCATGGATTTCTCTTTGCTCAACAATGCCATTGCTTCCAAGTCTTATGATAAAGTTGCTGATATCTGTGATAATCTCATGCTTCAGGCACATTCTCACCCCCTTCTAGCTTGTTTATCACCATATCTGCTCCATATCCTGTGGTCCTTTTATTTTCCCCCCTTCTTTACTCTAATGCTCATTGAGGTATCAAATACAGTCATCTGACTAATAAATATCTGTCTCAAGGTTGCTGCTGAAGGCATTGCTTTCCAGAATGAATGGCCTTATGTGATTCATCTACTTGGGCACGTCTATGCAGACGATATGTAAATTGATTTCCATTATACTATCCTATGATTTTGTAATATATCTTGTATATTTGTGTAATCATTTAAGCAACAGTGTCAAATGTTCACGAATGCAACTTTCTGGTATTTCAGTAACAGTGCTAGGTTTCTCTGGAAAACAATACCATTGGCCATAAAAGACAACCAACCAGAACTAGTTGCGGCTTGGCTGATTTGTCAGAAGTTATGGGTACATGACTATGCTGGTGTTCATGAAGCCATTAAGGGTTTCCATTGGAGTCCAGAAGCTCAGGGCCTTCTTACTGCTTATTCAGGTAGGTTTTCATTTTTCTTAAATCAACACTTTTTAGCATTATCTCATGGCCCAGAAGCATTAGCTTCAATGAGAGTTATGTGTCCTTAAATATTGCTATCCTGTTGTGGTTTTATTCTTGAATGTGTCATTGTTACTAGAACTGCTGAATTATTAAATTTATCCTTAAGGGGTTGAGATTATTATAAAGCTGTGATTGATGGACAAAAGAATTGTGTCACAGTAACTTATGGAACATGTATTGAAAAGCTTGTAAGCGACAATAATTTAAATGCTTTTCTAGCAATGAACTAACCAAAATCATTTCTATTTCCTTGAGAGTTTGTGATTACATACACATAAGATGCATGCTATTTCCTAGAAGATGCTGATATGCACATATGCAAGTATGTTAATGAAAGAGGTTGCAGTCTAGTTATGGCACTAGGGAATCTTTCCTCGTGCTGTATTCTGTGGGTCTTTTGGAGACAATCTGCTACTAGCCCAAATAGCTTATAGATGGGAAGCTACAGTCTTGAGGTGGTGCATGTCTGGTCCTTCTCAGATCTCGTCAATGGTGGATTCATAGTGCAGTACCTTTTTATTTATTTGGTTATATTTTGGTAACAACTATCCTTCATAGATTAATAAACATGATTTCCCTCATATCTGATATACTGTTTGAATAACAAACACCTTTCTTGGTTAGCGTATTTTTTTTTTTAACGTAGAGGATCCCCTGGTGGAAAATGGTGAGTTAAAACTAAATCATACTGTTGCATTTCCTATTGTAGCAGCTTTTCTGCTTTAAAACAAATGACTTATGAATGAAGAGTTGCCGAGATGGTATCAGCAAGTATGAGAGCGTAGTAGTGGTAAGAGTGTATGTTAAGTGATGTGGGCTAAATGGGGAGGGACATTCTCCATATATATGTTTCTCAGTTTCTCATGTTTGATGAAAAGTTTTAATCTCTAAAGTTATTTCCCTTTTTTTCCCCTGTGAAGAGAAATCTTAGGAAATAAAGATCCGGTTTGGAGAGGAGGAAGGCAGGAAATAGTTAAAGGAAATGTTTGCCCTCAGGTTGAATGCCTATATTGTTCTCTCATATAGTCCGTAACATTGGCCCAGGCAATGCTGTTAGTTTCAACTGTCAGAATATGCTAAAGATGCAAAACAAAGGTTTTCTACATGAAAAACCTTGAAAGGAAGTTTATGCTCTAGGCTGCATCAGCTAATACTAGCCTATGAACAGTAAACCTAGTACATTTCCTCTCTAGTAATCAGGAGGTTTATGGCTTTGCCTAATCATTGCTACATGAACGTTCTAATTGTTGCAATAGACTGCCCTATTTTGCCGTATGTTAGAAACAGAATAGTTGTGAAAGTTTCTTGCAGTATCCCTCTTAGATAAAATATACTAGGTCTTGTGTTACACATAGAGGTGGCAATCGGGTCAGGTTCGGGTTGGATCGTCCTTAGAGTTGATTGTTCGTGGGTCATTTTTTTTTACTAGTCGTTTGTGGGTTGGTTGGGTAATTTTAGGTTCCGGTCATTTTATTGTTCGGATTAGGTTGGGTTTGGATCATTGCTAATCTAAATTGTGTTGGGTTAATTTGCCGGATTGGATATGGGTTAAGCTAGTTCAAGTTCAGGTCATTTTGGTTTTTGATTTAGCTAGCTCATGCTCGGGTGATTTTGGATTCGGGTTAATTTGACGGGTTAGGTTTGGGTCAACTTAGCTTAGGTTTATGTTGTTTTCGGTTTTGATGGGTAGGATTAAGTTCGGGTCTAGCTAATTCTAGATCAGATCACTTTTTGTTTGACATTAACCATCAAAATTAAACCAACTCATTAATCTCGTAAGTAAACATTAAATTTTATTTCATTGTAAGCATGTAATTAAAATTGTGTTATTAATTGCTACTTGTTTATTATTATAATTTTTTATTGCTGTGGTTTTATGCGGAAAAATTGGTGAAGATAGGATATTATTGGTGAATGTCTACGTAAAAATAAGAAGTAAAACTTATCAACTAATATATGTTTAAAAGCTTTGAATGAATAATAAAACATGTATAATATTTTATTATCATAAATAGTTAATATAGAATTTAGTTTTATCGAGTTGGATTGATATCGAATCGAGGTGATATTGGGTCAAGTTGATGTCGAGTTTCTAGTTAACTCAGGTCACGGGTTGGGTTCATATTGGATCAATTATATTTGGATTAGTGTTGGGTTTGGTTGATGAACTTTTCGGGTTTGATTGGGTCGGGTTTTATGTGGGTTGGGTTGGGTTAAGTTTTGCCAGCTCTAATTTCACTAAGGGCTTGTTCTCCTCAGCTTATTTTCGGAGCTTATCAAATTAGTTTTGAGTAGATTGACAAAATTTTGATAATAATAAAAAGTATAAGATAAATGATAAAAATTATAATAATGATAGTAATCATAACAATAGTAATAATACTAATAAAAAAATATAATTATGACATTAATAATTGTAGTATGGTAATAATATTTTATTAAAAATTCTTATTCAGATCAAATCAACAAAAATAAGACAAAAAGAACAAAGAAGTCAACCAAAGAAATACAAACTAGCAAAAGTATAAATGAATCAAGGAACCAAGAATTGAAAAGCTTGAATTCTCATTATTATTCTGTCTCGGAATACAAATTTCAAGAATACTTATCCCATTTTTTTCCTTGTCAAAATCAATCAAGAACTGCCTCTTAATAACCTAGTCAATTAAGAATCTCCCACTCAATTAAGGTTTCTTCTATGTCACAACTAGGATGACTATGAGTCCGAGACCTGCCCTAAATAAACAAGACTTGACAAGTCTAGGTATGAAGTTTTGGATCCGACGAGTTCGGTCTGAGTAAGTGTGGCCTATTTACTGTGTATGTCTGTGTATATATACACACTAACTAATTATATTATTGTTAAATTTTGTTTCATTTTTTTTTCATTGTTTAGTGTTCTTTTTCAGACTTTGTGTTCAATTTTTAAATTTTATTACTATCTAGTTACCTTATACGTATATGTAATCTGCAAGGTTTTTTAATTACAAACTAACCAATTTTATTTTCATAGCCTCAAGGGATTTAAATACCTTATAGAAGAATTGTTTTAATTTTAACATTAAATTTCCTATTAACTTACTTAAAATCAAAAAATTATTTAGACTAACCAATTTAAACATTAATTTTTTTAAGAAAGGATTTTTAGTTACAAACTAACCAATTTTATTTTTAAAGCTTTGAGAGATTTAAATACATTCCGGAGGAATTATTTTAACAAAAAATCACATATAAACTTACATCAGAGCAAAAAAATATCAAAAGTTTGATAAATTATTCATTTTTTATGAAAAAATAGTTTGACCAATTTAGGACCCATTTACCAGATTTGATGGATTTAGGTCTAAATTTTTAAAATTTAGTTGGTATGTCTCTAGCCTAGGCCCAAACACCATAAATGGCTCTAGGTCTGGCTTAGCCTGACTCATTGCCATCCTCAATCGCAACACTGAATTTATAAGAAAAGAATTGTCTTTCCTAATTTTTCTTCCTTACCATATTATCTAATATTATATCAGAGACTCCTTTATATAGGTGAAGAGAATTCTAGAACCGACAAAGAAGTAGAAGTTGGACCTAACAATAAGCGACAAAGAAAACAAACTCAAAAGCAATTAGTCTCATGAATTGAGCCTAAGAACATTGGCGTGTAGGTCAACATAGATTACCTTTGTTCCTCAACCAAGGTTGCTAAAACCAAAATTTCATGTAGGATTGATGTAGAGGCTTAGGATCGGATTGTAGGAAAAAATATGAAACTTATATCCTTTTATGGTATAAAATAATATATTTTAAGTTAAAATAATAGAAGATTACATTCTTAATCTCTCATATAGTCAATGATTGAGTTATAACAATTTACAAGTAGCATAAATTATTAAATTTATTTTATATATTATGTGCTACATCAAGTCGACAACATGAAAAATAAATTTATCAAATGATATGTGAAAATTAAAATGAGATTATGGGTAGAGAAAATATACAACTCATTTTGTTTAAAATATATAATAGTGTTAGCCTTAAAAAACACATGCAAAGAATGAAAAAAGTGGATGGTAATGAAAGCAACAATGATCGAATAATATTTTCTATCATTTAAGAGAATAAGACCAATTTATTTATTTATTTATGTTTGATGCATCAAGATAAAGAAAGGAAAAAAGAAATTTTGGCTATAAGGTTACACATTAAGTTACTATATGAACCATATGTACATTATAAACTAAAGTTTGCTTGTATATGAATGTAACAGGACCATAAAAAAAATACTAACTTTGAATTGAATAGAACTTAGTAATTAATAATATTGTAAACTTTAATATATTTATTTTACTATTTATATGGAGATTAAATTTTTTTGTCAGCATTTTACATCAACAATCAATTTCATTATTTTGGTGGTAATTAAGTTATACTTTCTTTGTATTACCATAATTTCAAGATATGTTGGAAAATAATATAGATTTGAAAATTAGAAGATTATGGAAGAGACATTGTTGGAATAAGATGGGAAATAGATTGAGAAATAAATCAATAAAAATTATAATTATTATGTAAAATTGTATATCATAAGATTCTGTCGTAGGATTGTAAAATTCTATAACTATTTGACTAATTTAAGATTCTACTTAGAATCGTGGATCGTTTTTGTGATTTTTTGATCATAGGATTGTAGAATTGAATTGAAATTTTAATAACAATGTCCTCAACACAGTTGTGTTGTCTTACGTGGCCCACCTATGTTGAATGCTTGCTTATTTGTTCCGGTTCGTCTTTGCCCCTCATTGACGCTGAAGTGTTTACCAAGACTACTGGGCCATATACTTCTCCAAAGACCTTCATTCTCTTTGTCGTCCATCATTCAAGGTCCTTAGCAACCTTATGCACACGGGCTTTTCCCATTACTAATATGCATTTAATCATTGAGCATGGTGCCCTTCTTTTTTCAAGAACCCAAGCAGGTCTTAGTTTGTTCTCCGCATTGCATGTGGTGTGGCTGGACCTTCTCTGCGTGCAGTTATTTAGTTATTATTATTTTTTATTACCAAACTACCTCTGCTTTTGAGCCACTAAGTATTTAACTGTTTTCTTTCTGGCCTTGGGTCTACCAGCATGTGAATGATGCTTCTATATTCTTTACATCTGCATCTCATGTACTACTGTTGCGTTTTAAGGTTATTGTTATCAGAATCTTATGGGTTCAATCTCATTGATTGTTTTTCTTGTCATTTCCTTTGTTTCAGACCTATACGTGAAAAAGGTTTTTGGACTGCTGCTATGTGCCTATTCGACAATAAGCATTCAGGATGCAGCACTCTTTCTCGGAATGAATGAAGATGAAGCTACAAAGTGTAAGCTCCTGTAACATTGTTTGTGTGGTAAGGTAGTACTTTTGAATTTAAAGTTGAATTGCATTAGAAATTGAGGTTCGACATCAGTTTGGTGATAGAGCCAAATTGATCCAACCAACAATTTTGGTGTACCGAATAGAATACTCTTCCACGTCCGAAAAACAAGAATGTTAGATTTTTAAACTCGCACCATTTGAAACCCTAACCCTAACCCTAGTTGCCACCCCTGCGAGCGACTACCATTTTTTATTGCCAGTGCACCACAATAACCTGTACCTGTCTTGCCACCACTTGTACGGCACCGCCCATTCTTGATCTACAATTGCCGTTGCTCTAGTCATCCACCTGTTGCAACCACTAGGCTCCAGTTCAAACCAATCCTGTCTTCCTCACTCGCATTTCTCACCATCCGTTACAGCCTAGCTGGTGTCTTTGTTAGTGTATTTCAAGCTAATCATATCTTTGTGTTGCACATGGAAATGCTCGTTAAAAGATCATATGCTCTAGTTTCTCCAAAATCAGTTGTTTTGTGATATTGTCACACTATTGAGTTTCTAGGTATCTTGAGTTGTACATGTTTGTCAGCTCTGCTATTGTTATTATTATTATTATTATTTTGTGTTAAGATTGATTGTATTTTAAGATGCGCTGCTTTAGGCAGTCTTGTTTGAAGGATTAGCCTGTGTGAGGTCTGTTTGAGACAACGCTTCTTAGAGTGATCTGGTGATAATTGACATAGATCTATCACCCTGGCTGATAAATGAAGTTATGTCATTGTAATTACGCTGCTCTCATCGAGGAAAAAATGGTGCGAGAAATTGCAGCTGCAGATACGTCTGGATACAAGGTCGTAGAGTTTTCTCTTCCTCTTTCATGTGTTAACATAGGTCGGTACAAGGCAATAAAACCATGTTTATGGTGGTGATTATGGTGTCGCGGAAGATATATTATGATTATTTTTTAAAACAAATAACTGCAAATATCATAAAATATTGGTAAATGTAATAAAATTTCAGTAAATATCAGGATGTATCGGACAAAATGCATTGCATCGGCTGGTATTCATGTGGTTTCATTTTTACCTAATGTATCGTACATTTTGTGTATTGGTAGGCTTAAAATCTGTTATATATGTCATGGTCGATATTTATTCTATGGTTGTACTTACCGTGGAAATTTCCACATTTGCTTTGTTTATTATAATTCTGAACTAAGGTCCTTAACATTTAGAAGAAAGTTTTATTTGACCGTGTCTAACGTCACTTTGTCAGCTTCGTTTTATCAAATTTTCCATCTAAAATCTTCATGTTTCTACTTTATGTCCACCTAACGTGGTTCACTGTTTTGTAGATGCTCTGCAGGAGGGATGGACCTTGGATCCCGCTACTCGAATGTTGACTGTGGTGAAACAGCCTACTCTCCCGGGGCAAAAACTGGATCCTAGTAAATTGCAGAGACTGACAGAATATGTTTTCCACCTCGAGCATTAGCCATTTTAGATTGGTAAGGCGACCTTGGAAATCCTGAAAGCAAGTACTGGAGCAGTATTGACCTATTTTACTAGACTCGAGAGTCAGAACTCGGACTTCAGATCCGAGTTCACGCATTGTATGCTGTTAGTACTATTCTTGACGCTGTTTTGATATTTTCTGGACCCCATTTTTGGTGGACATCCAAATGTGCATGTCAATTTTCAAGGATGAGCCAAAATTGTTTCAAGTTTCGAATATCATGTTGGTTTTAGTCGGGAATTCTTACTGGAGGATTTCAACACCATTCGTAGTCATATCTCCCATTTTGCCTTCTATCTTTTCGGGCCTTTATATTCTTTACTCCTAATATAATAATAAAGTATAGAATTTTACTAATTTATAATTTATAAAATTTACGTAACATTATATTAATTTTTTTTATCAATTAGTAAAGTTTATATTATAAACCTGTGGGGTCCTATTTTTCCTTTATTTTCTTTCTCTATATCAGGACTACGTATTTCTTTACCTCTCTTGCCCTAGGACTTTGACAGAGCATCGAGGTGAATTTTCTGCCATCATGCCTTTGTTGTCTCCGGGGACGTGAGAATTTTGGGGAGTCATTTATATCATTGCCCCAAAACACCTCTCTCTCTTTTATTTATTTATTTTGTAATTATATAAAAGCGTCATTGTCATTTTCTTCTGCATACAATCAATTAATTTCTCTCCCCCTTTTCTTCTCTTGTTCTGCAACTTTACAAGTGAAAAGGAATAATAGGGAAGTTAAACTCAAATAAAATGAATCAATTAATATATTATTTTTATTCAAGAAACCAAAATTTCCATTGATAACTAAAAGAAGGTGCAATTGAGTTCGAGCTGCGTATGTATATATGGAGTTCAAGCTTTGATAATAAAAAGTCAAGACATCAAGCTAGTTTGCCTCGAATTGTTGTAATTGTGCTGACATTAAAGTAAAATTGAAAATACCTACTAGGAATACGAGTAAAATTGAAATATAGGAAATGCCTTACACATCAACCACCACACTTGATGAATTCCGATATCTTAAATTTTAATAAAAGAAATTGAGCGATTATTTCCACATATAGAATTTTATTACAAATTGTTGACCCTACAATTGACTCAAGTTCCTACTTGACAAGGAGGAAATTTGTGGAATTGAAGTTCTGACTTCAAAATTTGAATTTCTTGTTATGTAATTGTTTTCTAATTAGAGTTTAAAAGGGAGGGAGGGGGTGAAAGGATTGTATTATAGGATCAGGAAATAATTGGTATAAATTTAGTAATTAATTATTAATGGTTCAATATATAATTATTTTAGGTTTAATATAGAAAGTTTCATTACATTATTTTAGGCTCAGTAATTGAAATATACCTACTATGAATACAAAGACGAGTAAAATTGAAAATATAGGAAATACCTGACAAATATTAGCCACCACAATTGATGAATTTAGTGCCTTAAATTTTGATAAAGAAGTCAAGTGTTTGTTTCCAAACTTTAGAATTCTATTACAAATGTTGAACCTACCTCTTAGCTCAAGTTCCTACTTGTTCTTGATTACACCGATGAAAACATTCTAGAGGGGGGTGAATATGTATTTTGGATCTAAATTGGACAAAAAATTCACACATAAATTTTATAATGATTCAAGCTAACTCAAAATAGGTTATTCTATATTCACCGTCAAAAGGACTTCAACTTTTAGATTTTGAACCTTGTGTGTGTTTGCATTGATGACCTCTCTCTAGGTTTATAAGTCTTCTAACTCAATGAACTTTCTAGAGAAGATTTATAATATTTACCAAGTTGTCTTCTCTATAAGAATTCTAGGCAACACATCACCTCCCATTTAATTTAGAGTGAGTGTTGTAGTTGATTACAATAATATCCTCACAATTAACAAGATTGATATTTTCTCAACAAAAAATTGATTGAAAATGTGTGTTGAGAATTAATTGTAAGAGAATGAGTAGAGAATTGAATATGCAATTAATGATAGCTCAAAAATTATTTTTATTATGCTCAATAAATGTTATATATACCATGAGTCATTGAACTTGCCGTTGGTAGCAAAAAGTAAATAGTTGTGTGAATAATGAACAAAATTTTCAGCATTTAATATTGATTAATGGATTGGTTCAAGGTACCAATCAATTAGTTACCTTAATAGGTTGATCAACTGGTGTAACTAGCTAAATAAACAGGTTTAGACTTGGAATAAAAATGTTATCGTTGCATAAACCGGTCGATCATTTATTGGAACCGGTCCATTGGTTTAATACTTTGCATTTTTGGTAATTTGAACATATAAGAAAAGTCGATTGGTTTAGCAAACCAGTCAATGTGTTTTTTGAAACTAGCTGATTGATTTAGAATGATATAAATATAACTTTGCACTTAATTAAACCTATATCATAGTTAGTGAAACCTATCGATCGCTTACGGTGACCAACCAATCAATTTTAGCAAACCTGTCGATGTTTTTAAGTCGAGATAAACTTAGTTTTTGCAAGAATTCAACTCATAGCCTAGTTGGTAAATCAATCAATTAATTTACTGAAACCAATCGATGTATTCAAATCAAGCCTAAATAATTTTTCTTGGATAAAAGTCCTTAAGAAATCAAATTTGATTGATTTATCTAACCACTCAACTGATTTTTAGGGGTTTTGACATGTTTGAAATCATGGTTATTAAAAAACAAACTAGTTGATTGGTTCTCAAGCTAGTTGATTGTTTTCGACTAGAACCAAACGTATATATAACACTTTGAAAAAGGTGTGGACTTTAAAAATCAATAAAGAATCTATAACAAATACATAAGGAAGATTTTAAAATATTCCAAGAAATAAAATCAGAAGCGTGAATGTTCAATCAACCTTACAAGATAAACCTAAGACTTAAAAATTAAACCTTGAATACTTGAGTCTTTAGGCATCTTCACAAGATCTTCTCTTGTGCTTTGAATTTTGATTGCTCTTTTAAATCCGGCACTTGAGAGAACAATTGATTAAGTGCACTTGGAAATTTGATTGCTCTTGAAAGCTATGCACTTGGTAGGTGGTGTGAATAAGTGTGGATTGACATCTATATAATTGTCGTTGCTCATGCATATTTAAACACATAAGTTAAAATATTAAGCACATTTGTTATCATAATAATAAGGATTAAGATATTGATTAACATATGAGGTTGACAACCAACAAGGAGGAATTTTTTGCGATTGAAGTTTAAAATTCAAAGTTCAAATTCCTTGCTTTGCCATTGTTTCCTAATCAAAGTGTAAAATGGGGAAAATGATTGATTTATGGTCAGATAATGGTTCAAGCTTTGAAAGTTCTGAGCTTGCTAAATTAGTATGTTCTCATGTTAATTAGGAAGAAAATAAAATAGTTAGGTTTAATTAGTTATTGTTTCTAGTTTAGTAGACAAAGATTCATCACATATTGTTCTAGGTTCAGTAGTTAATTCTTGAGGTTGAGGAGACAATTCTTTACTGAATATTTTTTGTTAAGCAGATAATTGGTATAATAGTTAGTGGTTCAATAAGTTATTATTTTAGGTTCGGTAGACAAGGTTCGTCACATTATTTTAGGTTTCATAATTAATTGTTATATGTGATGAATATCACCGTTATATGTGATGAACATATACATTATATATTGTAAACTTACGGTCATATATTTATGTACTAAACAAATATATATAGTAAGAGTTATGTAATTATAAAATGACCTTGTGTAAGTAAATAAGAATTATAAAATTATAAAAATTCATCACATGATTTCGAGCTCCTGGTTGCTAAGGTCTTTGGAGAAGGGATGAAAATCTGCGAGACGTTCCAGGCCAACATGCTGATAGAGAAATTTCCACCATCTTGGAGTGATTTCAGGAACCATCTGTAGCATAAGAAGAGGGATCTGACTTTTCCGGAGCTGATCTGTCACATGAGGACAGAGGAGGCAAACAGGTTGAAGGACAATCACATGTTTTATGCTTCTAAGTCATTCATTGCAAATGTGATTGAGTTTGCTGTTGCTAAGGACAAGTCCAAGGGTAAGGGGACGATATCCCAAAAGAAAGGTTAGCAGAAGAATCATTCAAATTTCAAGAAAGGTGAAAAGATTCAGAAGAAAAAGGTGACATGCTATGTCTATGGGAAGACAAGCCACAAGGCTTATCAGTGTTACAAAAGGCAAGGTCAGCAGAACCAAAATTGAGTCAGAAGGCTCCTGCTCAAGCAAATGTTGCTGAGACCGAGGATATTATAGCCGTTGTGGTAGTGAAAGCAAATCTTGTTGACAACAAGACATACTGGATTTTGGACACCGGCGCTTCCAAGTTGTGCGCTAACAGAAATCTATTCCACCTGTTTGAGGATGCCGCTGATGGAGAACACGTCTTCATGGGGAATTCAGCTACTGCTGGAGTATTGGGCAAAGGAAAGGTTCTTCTGAAACTTACCTCTGGAAAATATTTGATGTTGAATGATGAGTTGTATATCCCCTCCCTCCGTAGGAACTTAGTTTCGGGTAGCTTACTTAATAGGGCTGGTCTGAAACTTATTTTTGAAGCTGATAAGGTCGTGTTGACCAGAAATGGGGATTTTTTGGGTAAGGGGTACTTGTCTGATGGACTCTTCGTTTTGAATGTTGTTTCTACTCCTATTAATGAAATTGGCTCTACTTCTGCTTATATTGTTGGGTCCGTATCTTTGTGGCATGGTAGGCTAGGGCACGTGAACGTGGCTTCCATAGACAAACTGAAACGAATGAATTTAATTAATGTGTTGGGCACTAATAATTATGAGAAGTGTCCCGTTTGTGTGGAAGCCAAGTATGCTAAAAATCCTTTTAAACCAGTCACAGTGAGATCAACAGAGTTGCTTGAATTAATACATACAGACTTAGCAGATTTTAAAAACACCGAGAGTAGAGGAGGAAAATGGTATTATGTGACATTCATTGATGATTATTCAAGATATAATAAAGTTTTCCTCCTTAGGTCTAAAGATGAGACTGAAGGTATGTTCTTAAAATATAAGACAGAAGTGGAAAACCAATTGGACCGAAAAATTAAGAGGCTTAGGTCTGATAGGGGTGGTGAATATGGAACTAGTTTTTTAAAGGAATTTTGTGATAATCATGGTATCATACACGAAACTAGTGTCCCTTATTCTCCCCAAAAAAATGGTATAGCTGAAAGAAAGAATAGAACTCTTAAAGAAATGATGAATGCTATGCTTTTGAGTTCTAGTATGTCTGACCAAATGTGGGGGGAGGCGGTCTTGTCTGCATGCTATGTTTTAAACCAGGTTCTCCATAAGAAACTAGACAAGACTCACTATGAATTATGGAAAGGTTTTGAACCTAATCTGAAAATTTTAAAAGTGTGGGAGTGTCTAGCTAAAGTTGGTTTACCGAACTTTAGAAGAACCAACGTGGGAACAAAGATTTTTGACTGTGCATTTATTGGGTATGCTTAAAACAGTTCTGCATATAGATTTTTGTGTTTAAATGATTATTCTATTTGTGAATCTAGAAATGCAGAATTTTTTAAGAATGTGTTTCCCATGAAAAAGAATGCATGTGAATTTGCTATCTCTTCTGATGTTTCTTCGGTGCCCTTGTCTTCTTCACCATCTCTTAGTATTGAAAATGATAATGTTCGTGAGCCTAGGAGAAGTAAAGACGAAGAATTGAAACTAGCTTTGGACCTGATTTTATTACTGCTTTTCTTGTTGAAAATGATGACATTGATATGATTAATATGGACTTTGTGTCTGCTTATCTAATTGAGGATGATCCTAAATCTTATAAGGAAGCGGTAACTTCTATGGATATTAGTTTTTGGAAAGAAGCAATTAAAAATGAGTTGGAATCCATAATATCTAATCACACATGGGATTTGGTCGATTTACCTAAAGGTTGTAAGCCAATTAGATGTAAATGGGTCTTCAAAAAGAAATTGAGAACTGATGGGACCATAGATAAGTTTAAGGCTAGATTGGTAGCTGTAGGCTATAAGCAAAAGAAAGACGTTGATTTTTTCGATACTTATTCTCCTATGACTAAGATAGCTACTATCCACTCCTTGTTTGCCTTGGCTGCTATCCATGGACTTATAGTTCATCAAATGGATGTCAAAAAAACATTTTTGAATGGTGACCTAAAAGAGGAGATCTACTTGGAACAAATCGAGGGCTGTGAGGTTGAAGGTCAGGAGACTAAAGTGTGTAAATTAAGAAAATTGTTGTATGGCCTTAAACAAGCTCCTAAACAATGGTATGAAAAGTTTGACCAGACCTTAGTGAGAAATGATTATGTTGTAAATGCATCGGATTCATGTGTTTATTCTAAACTAATCGGACATGAATGTCTGATTATCTGCTTATATGTGGATGACATGTTGATTCTTGGCACAAGTATGACTGTGGTCGATGAGACCAAATTATTTTTGTCCTCTCACTTTGAGATGAAAGATTTAGGAGAAGCTGATGTGATTCTTGGTATTAAAATGAGAAAAACTGATAATGGCTTTTCTTTGAACCAATCAGACTATGTTGAAAAGATTCTTGAAAATTTTGATTATCAAGATGAAATGCCTGTGAGAACTCCTTATGATCCTGGCATACATTTGAAAAAGAACCTAAGTGCTAGTATTTCTCAAACTGAATATGCTAAAATCATAGGTAGTGTAATGTTCCTCATGAATTGTACTAGACTTGACATAGCCTATACTTTGAGTAGATTGAGTAGATACACTCATAACCCAGGTAGTGATCATTGGACTGCCCTACGCCATTTACTTAGATACCTTAAAGGCACTAAGGATTGGGGTTTGTATTTTTGTAAATTTCCTGCCGTGTTGGAAGGATTTACGGATGCAAACTGAATTTCTGATAATGATGAGGTCAGCTCCACCAGTGGTTATGTGTTTACCTTAGGAGGAGGAGCTATATCTTGAAAGTCTGCCGAGCAGACTTGTATAGCTCGCTCTACTATGGAGTCAGAGTTTATTACCCTTGAGTTAGCTAGTCAAGAGGCAGAGTGGTTGAGGAACTTGTTGGCCAATGTGCATTTTGGAGGAAACCTTGTGTACCGGTTTCTTTACATTGTGATTCACAGGCAGCTATCAGTGTTGCCAAGAACAGTGTGTATAATGGGAAGAGGAGACACATCTGTGTGAGACACAGTTATGTGAGACAACTGTTGAGGAACGGTGTGATTTCCTTAGATTTTGTCAGATCAGAGAGAAATTTGGCAAACCCTCTTACGAAGGGTCTAACGAGGAGGGTTGCCCTCGAATCGTCGAGGGGGATGGGGCTAAGCCTTTAAGTTGAGGAAAATATGGTGGATACCACTTGTGGTTAAACGAAGCCATATGATCACTCTATTGCACTACATTCCCATCCCTATGGCATATGGTAGTGCCATATGGACAGGTTGAGCTTAGACTCTTAATGAGTTCATAGCCCTATTTTTGGGTGATCCTAGTGAGACAGACTTGATGAACTCACCGCTTGATACATATGAGGTTGAGTATGCTTTTACTCTTAATGAATCCATAGCCAAATATGGTGGTGCTTAAAAGACGTACTTGATGGATTCACCTAGGTGAGTGTGAAGGTGGGCCGTTTTCTATGAAAGACTAAGGCTATCTTTCTAGAGCACTCATGAGTACCCAAGGTGTGCGCTTGACCATTAAAAGCGCTTATTTTATTATCACGGAATTTGCAGGTTATAAGGTAAGACATGTGTTGTGAGGGTCTTAGTCGATGTCAAGATAGTTCAAGATTCGTTCATTCTTTAGATACGATTGTTGCCTTACTTCACTACGTATAGGACTGTAAACGAGCCGAGCCAAGCCAAATATCCCTAGGCTTGAGTTCGGCTCGTTTAACTAAACGAGCCTAAAATGATGTTTGGGCTCGGCTCGTTTAACTAAATGAACGAGCCGAACCAAGCTTTTAACGAGCCGAGCCGAGCCGAGCTCACGAGCTCACGAGCCAAAGCTAAAAAATAAACCGAGCCGAACTCGAGCCTCACTTTTAGGCTCATTTAATTAAACGAACGAGCCGAACTGAGCTTTTAATGAGCCGAGCCGAGCCAAATACTGAACTAGCTCAGCTCATTTACAGCCCTAACTACGTATCAATTCAATCCTCGTGACATTGATACTTAAGTGTTACTCCTTTTTTTGCCCAATTGTTTTCTTTGTGTTGTTTGATTGTTTTGCCATTGGTGGGGGATTATTGGAAGCAATGACAACAACAATTCTGGTTGTCCATTTTTCAGCTGTCATTGCCTTTGTTTTCTATCCCACATCGGTGGGTGACTTATGTTTTATTCAGTTTTTATAACCCCGCCTCCAATGCTACGTTTGAGAAAGTTTCTTGGGCTGTTTTGGCTAGGTTGTTGGAATGGGCCTAAGACTACACATGTGCATGCTCGCCGCCAGCCCGTCCGGTCCTGGCTGGGCATGGGTATGGTGTGGTCTTTGATCCAAGGGCTGATATTTTTTGTTGTTCATTTTATTTCGATTATTTTCATAACTGTTTGGATCCATTTTTTCCTCCATTATTTCGAACGTTTCTAAACGTTCTTCCTCTCTTGTTTGTTGATCTTCCGGGAGTGGAAGTCAGTTTCTTTCGATAATGCTCAGCTAATTTTTTTTTATAAATAAAGGGTTGGTTTTCAAAGGCAGAGGAGATAGATCTTCTCTTTCCTGATTCTTAGCCTCTGGCCTTTCTCCATTTTATCTTCGCACTTTCAAATATTGGACAATTGAATCTGCAGTTCCAACTCTTTATTCTGGGTGCACAGAATCAAGGGCGGTTGTGTAAACTTTAGGGGTGAGTCGACGTTCGTGTTTGCACTGAGAACCGGCCAAATTTCGCTTCAGGGAAGTGGTTCCGATCACGGCACAACAACGTCTTCATAAGTTTCTCTTCTTTGTCTCTGCATTTTCGTTTAGAAAATTATACGTATCGTTTATATTTTCTTACATTCCTCTAGAACATGGACTCTTGCTTCTTCGCCTTGCTCACACCGAAAATAAAATCCTTAGTTTGTCTCATGCAAGTTGTGAACACACGAATCTTACGACAATCGAAAACGCCAGCTTGAAAACTTATGTTCTCCAAAGAGACTACTTTACCCCACACGCATCGAATTCTATGGAATGTTTCATATGTCCAAGCCAGAAAAGGGACACCCATAAGTGATAGTCAGACATCTCGCCACTCTACTTTAGTCGAAGGTGACCATTTCTCTGCTTGATTGTACCACTATTAGAGCCGAGGGTAGTTGTCATCTCCCATGGCTTCCACATCCTCTTTGTTCGAGAAAATAATTAGGTGCATTGGGCCTCCCATGGTGCAAATTCTGATCCCTGTCACTCCTTGTGTGTTGATTTGCGCATCAAGGATCCTTGGACAGGCTAAGGATCTTGTTGTGCCCACCAAACTCCGATTGAGGTTTCGCAAGTTTTCTGTGATTACTGTCCCAAACCACCTCTTTTTTTTTTTGGCCGCTTTCCCCCGTAATTGGATTTCATTTCCTTAATCTCCTTCTTCATGGATAATTTTTCGCGGGTGAAGCCCTATCCACCTTCATCTTGTTTTGGGGACTCTGAACCCTCATGTAAGTTTGATCGTCCCTCCTGCTGGCCCTGTACAACTTGTTCCGCACGCCCTTCTCTATTTGCCTTTCGTTGTTTGTTCCTGCCCATGCAAGCTTCGCCTTCTGCACTAGTATTCTTCTATGGCCCAATCTTCTGACATATCTGCTTATAGCCCTTTGTGCAGCATTAACAGAGAATAAATACTAGAACTGAAAAAGTAAATGCCGAAAACCGTTTGTGCAGCGTCAACATTGGTAGAGATGGTAGCAGAGGAAGGGATGGGTTTGGTGGTGAATCTAGCAGCGGCAATGGTGAGCCACCAATGACCACAGTCGATGATTGCTAAAGAGGTGATAGTTGCAGCCGAAATACAAGATTAAATAAATCTAATTTAAAGCGACAAGAACCCAGAAAAAAATAAGGACTCCAATGAAGATGCCACTCCACTATTTAATTAATCCCAACGGGTAAGTACACAATAGGAATTTTCGACAACATATATATTTGGAATACGAACATGCCGCCGCTTCTAAGCGACTCTAATCGGGTCACAAATGACTATTTAACATCGGTACACCAACTCTCACAAATGGATGATGATCCCTAAACCTAAATAATTAACTAAATAAGTAAAAAGTGACCTACCTATAATAATAGAAACATGAACTAATCCTAACCGCACTTTCTCCCATCCTGCCAGTTAGAATCTGCAATCAACCATTCTTCTTTAGTTCTTCACTTTTTTTTTTCAACCCCATAAAACATAAGGAAGTAAATGAGCTCACCTCAATTAATTTTGAAACATCTTCGCACCAGAATTTGCCCAGCTCATGGGCGAGTACATCTGCTGCATATTATGAATAGGTTGGCCGGAATTACCATAAGGCCCTGGATTTCTGTTCAGATGGTTGCTGCCGCTTTCATCTGATGACTCACTCGATGCTCCTTGTGAGGGTGGACTGCCAGTGCCAGCAACAGCTGGTGGTGCACTAAAGCTCAGCATACGAGATTCTGGTATTGATGGCATATACTTTGGCCTCTTGCCATCCGCAATGAAGCTGCCTACAATTATCTGATTATGCACTCAACACGTTCAGGGGCCTCCTCACAAAGATGCAATATATATATATATATATATATAACGTCCCACTGTACAATGCTACAGCATCAACACAATCCCAACAATCACATTCTGTCTCCCACCCTCACCCCCTACCCCAATATATATAGAAGCATGGGAAAACAAGAAATAAGATAATTGCAACACGTATGGACAAGATCATCGAGAAGGACAACAGCGAGAAAGGAACAAAGATCAACAGAAAGATCATACTTGCACCGGAGTTGCTGCCATCAATACTCCAGCAACTCCACCTCCTAATACCCGACCATCTGTTCCAGCCAAAGAGACGCTCAAGCCACCATATCTGGCATTGTTACCACCATTTTCAGACAGCAACAACGACCCTGTTATAGAAATTATCTCAAATCGCCCCTGCATACAGCATATCATACCATGACTATCCATCACCTACGACAATGAGGAAGAATAGGCCTATCCACAGGTAGTAAGAGAAATGTATTGGATGTACAGACACCCGAAAAGAAAAGAACATAAATAAAATAAAATAAAATGACACAGGAAAAGAGGGATAAGGAAAAGTCATGCCACACTTGAACAACTAGATAACAGGAATAAACCAGAGCTACACAATGATTCTATATGATACAAATTAACGCAGACCCTAACTTCAGAATTTTCTAAGTACAGGACACCACTCTAAGGATGACATTGTTTCGGCAGATGAAACTAAGGAAGACATTAAGGACAAGCTGGAATTATGGAGAGAGAATTTGTAGTCTAAAGGTTTCAAGCCCAGTCGGACTAAGACAGGTATATGAGCTGCAATTTCAAGAGATTTGATGATGAATGTCATACTAGAGAAGGATAGTTTTAGGTCGATCAAGATATTATTCATCATATTACTGTCGAGAGAGTCCTATGTGAGGATACAACTCAGAATTAAAAGTTTTACCCGGTGGCTGTAGACCAACTATGAAGTCTCTGATGAATGGGATGAATGTTGTCCATTGTGGATTAACCACGTTAGTATGGTGATGGCGGTGGAGAAGATGTTAGATTGGATCATATGCAACCTCACTGAAAGAGATGATCAAGAATGGTGTAGTGTAATAAGGGAGAAGGTGAGGTGAGCATTACTAAACATACAAGTACTTTGGTAGTCCGGACATCTAAATCTATCTATCTATATCTATATCAATATATACATATGAGGGAGAAGGTGGGGTGAGTATTACTAAATATAAGTACTTTGGTCATCCGGACATCTAAATCTATGTATGCATGTATGTATGTATATATATACAAGTGGAGTACACTATCGATGTGGAGACAAAAAATTTCCCCACTATAATAATGTCTCCTTTTTGTCAATAACCAGATATAAATAATAGACAGCATTAAATTGCAGTATACGGTATTAATCACAGTATTGGAATCTACATAAAAAACAAATTACAACCAACCACTTGCAGAAAAAGTTAATATGCGGAGTTAAATTGGCAATCGTCAGGCACATTTCTTGCTGTGCAATTATTGTGAAAACCAAAATAAATTACAGGTACAAGAATTGATTTCAGTTATTCATATTCCACCCCACCATTCATGTACCAAAATTATTTCGCATTTTGAGTATATAGAATAAAATAATAAATCATAAGTTAAATTAAGTTATAACATACAGAATAAATTATTCTAAATAAATCTACTAATATATTTTTAATTGTTCTAAGAAAAAATTAGATTTAATTTTCTATATAAATTTTAAAAAATAAATTTAATTAACAGATTTAGTGTTCAAAAACAACAAGACCATTTAATAAGACAATTTAGTATGCTGTAACATTATATTAGTTAATAAATTGTAATACTTTCAATTGATTTTTTTTTTGTTGCAACAATTTTTTTAAAAAAGAGAAATACCATTTGGTTTTATGAAATGAAAAAATATTTGAAAAAAATACTCTTAATTCATATATATTATTACATAATTAAAACATGAAATTTTTTATCCTCTTTGTGTCATATTTGGTTTTTAAAATTGCTCACAAAATAATAAATTTGGTTTTTAAAATGAAATGATCATTTGCTATTTTATATTATCATATCAGTAAAGCATGATAAAAAATTATTTCTTTATGTTCGATTTAGTATTTGAAAGCCAGAAAACCATTCACTTGAACCATTTATTTATTATGATTTTTACTTAAAGATTTTTAGCAATATCATTAATATGTTATGATTATTATAAAAATTAACTAGCAAAATACTTCATTTAACTAAGATTTTTATCTCACTTGAACTTTAATATAATTTTATGGACCTTTGCTATTTATGGTGTGATATTTGCATATTGTATATTAATTTATGGTCAATTTTGTTTTATCAAATTATATATATTTCCTAGTAAGAAAATATTTAAACTATTATGCTTCTATCAATTTAAAAATATATTATACTTCCATCTTTCTAAAATATTTGTGCATCGCACGGGTGTTGAGCCGTTGACGCTAGTGTTACTATACGCTACACTAAGGCCTTGGTGAGAAGGTAAAAACATCTTATGGTATTCAAACATATGGCCATGGATAGAATGTTGGGTCCGTTGAAGATTCGAGTAGTGGGCTACTAAATAGATTTGTTTTTTTTCAAATAAAAAAAGGAGCTAAGACACGTTTCTCTAATATTACGCTTGCTATTTTGTGCTTGGTGTTCTGCACCTGTGATGCTTGCTTTATACTTCTGTAAAGTTGTTCTTGCGACTTAAGTTAGGGTGGTTATTCACTATTAACAGTATTGGTAATATTCTGCATACATGTTGCATGTTTTGTAATTTATAATTATTTTTATTTGTGTTCCTTATTGTTTCTTATAGCAATATTAGCATCTTGACAGTTACAGTACAACTGTTACCAATACTAAAATTATTTGTACTAGCAGTTCTACTTGAATGGTTGAACCTGTTAGGAGCCTTGGTTGTGGGCTAGGCCCACCATCAGGCCCATTAGGGTCAAGCCCAGTTATAGTGCTAATATGTTACTCCCTTCCTCACTGAAAAAAAGAAGTTATTTAAGGTGAAGTTTTGTTTGAGTTTTTTGTTTTTTTTTTTAAATAGTCAATGCCTATTTTTTCATTTTACCCATATTTTTTCTCTTTCTTCTTCTATACATTAATTGCCATATTGCTTTTCAATGAAATGTGTAATTGTTATATTAGATATTTGTTACACCCTTAAATAGTGTATAAATGTTTAAAAAGACTTCTTTTTGGAAATGGAGAGAGTAGATTTAAATCCATTAAGAAGAAGCAAGCGTTCGTTTTTAATAATTCTTAGCAAGCCTTAGTCTATTATTCTCTCCGTACCAAAAAATAAGTCATTTTATCACTAAATTTTTATATTTAAAAAAGTCACTTTTAAAAAGTCAAATCCTACTTTTCACTTTTACATTCACATTTTTTTCTTTCATTATCTATGCATTAAATGTTTTGCTATATTTTAATGAAGGGTGTGATTGAAACTTTAAGACTACATTTATCAGTTTCTAAAAAAGTGTGTAAATTGTTAATATAATTTCTTTTTTGATACACGTTGAGAGCAGTTGATTTATATATTAGGGTTTAATAGGTCTTACACCGTCCATATCGAAAAGAAAGTCATTCTGTTATTAAATTTTTGTATAAAAAAGAAAGTCACTTTAGAAAAGTAAAAGTCTATTTTCTATTTTTACCCTTACTTTTATTTTAATTATATATGCATTAAATGCTTTGTTATTTTTTAATGAAAGGTGTTAGTGTAATTTTAGAACTACTTTTACTACTTTATTAAAAAGTGTGTAAAATGATAGAATGACTTTCTTTTTGATACGGAGGTAGTATTTAATAAAAGGCTTGCTAAATCCTAGATGTGCTTGAAACCTAGAATTCCTCCCCAAGTTGTATTTAATAAAAGGTGTTGGTGTAAAACTTAGTAATATACAAGTTGGGAGAATTAGCTAATTGCTAATTCCCTACCACTCTCCTCTATCACACTTCAACAGCTTAAGCAACAGTGATTGATAGAAGAATTAGGCTTGCTTCTATGATCATTTACTTCACCAGAAAAGATTCTCCATTCATTCCCTTAGATGTTAGATTGGAGGTATCAGGAATATCTAAGGTATAATTGAGCCGCAAGAACTTCTCCAAGAATACACAATCACTTGATTGTGCAGAAAAATAAAATAGGAAGGGGCTCACAGATTAAAAGTCAGATGATAACTATTATTGTGGCTGTGAGCTTTGTTTGCCAATAAACAGTGAAACATTCAGAAATGAAACTGCCCAGGAAATGAGCTAAAAGCTGACTATATGACGTGATAAAAAATGCCAATAAAGATTTTAAGTTATCCCAAGTCAATTTAACATTCAATGGTGTTGCGCAAAGAAAGGAGGTTATCACTTTTGGAATGAGACCTGCTGATTTAGTTTGCGCAAATTTAAAGTTTTCAATGTCCGATTTGACCCAAATCTAAAGTGATCGAGCCAAGATTAACTCAGCCCAAACCAACCCGACCCATCAAACCTAAAAACACCCGATTCGTCTAATTAACCCAAATCTGATCCGTCAAATTAACCCGAACACAAAATCATCCAAATACGAGCTTGCTTGACCCAATAGGGATGTAAACAGAACGGTTTAGGGCGGGTACGGCCATACCCGATAAGAAAATCTGTACCAAAATTCATACCCTGAACAGGTTTCCACTAGCACATTCATATTCGTATCCGTTGGATATCTGTTACTTGATGGATAATCCGTTTATCCATTGATGGATATTATCCAGTGAATAAATCCATTACCCGACGGATAAACTCATTTAGAGTTAAGCCAAATAACAATTTTAACTTTAATTTGTACTATATTTATTTTAAAATTAAGGATAAAAGAGTAATTATATATCTAATAAATGGATACAGATATGGATACGAATATGGGTACAAGTACAGATATGGATATCCCATACCCGTATTTGTACCCAAACCTGATGGGTATTTTTTTCAATCCTTCATATCCGTTTAATTATCCAACTGATAAAATCTGCCCCATTTACATTCCTGGACCTGACCTAACCCAACATGACAAGTTAACCCAAAATAATCTGAACCTGACCCGACTTGAACCCGAACTATCTCAACCAAAACCCAACCTAACCCAATACAACATGGATCTACAGGGACCCGAACAATAAGACAGCCTAAAATGACCCAAATCCAAAATGGCCCGACCCGACTCAACCCGCCTACC
Source organism: Tamarix chinensis (assembly GCA_030549775.1). NCBI lineage: Eukaryota > Viridiplantae > Streptophyta > Magnoliopsida > Caryophyllales > Tamaricaceae > Tamarix > Tamarix chinensis. The sequence goes on along the minus strand of CM060179.1, from coordinate 12,936,055 downwards.
TTGATTGCCATCTATACCCACGTGCCACCTCCTCATGCTACTTGATTCCTTGCCTCGCCTACCCAACCCCACCCATCCTTGACCGTGTCCACTTGGCAAGGCCCCAAGACCGCCAATAACTTCTAAAAATGAAACCACACAAGAAATGCACTAAGAGCTAACTACAGGCATCCCACAAATGCTAACAAAGGCTTAAGTTATTTCAAGTTTGTTAGCATTCAATTGTATTGAATGAAGAGCAAGAGCAGTATGAGGATAACAATGAGCCTCATTAGGGCATTCTAACAGCATTTACCGTTGTCATAAAGAGTGCAGGCAATGCTTGTGCAAGGCTTCCTATCACTTAATTGCCATTCACACATCAAGCTACCCTCTCTCTCCTCGTGCTACCTTAATCCCCTCCCCCAACCCTCGTTGTGGCAAGTGGGGAAGGCCTTGACGATTTCCTTCTGGCTACTTTTTCTATGTATAGTTCTCCATCTATAAATGACAAACTTGGTTTATGCTGTTCGGTGGTGCTTTCTTGATGGTCATCAAGCTGTTTAGAGATGATGGCGGGCAAGACCATTGTGTGGTGATGATGGTTGGTGGCGGGGAACTTTTACCAAAGAAGAGGTAACATTTTAGCCCCACCTAGCATAAAGGCTACCCCTCAGAATATTTTCCCAACCTAAACAAAAAATTTCTCATAACTATAACCTAAAGGTTCTCAGTTCTCACCCCCCTCAATCCAAACCCAACCACCTACCCACAATTTGAATATAAAGGAAAATTATTAAAAATTTATATAGTAGTTCTTAGTCAACATTGAAAAAAGATTAATTCTCATTGCACCATAGAAAAAAAAGGGAAATAATTATTATCAAATGGAATTCAGACCATTTTTCCATTTCATGAGGTTTATTCAATAAGCATGTTTGCTTCCTATATAAACATATCAACTCTTCATAGCCTCACTAGTCACAACAATGATAGTCTCCTCAAGGTCAACTCATCGTCAATGGAATATATTATTAGACCAAACCAAAGATAATAAGATATACTTGCAAATAGGAGGCCCTTGATGAAATGGGACAAAGGCTGCAGAAAGCTTGGTTTGTGTCATTTTCTTTTTTTTTTTCCAGTTCACTCCTACTTATAGTATAGGTATCAAATGACAGAAATACAGTACAGATGAGTCCCAAAAATAACAAGAACGATTTTTTTTCTAGCTCCTTAGCCAATCTTAAAGATTCGGCATGCACATTGACACTTTGAATGTTACAAATAGTAATTCACCAAGGCCTAGAATCTTCTTATTTTGTCATTTGGTCTTTAATCAGTCAACCAAGTCAATCAAATCAGCCAAGTTCAATCCAGCTTCTGGAAGGCACTTTTAAAAAATATAAAATCTCTGGAAAGTCAAGCAAACATAAATAACCCAGCAAGGACTCATGGACACAGTTGTAATCATACCGTTTATAGTTTTTTGGTTAACATTATAAAAATGGTTTCTCAGAAAGAAGTACAGGGAACAGTGCGCTAGGGAAGAAGTATTTTCTGGTTAACTTGCATAAATGGTTTCTCATGAAGTAGTACAAGGAATACGATCCTAGGAAGAAAGACCAATTAAGAAAATAAATAAGATAACTGAAGCTCAATAAGTCAAATTGGCATGCAAGCTAGATTCCTATTGGTCAGTGTCTCTGTTTTTTGCCCAAGAGCTGTTAAATAAATGAAAGGAGAACAGCTGAATACATATAGATGAATGGAAATTCCACAACTCATGATTCTCAGGACATGTCATCATTTCTAATATTTCACCCAACCCATGCACATTTTCTTTGGCGATTCTCTTTGTATTAAGAAATATATGGTATTTTCCAGACCTACAAGAGCCTGTTGTTTATAGTTCTAAACAGATCATGATATGAGACTTCTTAACGAGAGAAGTAATTTGAAGTCCTTTTTAAGCAAAACAAGAATTAAAAGATATTAATCACATATAAATGATTATACCCAGGAAACGCATCACCAAAGCAGATGTCTAGAAAAAATTTCACTTAGGTTCCATGACACTTAGTCTAATCCCACTTCAGTACCATGTATTTCAAACAGTTCCACTCAAGTATCGTGGGTTTTAAAATTACTTTTTACTTCAGTATCATCCTAGTAATATTTTTAGTTCTAAATTACTTCAGTGATAACTTTTTTAATATTAAATATTTCTTTATATGAATTAGAAAATTCTGAATGTTCTGAATATATATTTCATTTTTGGAATTTTCTAGAAGTTTTAAAAAAATAAAAAACATTAAAATCTTACAAAATTTGGAGAAAAGTCTAGACATTTCCAAAAATTATAATAAAAAACTAATATTCTCAGAACCTTCATTCATCTTAGAAAAATATATGATATTAAAAAAATATAACATTTTAGTAATCTAAGAATTAAAATATTAATAGAATTATTCTAAAATAAAAATAATTTTCAAAACGCATGATTCTTAAATAAAATTGTTTGAAACATATGGTACCAAAGTGAAATTAGGCCAAGTGTCAATATACCTGAGTGGAATTTATCCAATAAATTATTTTTGGGGGTTAGGGAGCAGGATTGGGTTAAAAATTATGGGGACATATCAAAGAGAACCAAGCCTTTTGAAAGCAAGAATAATCAGACGGCAACAAACTATTGAAAATTCAACAACCCATATACATATATACCAAGGATATCCTTCATATCTGCATTATCCTCCATATGGCAAAAAATATTCCCGTTTAAAATACAGAATGTATGGCATTTAGTTTTCTAATGGTTTTCCATCACAAAGCAACAAAATTCATGTCCCAATCAGTTGCTTCTAATGGACTACAAAAATGAGTTTAAAAAAACATTTAATTGATTTACTATGATTGAGGCTCCGTTTGGGAAATATATATTGACATATTTGGATATGTTCTACAGTATTGTTTATTTATTTGAAAATATTTTGAAGTGAATTGTGATAAACGGTAGGAATCTACTTCAAAACTTAGGCCAGGCCAAACAGGCAATAAAACTAAAGTCAGGATTGTGGTTGCATTCACAATATCGAGGTGTCCTAAATGATATTTTATATAATTGGTTGCCATGGACAGTGTTTGAAAAGGCTTACAACGCACCTAGGCAATAGGAGTCTTAGAGCTTAGGTGCTAGGCAAAGGCACCAATATTACCAATTTACTAATGCTTTTGATCTTCCCAGAATATACAATATTTTTCTTCAAAATCTTGTTTACTGGTCTTCCCACAACCCTTTTCCCTCTCCCTTTGATTTCCAGCATGATATTTAGTTACTGTATTAATAAAAATAAAGCCCCAAATTAGCTAATTAAAGTATATTTTTTCTATACTAAATGCATTTCTTTCCTTTTCCATTCAAAATCACGTCCATTGATCTTCCTATGGCCTTTTTTCCATCATTTTCTTCCCAATTGATTGCATATTTTTTAAAATGAAATAAAAACCCAAAAATAGCTAGTTTTTAGTGAGCTGTGCCTCAACACCTTAGATGCACCTTGCCAATTTCACCTCACCTAGGATGAAATAACCCCCAAACCCTTGTGCCTTGCCCCTTAAAGCCTTAGGCACACCTTGTCAAATGCCAATCATGGCATGATTATTTTTTTTTAAAAAATACAATAAATTTCGACAAATGTTGGCAAATATCAGCTAATAACCAAAATATAGCCGATTAAATCATGAAATTCTGAAACAATCACATTACTTGTATTTGCTAATTTAGTACATCAGCTTATCCAAAATTCAATAAATAAGCTAATATTGCATATTGGGAATTTGGGATTGACATTCAATTGTATGATTAGTAATCTAAGAATAATCTAGTTGTCAACGTGAGCTTGAAGCATATAAATCATCCATCTATCTCGTTCCCATTTAGATAAATGAACTAATAGAAGTTTCCTTAGAGGAAGTTACAATCTTATCACGTGGATCGTCCTTCCCACTCAAATCCAAATTGCTATATAAGAAGCATCACGTATACCATCACCTCATCTAAGGTTAAAAGTCATAAATAAAAAATAAAAAACACCCATGCTTCATACAGTTGGAGGAAAAAAAAATGTAATTTTAATAATTGAAGTATATTTTCAACCAAACAAATGAAATTGAATAAGCAGGTAACATGTTAAAATGGTCATTTATGCTAGCATACCTCATATGTCACAGTACCACTGGACATAGCTGGTTGGCGAAGCGTCACATTGCAGATGGAACCATTTGCAGAAAGTATGCAAACTGTTCGTGGCCCCTGCTGGGAGAATGCCATGATCTTTGATGCTATATCCTGCAAGTCAGAAGGTCAACACGTTTACAATGGAAAGAGAAGCAGTAATTGCATCACTCAGTAGCAGAAAGCACCAAAAATACCAGACAAAATGATATTTCTATAATAGGTAGCTTGAAACAGGAATGTATCTACAAAAGCATAGCATTATTTCCCAAAGCTATATCACAAACTTGTTTGCTACACGATGCTATATATCCCTGAATCATATCCCTTGCCACTACATCATTACATGCCACAATTGTACACATTATAATGATATAACTTGCTCATCAAAACAGATACCTAATAATGCTTTATAGTTGCATTGCAGGAAACATTACATGACAACAAACTGGTGAACCAACTATCTAACATGGAACTGTGACAGATCTTGTAAGCTTTTTATCTCCTGCAACACTGCCAGTTTTACGCTTTTCTTCTCCCTTGATTAACAGAAACTATAGACATGTACCAAAAAGATTGTTAACATAACAGTGTATTCTAGGTACAAAAAGCATGAAAAGGTTTTAGAGATTTGAACAGGATTTGCAAAATAGATATTAACCCAGAATATGGGGAAATTTCACATGTACAAAGTCCATGTTGAGCTATTGCCAGGTTTCTTTTGCCTCACGTATATGTTCAAGCCTTCAAGCATTGATCATTAATTAACCATTGATTATTAACTTTGCCGCATACTATAATCAACTATGACGCTAATAATACCCCCCCCCCCTCAGACAACATAAACAAAAGGAAACAAAATTGCCCCGCCCTCTTTTTAAAATAGCTTCATTGCATGGAAACATAAGACGAGCCCTCTGAACCAATATCTTATATGTACATCTAAACACAAGAGACTGACTTAGGGCAAAATATGAGTTTGCCAACAAAGCAGAACATGGACAAAACATGTTCCCCAGTCATGTCGGAAGTAATCGAGCACAAAAACCTAAATAATTGATTGTTCATATCCGAACTCAATCTCATCACAAATGCATACCTCTCCAGCTTTCACCAAAATCACGTGCGGTGTAAATCCAACTCCACAATTGCCTTCCAGACACAACGAAATCACACGAAGAAGAAAAAAAGATCATCAAGTCTCAAGATAAAACAATTTTAGTAGAAAGAGCCAACTAAATGAAAAGAAAATTTACCTAATGCGTCTAATTGCCTTTTACCAGAACTAGGTGGGCGTCCTCGATGTTTCTTAGAGTTTTGGTCGGACGATGGAGTACCACTTGAATCAGCCTGAACTACGGAATTATTAGACATCGAAGGAGGTGTAGGTGCCAAACCCAAAGCAATGTTACCATCTTCAGGTGAATACTTTCTAGGTCTGCCTCGTTTCTTCTTTGCCGGATCAATGCCATAGCTATTTGTTCTCAACGACGAGGACCCATCTCCGGAATAAGAAGAATGTAGAGGTTCGGTAGGCTTTGAAGCAGGAGTGACAGCTGAATTGAAGGGGAAGAGATTACTTTGCAGCATAGATGAAGAATTTTGGTTGATCATATGAGGAGAGGTGTTGGGCACGTTTGATGTGTGGTACGAGTTTGAGTGAACCATCATACCCGGCGGCGGGGGCGGGTGACCGGCAATTGACGACGGTTGGTGCTGGTGGTGCTGTGGCGGTGGTATTGATGAGTCGTGACGGGAGTTCATTTTAGAGAGGCTAGAAAGCAAGGGGAAAGCATCAAAGCGCAGTTTAAGGGTCCCTGCTGCTATCTACACGGAACCTACTCCGCTGCAGAGAAACCACTGCACAGCAGATTGCGGATAGATGATTGGGGGAGTAGAGGGAGAGAAAGTGAGGAGAACGGAGAGCGAGGGAGAAAAAGAAAAAGAAAGCAGGGACCGGACCGGATACGAAAATTGATTTTAAGCAGGCTTAGAAATTAGGGTTTTAATTTAGTAACTTTTTTCTTCTACTTCTTCTTCTTTATTTTCACTTTCTCGCCCCCACCGCGCACTAAGGTTAGGTTCACCTTTTTCTTTGTCCCGCTGCTTACAAAACAAGAGGTCTGTCTGGTTATGTACAAATGCAATGCAGTCCGACTGTGTCCCAGTCCTATATATCAGTGAAAAAGTGAAGTCATCCGAGATTCCGAATCTCAGAGGTTAAACCGTTGATAGATATTTTCATTTTGTACACTAATTTTGCATTTATGTCATTTATGCTGTCTCCGTAAATATTTTTAGTTTAATAAAACCATCATTTTAACATACTAACATGTTAATGACTTGGCACCTAGACTTTTTAATTAAAAATGGTAGAGTTCATAAATTATAAAAGTCCCCCTTGACCCCCAAAAAAATTGTCCTAAATCACAAGAACATTTCAAAAAAAATAAAAATGATCGGATCATTGGACTTAATTGGATTTTTGAAATAATATTTTGAATTTATGTTGATTTTTATCTTACTTGACACTTGTACAAGACCTTAGAATTTGAAGAATATGTAACTTGTTTTTAGTAAAAAAAATTATATAAAAAAGTTGATTATAAATTTCCTAATAGAATTAATTTTTTTAGTATTTTATTTCTAAATTTAAGAGAACTTTATTTATTATATGTTGCTATTACATACTCATATTCAATTTATTCGTTAACAAGAAAAACTTTTCCTCTAATCTTGATCCTTCATTTATCTTTCAATGGAAAAAACACAAACTGTATTTTTATAAATTTATATAATGAAACAACCTTGGACATTACAAGTTAGATGCCTTAAAGTATATGTTTTTATTTTTGTTCTTCCTTCTTTCTTCAAGGCCGTCATGGAAGCACTCAAATTAACAAACCACCGTCCAACAACATAATTAAGAATACAGTTAGTTCCAATTTAATGAAAAATCCCTTCTCATATAAAGTTAATAATAAAATAAAATAGTATACAGTGATGTTTTTGCATATATACTTCTTTAAATATATTTGTTACGCATAAATGTAATTCGTATGTTTATCTTCGGGTGTAATTGCTCAGTAGGCTTAAGTTTTGAAACAATGATGATATAAAATGATATATGATATTATTATTTTTTAAGAACTCTTTATACAAAATTGAGAGAAAATATAAAAATAATCGTTCAATTTTTACCAAAAGTATGTGTCACGTCAATTAAAATAGATGGTTAAGATGAAAATAATAAATTTCTTCTGGAAGATCCAATTGAAAAGATAAAATTAATTAGGTTGCCGTACATGATCTAATTTCAAAGAGTTCGACAACACAAGAATTCAGCTTACGAGCATGGCAAAGAAGATGCATGCGTGCCAGCACTACTTTACAGCTATTATATATACATTAGCAAGCATGTTTCATCCATTGAGACACTAAACATATACATATACATATATATATATATATATATATTGGCTATTGTACAAATCATTATTTAAAATAAAAACGTAGGAACTCTTAATAACCGTTAGATCTAAAAGATTTAAGGATTGAAATTAAAATACATTTAGGTTAGTTTTATACTAAATCTTGTCCATTAATCAAATACTAATCTAATAGTTATGATTGATTCCTATATATATGTTTTAAAAATGATGTATATGGGACATTGACCCTATATATATATATATGTTTCCCACTTATTTACAAATCTATTACAAATTGACACCACATGTAGAAAACATATGTGAGGCCTATATTTTATGAGAAAGTTGTTAAGCTTAGCATGACTCAATTTTTAATTGTCTTATCCAATCATGCACACCCATCAATGAAAAAACGAAAAAAAAAAAAGAGGTTTGCCTTGCTTGTTAAACAAGAGTAATTTCAGGCATTTTCACAGGTCAATTTGTAATTGAAAATTACATCTCAACTCATATCAACACAATACACTAGGTACAAGCCAAAAATACATTGACAATACATAATCTATAATGTGGCGGACGAAGAAAACAATGAGAACAAAAATGGGCAACAGTGATCATATACATTTTGCTAATAGCAGAACATTCAGCTCAGGAAATCGGGGTGAACTTGGTATCAAAAACCAATTGGAAATGATCCCCAGCTATTCAAGTAGCTACTTGTAATTGAAAATCTCCCACTCTGCTTCCCGATCGTACTAACACCTGATCTCATAAGAACCAGCCTTGGTGATATAACGAACCCATTCAACAGTTTTGTAACCGGTCTTCTCCCATACATGCAGAAATTCAATCAGTCAAATTAGGGATCTCTAAAAAATGATATACCAAAATGTTGTCGTTCCAGAGAGATACCTTGAGAAAACGAACTCGTGCTCCTGATGCTGTGAACATAGAAACCTAGAAAATAATTCTCAATTAGCTATCTCTCAGACTGACATATCAAATGCTGTAATCTTATGCCAGACAGCAACCAGAAGTGACAACTGTGGAACAGAAAGTCAAATGCAAAGAAGCAAAGATTTATGTCTTCATGCCCATATTCTGGGATTTGGGGCCTATTTCAAAATATTTTATTTTCTCAAACATGTTCTTGGCAAAATTAAGTTGAAGACCCTGGACAAACGAGACATGGTGTGTCAATATATGCGAAGTCAGCAATAGTCATCAGTAGAAAATAAATAAAAAATGGGCGAAGAATTCTACACATAATTATGCAATTCCAGTTTACCCAACACTGGTTTATAATGCAAGTGTTTGGTTCAAATACCCAAAGAAGTTGCAATGTCCCAGGGAAGACAATTTAAGCTTGGTTCGGGAAAGCAATTTGTCCCTAAACACAACTTTCTAAAATTTTATGTGTTCTGGTAAGTTTACTTTTCTAATAAGTACAAACAGTTAATTGTAACAGCCCATACATAGCCAACAACCACCTTCACAAACCAATGTTTGGTTGTCCATATTAGTATAAACCATCAACTTCTGTCTATCACCACTTCATCAGGGTTAGGAAGCATCAAAACAAAATGTGAGTAGAGAAATGGGAAACGGACAAAAAGATCAAAGGCACAGTAAAAAGCAACAAAGTTCTGCTCTTTCACTCCATGAGGTTCACGGGGCATCAACATAAGAAGAAAAAAGAAAATTATAATCAAGACAAAACCAACACCCAAACTAAATTTTATAACCCAACAACAATGCCCACATCCTTAGGTAAACTTAACATGATTTAAGTGTGGGAAATTTTAGTTGTCACGAAACCATGAGTAAAATTCAAAATTTTGCAGTATTGTCTTGAAGTTTGGATATCTTTGGGGAACAAGAAGAAAGCTGATGGAGAAATATGGTTAACTCTTGGTTGTACACTCCCCAGTGAAATCCTCTCTTAATAGATGAGTGGATATTTACTACAATAAATTATCATTTCAACTTGGTATGAAAACTAGAAAATTTAAACATTGAATGGAATGGAAGGAGAAGTTCCAATAAAATATAGTGCAAACCCACAGAGATCAACTCAAGTTAAACCGATGTGAGCCCTCCAAGCAGTAGTAGTTGCCAGCATGGAGTGCTTATGCCCTGCACATGGATGGTTTCTTGCAACTTTTGGGTGCAAAATTCTTTTGTATTACAGATCCAAGATAACCATTTCAGTAGACGAGTCTCCTCAAAAATTTCTCAGACAGTGCTACCAGGTGCATAAATAAAATCAGAGAAGATGAGAAAGATATTTAAATGTACCTGGAATTCCATTTGAATAGGTGGCCTTGTCCAGGACTTCTTCTCTCCCATAGTAGATATCAACTCTACTTCTGCGCTCAATGTCGCTTCAGTCTGCCCAGGGAATTTTTTAATCCTGAAATATGCAGACGGTGCTTTCACCAACATATAGACATTTTGAAATGCACAAAGCACAGTACAACTTGGATAATACAAAAATAAAATGGCAACGATTAACAATGCCCAAGCTTCACGGTCCAAAGAGATTTTATGCCACATATGATGAAGGTTGAATCACAACTTCAATTACATTCTTTAAAAAAGGAGTTGAAGTATGAAGTACCTAAAATGTATACACACAAGTAGCTGTATCATAACTTAAGCGATGTACTTGGACGATGATTACTCTTTTTCATGTGCTTTATTAGAGTAACATAGATGATTAATAATCATCCCTTCAAAAGTTACTTCGCTTTTGTCTACCCCATTGTGAGGTACTTTTATTAATAATAATCTAATATCAAATAGACAATTATTTATTTGTTATTTTATATATTTTCTAGCATCAATGAGTTCAATATTTTAAGTATTTCTTAAAATATTTTTCTGTGGGACATCAGAAGCAGTTAATTGTTAGCACAGGCCAGCAGACATGACGATGTATACACCCACACCTCCCCAAATCCTGTAAGCAGGATTCTTCCTATGTAGCAGTAGGCCAGTAGCACTTGTGATATCAATCAAAGGTTTGTGATGTATTATTGAGGGAGCAATGAATATTTGTTATTTCCATGTGATATAAATGAGACATTAAATAAAATGCTGTTACGGTTGTAACACTTGCTATACTACAGATTTTCCACAGACAAGATTTCAGTTACATTAATAAATAAATAAAGCAAGATAATCTGACACTGTTTTGAAGTTAAAATAACATTCTTAATTGAGTAAATATAAGTTAACTGTTCATTAGTAAATCAGAGTGAGTTAACTGATACATATGCTAGCTTCTTTTCTCATTTTATATACAATATAGGTACTGTTTGGTAAACCTTATTCTTTCCTCGTTATCTAATAACATATTCTTCAAGTCATTGGTTTTACCTTATTATTTTCAGATATCTCATTATC